>CM075201.1:2957500-3275000 GCA_037577475.1 Chaunax sp. Z400
ATGCAAACTTCACACAGGAGGGCTTCAAACCCAGAACCTCTTGCTGTGAGGAAGCTGTTGTACATAATAATTACTATTGTATTATAAATATTATTATATTATTAAACCTTTTTACATTTTCTTCATTACTCTTGTTGTAGTTGCTTTTCTCTGTTTTATATTATTGTAAATGTAAAAACATTTGGACTGTTTTTTGACATGTTACTAAAAAATGACAGCTTATAAGAATCTAGTTGTATCCCTAAATATTTTATATAAAACAACTTCTATGTTGATACTAAATTGTTTGCTTAAAAAGGAGTTTTTACTTCTGTCTATGGACAACTTTGAAACTTAAAAAACTTTAAGATTCATTCTTCATTTTAAGTGTCTGAGTTTTTGTCCACATGGGGAACAAAATCAGAGGTCCCAGGACTTCTTGATGTGCCACAGCTGCATCAGAGACATTTAACAGTCCCTCCAGGAAGTTACAGATTCATTGTGGGGGACTGCTATTTTTGCAGAAACTTCAGAGAACTATGAGGATTGGTCAAACTTGCAGAAAAGTTGCAGTGATATGGACAAAAATTGCAGAATGTATAGGGATTGGTTGAATTTGCATTCATTGTTGCGTCTGCAACATCAAAACTTCCTGGAGTGACTGATTTAAAGTCAAAGTAATGTGAGTTAGCGATCATGCTATGAGAGAAGCAACATAAGTGGGGTTTAGTAATAGTCAAAGAAAAAATCATGCAGTGATGGAAAGAAAGGATGAGACCCAAGAGGAAGAAACTTCATTGTCTTCATCATCATTCGAAGACAAAGTTGTGCTGCTGTGTAATATGTGTGCAGCTACATGTCTGAGGGCTCCGTACTAACAGTTAGTCAGATCTTAGCCACAATTTACTGAGGGCATATTTCTTATTACAAAGACCATTCAACAGCCACTGTGACGGTTTTAGCTTTACAGATAGTAGAATATCAAATGCTAGCATTAATAAAATATCTGCATGAAAAGTGAGACGTGGAGAAAACTTAAAAGTAATTCATGAATGGACATCAACATCTGACAGTGCACATAGCAGATACAGTTACTGCAGAGATGCTTTTCTTGCACACAGGTAGGTCACAGTTCTGTCTCTATCAACCATCACATTAATGCAGTGAAATAAAAGGCCACTTTGCTCCTCTCATAAAGTCACTTACCCCTTTAGAATCAAATGACCCTGGTTTGGCATTGAATTTCACAGTTTTTAGACGCGCCCGCTCTTTTCTCTCCACCCTGCCAAGCAAAGAACGATGTCAGTCATTAACGAATGAGATGAGATGAAATGACTCTGACACTACGCTGAACTACAGACCGTTGTGTCACTCTTTCTGAGGACAAGCCTGAAATACTGAAACTCTAAAGGGCTCTATCTTATACCTGCACAAAGTGGCACACAGCACAGTGCAAGGGCTATGGCTAGTTTCTGACGGACGCAGCTGACATTTCCATGCCGCGCTCACTTTGTGTAAGTATTACATGTCTGCACCCATGTGGTCAGATGCACAGCTGGGTCATTGATCACTGAGGCTGCAGATATCAATCGAACCAAACCTGGTCTTATTCAGTGGTGTTTTAACTGTCATATACAGGTATATTACATGTACCTCGTATGTGGCTTTACAATGCCCAGATCTCTTCTTGTTACACACTATTAATGCATGAATCTGCCACATTTTCATTCACACGCAGGAACTATTTCCTTTGATTTAGAGAGATATTTCAGATGGACGTAATCTTTAGACCATCGCTTTAGACTGTTTAAACAGGGCCTCAAGTGTTATCCAGTCATTGAGATGTGTGGAGTTGGACTGCTTGGTTTTGGGCCCATTGTAAGTCTGGACCTCTTCATGATGTGCTGATGCTGATTTTTATAATGTACCAGCCTATGTTTGATTAAGGGTTTTATTTTTAACCATCCATTGGAGTTTCTGGAACTGAATGTTTCATGCAACGCCCCAGTAATATGTAAAGCTATACTATTAATTGTTCTGTCCTCTTCTTCTTAAAATCATTCTTTTTCCCCCCCTACAAGACCACCAGTGTGTGAAGGACATCAGCCGTCCTCCCTTTGTCATTCTGATTCTTCATAAACTGTGAGTTTGTTCAAGAATATCATAAAGTTGTTGTCGGTTTTCAGGGACAGCCATCGATTTAACTGTTCGATCAGTGTTATTCTGACTAATGATTGACAGGCATCTAGAATTTCCTCAACCAGAAGGAGATTTCCCTCCATTACTCACCGTCTCCTGCTGGGGATGACACCCATTTCCTCGCTATCTCCATGTGGGGTGACACGCCGGGCCTGCCACCACTCATCATCTGAGGCATTGATAACGTGGAGGATGTCACCGTACCTGAAGCTGAGGCCTTGGCTGGGGAGGCCACTGTCCTTTGACTTCTCATAGTCAAACAGTGTCCTATTCAGTGGAGAATATTAACATAATCAGGATACGTACTGCAAGTATACTGAATTCCTATTTTTTCCCATCCATTTTTCTTTTTAAGTTTTTCTTATATTGTTCCAAGTTTCTGTTCTTGATTTTCAACTCATCATTCTTTAAATTCAAATCAAGCGCCAAAGCCTTGACAAGCTTTTGTTTAATAGCCTTGTAACTAACGTCGACTGGCCATCGTCAATTTTTGCAAGACTTTTTAACAAGTTAGTCGAGACAACTGAACTATCCATCTCCAACGCCCATTCATCAACACTCAAGCCAGAATTGAGTGCCGTTAACAATCACCGGCCCGACTCGCTACGCCTCAGCGCCAGTCTCCACTCTCCAGCACACAGACCATCTGAGGTCCTAGGGTTCCAGAAGACACCGTCGTCCAACCGTTTCTTGACCTCCGGTTTGACACTTGTTCGGGCCAAGCCGTTGGAGAGTTGAACCTCTGATCGAGCCAAAATGACCAGAGGGGCCCGGCAGAGAGACAGAGACAGCACATCCAAGTAGGGGGTATACATACAGTGTGGCTTTGATAGAGTTGGTGTCAGATAGCTTTACCAAATTTTAACCCTGAAATTAGGATAAGCAGGTTATTACATTCAATAGTCGTTCGGTTTTGTTCATCCTATTTTCCGTCTACATGCTGCCCATGGGGTCAATATTCGAAAAATATGATGTCTTGTTCCATTGTTTTGCAGATGATGGGCAAATTTACTTCCGACTGAAATGAAAAAAGAAGGGTTCACTGCAGCCCTTACTTCAGTGTATACAAGACATTAAAACATGGATGAGCCTAAACTTCCTCAACTTAAATGAAAATAAAACTGAGGTCATTGTGTTTGGACATCCTGAACTCTTGGACGCAGGTGCTCTCGGCTCTCTAGCCTCTAGTGTTCGCTCTTCTGTTAAGAGTCTTGGTGTCTTTTTTGACAATGCTTTTAAATTTGATAAGCAGATTTCTTCGGTCGTTAAATCTAGCTTTTTCCGGCTGAGACTGATAGCTAAGGTGAAGGCATATCTCCCTCCTAAAGACCTCGAGACAGTGATCCATGCATTCATAACGTCCCGTCTTGATTACTGTAATTCTTTGTATGTTGGTTTAGACCATTCCTCCATTCAGCGCTTACAGCTGGTTCAAAATGCTGCTGCTCGCCTCCTGACTGGTAGGAAAATGAGGGACCATATCACACCTGTGCTGCTGTCACTCCACTGGCTTCCTGTCCGATAAAGGATCAACTTCAAGATTTTGTTGTTGGCTTACAAAGCTCTGAATGGATCAGCACCGCTTTACCTTACTGATCTTGTTTACACTCCTATTCCAGCTAGAGCGCTGAGGTCAACAAATCAGCTGCTATTGACTGTGCCCTTAAAACCCGGGGACACCGAGCCGTCGCTGTAGCAGCTCCAAACCTGTGGAACAGCTGACCTCTCCAAATCAGATCTGCCCCCAATTTGGAATGTTTTAAATCTTAATTGAAGACTCATCTATTCTCTTTGGCATACCAAAGAGAATACCTCTCAACCTGCGTTGAGAGGTAACGCAAGACCTCTCAACGCAAGACGACATTACCATTGGCTCCTGTGCGTTTTCACATGTATCCATTTTAATTGTCCCTCTTACCTAAAACAATATTTAATTCTATTCTCAAAACATCCTGCTGCTGCTTTTAATGGTAATTTCTCCTTGCGCCTTTGACACTGTTTGGCTTTTTCTTTACTATGTATGTAGAAATCCACACACCAAGTTATAAGTAGATCAGATGAACGGTTGTGGAGGGAGGAGGGTTACATACAGACAGACAGACTGACAGATTCCTGGTACTAGAGTTAGATGTTAATGACTTTGTATATTCCTATCAAAAGTCAGGTTTCACAGTAACGTATATATGTGGTCGATCTTTACATTCATCAGTGCACACCCTGTTACATAAAGAAACAGCATGAGTATGAAAGTAAAAATTCAAACCCTGCTTGGAGTTCATCAGTACAGACGTCATATGGAAGTCATTGCTTTGTGGAATCAACAGCCTAACACACCTGACATAGAGCGATCTCTTCTGATTGGTTCGCAGGGACCCTGACCCAGAGCTCATGCTGTGGTTCATCATCTGTTCCCGCAGGTCATGGATTTTGGCCTCAAAACGCCCGTACTCTGGAAAATAAGATTAACATGGATTAAGATTGACATCCAGGTCCGCATTCATACCCCAGTGCATTCTGGGAAAGAGGTCAACATCATGATGCTTCTCAAAGTGAAAGTGTCCCCTATGAAGTTAAAAAATATTTGATTTCTGGCCCCATGTACCGAGGCTATAGTCCTCTACGTGGGGTAGGGGTTCGATTCCAACCCGTGGCCATTTGCCACGTCTCCCCCTGACTCTCTCTCCCACATTTCCTGTCACCTCTTCAGCTGTCCTGTCCAATAAAGGCATAAAAAGCCACAAAAAAAAAGAAAAAAAGAAAGGCATGGTACAACCAACAATGAACAAACACAGTCAGTACATGTAAAACTACTGACATGGTGTCATTTGTTTCAATGCTATCCAAGAAAACTTGCTATTACTTCCACTAAACTCTGACAAGACTCTCCTCTTCATCATCCTGGGTTAGTCTACTAAGGAAAGGAGAGGAAAACGAGGAGATTCCCTCTCACACTAAATAACTGTACAAAACGAAATGCTAAATTTAATTACAAACTTATTACCAACAAAAATGTCTCCATTCTTTACTTTAAACTTTGTCTCATTTTATGTCCATCTTACTGTAGAATCGGTCTCACATACATGTCTGCCTGTTCTATCGTCATGCTGTCATTTATATTGTGATCCCCTTGAGCTCCTTCTCTCTGTTCACTACACACAGTCATGTGCTGAATGCACATAACTCTCTCTTGTGGCAGCATATAAGCAGCAGGGGCGGAGACAAGTGCAACCACACACCAACCAGTAGAGGCAGCGTGGCTTTCAAAGTGGAGTTCTGGGACCCCCTGGGGTCCTTGAGGGGGTTCTGTCCTGAGATAAGATTCTCATCAGATTGGGTCAGTGGTTTAATGTGAGTCTGTTGAGAGGTCCTTAACATGAAAAGGTTTTGGAGCCACTGAACTATGAGATAATTAGGGAGGAATTCTGTAGTTTTCCACTGATATGAAGAATTTATTTTCATAGAATTAAGTACAAAATAATGAGCTACTTAACTAAACCCATCACTAACTAATGACTGTAAACATGTTTCTTGTAACCTGGTTTTGCAAGAGTAACTTTCTTCTTCTTGTGCAATACTTTTTAATTTTTTTTACTGTATGGAATATTTTTGAGCTCTGCCAAAACATTTTGCAAAAACTTTTTAAAATGATCAGTTCAACAGTGTGCAGTGCATCTCTCTCATGTATCTGTACTATTCAGAGTTACATTCTGGGAGTACTATGAGCGCGATATCGACCTCTTGACACCAGAGGTCTCTGTATCTTGCTGTCTCTCTGAAGGCAGACTTCTCTTTGAATCTTTCGTGGGTGTTGGCTTCCTGTCTAATCATGCAGGCTGCTTACATTCAACACTTGTAAAGCATCATCAGTGCTTTAAAAAGGCACATAATCAAACACTCACACACACACACACACACACACACACACACACACACACACACACACACACACACACACACACACACACACCACAGACACACAAACAGACACACACACACACACACACACACACACACAGACAGACACACACCACAGACACACACACACACAGACAGACACACACACACACACACACACACACACAGACACACACACACACCACAGACACACACAGACACACACACACACACACAGACACACACACACACACACACACACACACAGACACACACACACACACACACACACACACACACCACAGACACACACACACACCACAGACACACACACACACACACACACACACACACACACACACACACACACACACACACACACACACACACACACACACACACACACACACACACACACACACACACACACACCTCTCCTCTCCCTCCTCCATCCTACAGTGCAATAATTCTGTGCAATTATTCACCTAGTGTAATATATTTATCAACTGTGCAATATATTTAAATACAGAACCATATGTCCATTTATAGTGCAGCTTTTTAAATTGTCTATTTACATCTATGTCCATTTACTGTTTAATATTCTTAAATTCTCTGCTGCATATACTACGTGAATGTATCATGTTAAATTGTTATTGTCTCGCCACTAGGCCTGTATATAGTCTTGATATTTTTGATATACAGTATATTGTGCACCTTTGCCCTTTAATTTCATTGTACACTGTATAATGACAATAAAGGCTTTCTATTCTATTCTATATGGGACATAAAACTGCTAAAGTTCTGTAATATTGAGAATTTCCTCACTGTGGGACTAATAAAGGAATATCTTATCTTATCTTATCTTATTCATCCCTAGTGCTATCCAGCCATGCTCCTCTGCTACTACCCCCATGTGATGGAAGTGAGCAGGATGTCATGTTTTGGGTTCAAATGAACTTACATTTGTTAACATGGACGTGTTAACAGCAGTGTATGTTAAACAGGAATGCCTCTTTGCAGAGACAATATCCAGGTTACTCTGGATAATCAAAAGCAAACACTGTGGCTGTTTGTAATAACATCTGCCAATGAAAAGCTACATAAATACTTTGTCAAATTTAGACTGAGCTGTAATGCATGAATAACTGTGTCTAAATGCAATGATAGCTTCCTAAAACAGAGCCCATCGTTTTAAAGACATTTTGGAGGAGGACAGGACAGTTTGAAGGGTCACAACCTGGCAACGCAGGATCAAAGGGTTCAGTCAGAGGGATTTAAAAGTGCAGTGGAGGAGTGAGTCAAACATGTTGGGCAACTAAAGGATGAGGTGTGCTTCAGTGGGTCAAAGGCTCAATGAAGAGGAGTGAACAGACTGTCTGATCACATTCACTCAGAGACCCTCAGTTAGCCGAGCCCTGGTGAATGCTGCTAAAGCTCAGAACAGCCACAGGTGCCAATGGCACAAACCTGGTGCAGGAGAATGGGCCCGTCGTGGTGAGCACTGAGCAAGTTCTGATGGGTAAGAAGAGAAAGCATGTCGTTAGTCCCAAAGGTTGACAGGTCTATTTGTTAGCATTAACATGTCACCTCAGATGGGAACAGGGCAGTGAGACTACAGAGGGCTTCAGACTGAAGACCTTCTCTACTGATCTTTGCCACATTACTGAAGAGTCTACTGTGAGACAAAGACAAGTCAGTCAGAGCAACTGGACCGTACATTTCCAAGGCCTTGTAGGTTAGTATGAACATTCAGAGAGAGTCTTCATTCCAGGCCTGTTGTGCCTTTATTCCACTCCGAAGTCTGTCTGAATGCAATGAAGGCGTAATGCTCCTTGGTTAAATACTGGGGCATTTGCTCTATAATAGTCAGTGGGGTTGTTGATGGAACAAGGGATTTAGAGATGGAGGAGGAAGATGTTCCACCAGCCTTGGACCACATACCTGTCCCTCAGTGGTGACCACTGCTGCTGTTAAAGAGCTGTGGGTGGGGTACAGGTTCACTGGGCTTAAAGGGAATGGGAGATAACACTCAGATTGTTTTAATCTGTGCTACACCCAAAGCACAGCAATGAATAATTAAGAGACTTAGCACAACTTGTTTGCACCTTGCATCTTCATTTGCACCCAGATTGTGTGTCATTTACGGGAGGTGGATAATAGGGCACAACGTTTTTTAATCTAATGAATGTTAGGCTGTTAAAGTGAGCAAAAATAACCTTGATATTGATCCTTTTGAAGCAAACACCCACTACAGCTGTCAGTACACAGCTGTGGACAGTTGTGAGTCTGACACCTCTGAGAGACTGAGAGAAGTTTGTCAGTCTGTCATAGATATGGATTAGCATGAGCATGCCCTGCATGGGTTGTTACATGCTGCTGCTACGGCACCAAGGAAACATCAAATATAATGTCGCTGAATAAGATGATAGAATTACTTTTAAACCCTTTTCAGCTTCTTGTGAGAAAGAAAACATTTAATAAGTTCCTGTCCTTTGCCTTTGAAAAGACAGAATTAGGACTAGTTTTAGCAAAGACGACATTTAACCAACGGCACATAACTGTACTAAGATAGATAGTAAAGAAAATATATGATTGCCATTATACTGTAGAACTTCTGAATCACCGATCAGTTCCACTAACTCAAAAAAGACTACTTCCCTCACAGTCAGCCGCTGTAATGGGTGCTCATGTCTTTTTAAAGATATCTCATGATTCATGATGCTGGGGGTGAAACTCTGTGCATAACTAGGTGAAAAACTAATCTGATGGACACTTTCTCTGAGGATAATGGAGCTGTTATTCTGAGTCATGTTGTGTGATGACCTAAGAAACCTGTGGATATGGAATATCAAAATACATGAAATGAGAGGTGACGTTGCTTTGCGTCCCAGTTTAAGCTACAGGTTGATGCAAAGGTCTGGCTATCATCAAACCTGACTACCAGGGAAGACTTCCCTTTTTCTGAAGGCTGCTAGGACACAGATGGATGAAGTAGGTACATGACGGAGGCAGCACTGCCTCCTGTTCACATGCTTACATTGAAAGAAATGAACAGATTTCATAGATGAAATCCACACAGAGGACGGGTTTCTACGGGAATCCTAAGAATCAGTACGCTGCAGTATGCAGCTCAGCATCACAATATTCTTGTCTTCAGTCGCAGATACTGTGTATGTGTATACAGGCCATCTTCTACCATTTCTAAATCAGAAGCACGGTGGCGCAGTGGGTAGAGCTGCTGCCTCACAGAAAGAAGGTCCTGGGTTCAGATCCACCTGAGGACCTGGATCTGAGGACCCCCCCCCCACCCCCCCCGTGACCCTACACAGGATAAGAGGCTTCAGAAAATGAATGAATGAATGAATGAATCCCAGATCCCTCACCCGGCTGGTCAGACCTATTTAAGCATTGTTCTGTGTATGTTTAATGCTTGCTGGGTTCTGTGCAGGTACAGTAGCTGGTTTGTGCTGACCTTCTGGTCTGTACTGGGAGATGATAGTGACCACCTGTCCAGCTCCTTTCAGTGCTGCAGCTGCTTGTTCATGTGTCGCTCCTCGTAGATCAATGCCATTCACCTGTTTTAACCACAAGGACATTCTGTCAATGACATTGAACACAAATGTAATATACTTTATTCTATCTACTTTATTGCAGCAGTAAAATCACATTCTATCCTTTAACTGGAACGACTGACCACTCATCATGAGAGATGAAAGGTTGTCAAACTTTACATTCCAACATTTTAGGAATAGAAAACAATGTCTGGAGCTTAGGATCGTAGCATTTAACACGAACAGTGTAAAATAAACTACAATAATGTAGTAACGGTGCAGGAATAAATAACAGACCAGGCTGTTAGTGGTTGTCCCATAAATGAATCTAGGCCAGTGAGACTATTACACTCTCTATTAATATGCTGGGAACACAGATTTATTAATAGTCAACCATTTTAGAAGTCGGTGAATCTAGTTAAAACCCGGTTCCCAGTCTTCGTTCAGTTAGTTTGGGTTTTTTGTGATCACTGATGAAAATATTTTTACCATGAAACAGGTCAGCAGATTGTAGCATCATTATTATTACTCTACGTCCACACATGACACAAAACATGAGGGACAGTTTCACTCCCTGCTGAGTGGTTTCCAACATGTCTGCTATCTATAAAACCAGGAGGTGGCTCACTTACTGATAAGATCTGGTCGCCTCGCCTCAGTTCTCCACTCAGGTCAGCAGGCCCTCCTGCCAGGATGAAGGAGACGAAGATGCCCTCGCCATCTTCACCGCCTACGATGTTGAAGCCCAGGCCTGTGGTGCCTTTGTGGAGCATGACCTTCCTGGGTTCCCTGTACAGATAGTTCAGATAGTACATGAGCTCGGGGGAGTCGGTGGGTTTCAGCATCTTCAGCTGGGCGACAGAGGACAGAGAGGCTGGAAACAATGGCTCGATATGGCGACGAAAGCCTCAGTGATGCTCTGCTCAGGCAGCAGAGACTACTGGAGCTCCACAGGGGGATGGTGCTCTACTTTGGATCACTTGCCCCAATTCAGTTCTGACAGAGACAGAAGTTTGTCACATGCTAAGACACACACTGGCTTGCCTTCTCTCTGCCTGACACATGCACACACACTGGGATACATGTATGGGATGAGTACAAACATACACCGAAGGATTCTCTACAGCTGCTGTTTCATTTTCATGGTCCAGATTCATAGAGAGACATTCTCTAGGTCACAGACTCTCATGTTAAGACGATTTCATTACCATAAGAAAATGTTTGGCACTGCACTGTTGCCTACAGTCTACATCAACAGATAGGAGTGAACCCTACAATATGATGACAGTGGTCATTCTTCTATATTTCCCAGCCATGTTTGGTATCTAAAAACAGCAACACACTATCCTCCCAGCAGACAACCAACAACAGCAAAGTCCTCAGAGGTGAATCAGAAGCAACTAGACTTCTTTAAAAAGAAAGACTACCATGATCTGGATGACTAAGAATCCTCTATAGTACTCTGCAAGTACTGTACAAACAGGACTATGTCCTCATGAATGTAAGCAGCATATACTGCTATCTGCTGGTGAAAGCATAAACTGCAGGAACAAGAAGTAAAGTCTCATCATTGGGCACTTCTTGGGCCTCTTTCCTCAAGGCTGTTAAGTGTTGGCTTGATTGTCTCTTGTTCTTCATAGGAACCAATCATGTGTCCTAATCATATGGTGCACCAACCATACAGTGTTTGACTGTCAACAATTGTGTTTTAATTGCTTTTGCTTTCGGAGAACATAACATGAATTGTTGCTGCTTTACATAAACCTCTGTAGAGGTGTGAGTTATGGATATCATTGCTTTATCATTGTTATGGTCTATTTGCGTCTTTCATTCATTTTTTACCTCGCTTTTATTCTTCTTTTACTATCTTTCTTATGTCGCTTTTATGTATTTAGTGTGTTTTCTATGTGAAATTGTTTTCTATGTGAAACTATTTGTTGCTGCCATTTTGACCAGGACTCCCTGGAAGAAGAGATCTTGTATCTCAAAGGGACCTTAAATAAAGGATAAATAAAAACAAAATAAAGACAAAAAAGAGGGGCAAAACCGAAAGCACATCCTGCTGATACTAATAAAAGCAAAACAGCCTCAGTAATGTTCAAATTGAAGACAAAGCAGTTTCTCCAGAAGAAGTAGAAAAGTGTGGGAACAAAAGAGAAGTAAACACACAGAGGAGCTTTACCATCAGTCCTCAGCCAGAACATATTTCAGTCCAGGTTCCCACGTCTTCTTAAACCTTCCTAGACCTTCCTTGTAAAACCTCAATCTGTCCAGGTGGGACGTGTTTGTCATAAATCACATGTGAGGCAGTTCTAGATTATTTTTTTGCAATCATCACTTAAAACAACAGCTTTTTTTTCATATGCATCTACAAGATATATGGGGCTAATTGTTCAAAGAATGGCTGTGAGTGGATCAGGTTTCTAATGGCTCCCAAAAGCCTCTGAGAAACAATGACATATCCTTTTTCATGTTGTGTAAAATAAAAAATAAAAATTACTGATCATTGACTTACATCGATTACAAACAGGTGAAACATCAGTAAAAAGATGTTTAATGTTTTAAACTGTGTAAGATTATGTGTGACATTTACTGAGCAATCTTATTTCTCTGTAACTTCAGCACTTGAATCAAGTCACTTATATGCACACACTATGTGTGTAGTAGTTTGGGAAGCACCCTACACATCAATTCTAACCATGAAAGTTAGAATAAAGTCATCATAACAAAATACTGATTTGTATTCGAGGATGATGGATAACAATAATAATAATAATAATAATATAACAATAACAATAATAATAATATAACAATAATAATAAAAATAAAAGAATAATAATTATAATAATAATAATAATAATGAAAATAATAATAATAACTGGATAACTGTTCAACAGAGTATCTAAGTCAAAGCAATGAATAAATAAATCTGGAACTGATAAAACTGCAGAATTTTAAAATTTTGTAAGAATTTTGTTTTTGAGCTGTTATTTCCTATTATTATTATTATTATTATTATTATTATTATTATTATCATTAAGGCTCTGCTGATGAATGGAGCATAGCGGTAGTTCAGGTTATGGAGGTCAAGCTGGGCTGTCATTCTCAGCTACATCAGCTGATAGTAGCTAATCACTAAGCCAGTGCACAATAGGATGATAGCTCAGCTGACTCCCTTCTATGCATCCAATTGGCCAATTTCATACAGAGCATGTTATCTAAGCTGCTTTAGCCTTTGTTGTCATTGATGCTGCTTCTGCTCTGAATGGGGGTATCTGCGGCTGCTCTCCCTGCTTTAGGGCAGGAAGGTCCCAGAACAGAACCATGCTGCCAAATATAAGTTACTGCAAATGTTAATAAAGCTTTATTTTGACTATAGTGGTCCTGACTGAACTTTATAAAAAGTCCCATTGGTGACGTTTAATCATTTTGTCTTGGCCAATCTCAGATTTGCATACAGTGGTGTGGAAAAGCGCAGGATCCACTCCTTTGTGTATCTCAAACAAAATTTAACATAAAGGTAACCTGATCATTTCATTTAATAAGGGAAACAGTTTATCCAACACATACAAAGGTAGCAGACAGAGTCTTAGAAACAGCTTTGTAGCCCTTTCCCCAATCCAATGGATTTAATCACCTTCTTCCTCATCTCTTCCTCATCTCTCTCTTTAGGTATTAGACAACCCTCTTTGTTCAATAAATACAATTCATTCAAAACTTAAATTTTGTGTTTGCCTTTCATATCAATTTTGTTTGAAGATCCGACACAGTTTAGTATGAGATACACACAAATCTATGAGAACCTTTTGACAGCACTACATTGTAATGGAGCACACAAATCCTGATTCCAGTCTTCCCTCTGCCATTTTCAACCCTCTTTCCAAACCTGGAGTTGTTGTTTTTTTAATGTCTTTACATCTTCCAATCAGATAACACTGCAGTTTTTCCCTGCCGAGAGAATTGAGATCTGGTTATAAAGTTTTAAAAAGAGAAGAGTTTACAGAAAGCTGCTGTGGGCCAGATAAAGAGAAGAGAATTCATGTATACCATCAGAGCTAATGTCTGTGAATCATCAGTCAATGATCACTCACTGGAAAACAGGCCTTCACTGCTTGTTGTGTTGTTTCATCAACCCCATAAATTAATGATTAGTCATGGAACATCATAAACATGAATCATAGGTTACAGTAATGGAACGACATTTGATAACCTACACTTAGCTTCAGTGATTCAACTTCATCCTGTTTTTGAGACTCATAATAATAATTATATCTCTGTATTGTACCTGTAGAGACATGTCTAAGGTGTAAGAATAGGATCAGATTAACCAATGAAAGTATTTTCCTGAATTAAATCAGTTTGTATAACAAGGAAAAAGTTCACACTGAAATCTCCACACCCCAAATCTCAAAATGTTCTCGTAGGGCTTATAATCTAGACATCATATAATGGCGTCTGTCCTCAGATTCTCCAGTCAGATGAGGACAGTCTCATGGATTAAGAGGGCTGTCTGCTGCCACAGTATTTTCTTTTTCTTTTAAATCTATGAATTCTGCTTTGGGTGCTGGTCTTTTCAATATGCAGTTTGCTCTGTCTACAGTAATGCAGCTGAACATTTAAGTGTCTAATCGAATACTATGATAAACATTATTACGATATAACTATTTTGCATAATAATAATGACTACTTTTACTTTTGTCACTTTAAGTGTACTATGTTAGTGATAATACTTTTGAACCTAAGTTAAAGCCAAATTTGAAATGTGTAATAGAGTATTTCTACACAGTGAAAAAGATTTGAGTACTTCTAGAGCATAATTACTTTAAATAATAAATAAAGCTGACTGTGTCTGTGGAAGGTACGGCTAGGAGGTTCCTGCTAAATCAGGGTCATAAAGAGAGGGAAGAGAATGGGAGGAAGCATGCTAGCTTGAGAGAATAACACCATCACATGGTCGCTGGGGGAGAATGAGGGAGCGAGCAGCTGAATACGCAGGAGAAAAGCAGCTGGTTATAATGGATGATATGGTTAAATAGTCATTCATGGTGAGATGGGATGAAATGGCGGAGCACATAGTGACGGTGGTGGAGGAGAGTACCTGGAGATGTCCGTGTCAGGGAACAGGCTTAAGTGATAGTTTGAGAGGGGGGTGGAGTGGAGGAGACTTTTGTCGCCCTCTACTGGGAAATAGTGTCGTGGGGAGGATGCTTTGTCACATAGTTTGTTCACAGTGCTGTAAACGGGCTCAGGAGGCCTACAGTGGAGTGGGAGACAAGAGCAGAGAGGTTAGTGTCCAGAGAACAAGGTGAGGATGAGGCCTCTGGGATAGACGAGGACGAAGGAGGCACACAGATGACAGATGGAAGGAATGATTGAAATAAAGCAGCAGGAGAGAGCAGGGAGTCCTGGTAAACTCGATACGGCAACTTTTCATAGAACAGACAATTGATTTAATTACTGTCTAAACTGTTCAGTGGATGAATTGATCTCTGGTTCAGTCTATAAAATCAGAAATGATTGAAAATGCTCAGGGTTAGGGTTATCCACACAGTGGTGTCTTCAGGAAGCCTTACTGCAGTGGTCAGTAAAAGTTCATTCACTCATTCATTCATTCATTTTCTGTAACCTCTTATCCTGTGTAGGGTCGTGGAGAGGCTGGAGCCTATCCCAGCTGACTTTGGGTGGGAGGCGGGGTTCAGCCTGGACAAGTCACCAGTTCATCACATAGAAAGACAAACAACCATTCAGACTCACATTCACACCTACAGTCAGTTTAGAGTCACCAGTTCATCTCTACTGCATGTTTTTGGTGGGAGGAAGTCGGAGAACCTGGAGAGAACCCACACAGACACAGAGAGAACCTGGAGAGAACCCACACAGACACAGGGAGAACCTGGAGACTAACCACAGTAAAGTCCCAGGTCCTCAGGTGGATTTGAAGCGAGGACCTTCTAGCTGTGAGACAACAGCACTACCCACTGGTATTGCAAACAGCTGATAAATAGTAGATTCTCCCAATAAACCCCACATACAGTTGGGGTTGAATAATTTTGCTTCCAACTGTGAAAACCACTATTAGAGCCTTTTTCAAGACAATAGTTAATGATCAAATGTATTGTTATAGTAGCACAGGTATCAATTACACAGCATGGGAAGTTTAGCTAACATTAAACATAAACTAGTGGTCATACAAGACTAGCAGCAAAATCCTGTCTGTCAGTCTGTCTGTCAGACTATTAGAGATGCTCTTTAAGAACGAGCTGTAAAACTGCAGGACAAATGATTTAAAAAGAAACTGGTCAAAAAGAAAAAGAAAAGGGGCTCATGCTTAAAAAGAAAACAGTGTCATGATGTTATTACCAAAGATTCATCACCACAAAAAATGAGTGAAACATACATTACAGTAAACCAATGTGAGTAGTTACTATGGAATGAGTGGATTCCATCTGAGAATTAATGAATTGTTCCTGAATAACTCTGATTAGAGAACTACATCCTTTGTAAGTGACTGGCAGTGAAAAACTGACTCCAGTGATAAAGGTCAGGCTGATTTAGACCGAATGTGACAACAGCAACAACCTTCACCAGAGTCACACTTTAAGTGATGACGTTCCCCTCTTTCACATACCACTGTGAACGCAGCATAGTGTCCAGGCAGGATGGCGACCACTCTTCCGTCAGCCTCCTAGTGCCAGCACACAAGTCACTCATGTTAACTTTTTTTTGATGGATGCTCTGGGAAATTACCCCAAATATTATAATGATTTCTATAATATAGGTGGGGAATTTAACAAACCTGGAAATTAACATAGAGCTAGAATTGGCTTTTTACTATTAAAGAGGGTTCCAGCTGAAGTTTTTGACTTTAATGTGTGTGTTTGTCTTTGTTAATATCCATGTTTGACTACAATTGACTAAAAATAAAAAGACTGTGGTAGCATTCTGCACAGAACCTTATAAATGTGCTTACACAGAACGTCTCTCAGGGACAGAGGAGGCAGGAACTGGGATCTCACTCTGTTGTTTTTCAAACTATGAAACGTTTTGGCCCAGATTCAGCACCATGAAAGGGAGATAGAGGTTTTTTAACGTCTGGACGGCTGCATAGTTTGTGCCGTTCATTCACTGAGCAGTTAAACAGAGTTAGTCAGGAACGACTCAATAATGACTCATGCTGGCCCTACAGGTCCATCAAAACCCACGTAAGAAGACTTAAGAAGTTTCTTTCCCTGGACCACCAACAAACAATCATCTGAGTGCAGTAGGGGTCCCTACCAGTGCAATCATTTATTTTGTGCAAACTGATATTATTTATTCTGATTGTTATTATTACTCTGACTCTCAAGTCCAATAACTACAATACAAGGACGTGTGACCTCCTGTGGATGGTAGTGTCTGTTGAGATTGTCTTCAATTGTTTGTTGTCATTCGTGGTTGTTTCTATTTTATGCTCTATATTTTATGTTATGCTCTATATTTTAAGTTATGCTCTATATTTTAAGTTATGCTCTATATTTTATGTTATGCTCTATATTTTAAGTTATGCTCTATATTTTATGTTATGCTCTATATTTTATGTTATGCTCTATATTTTAAGTTATACTCTATATTTTAAGTTATGCTCTATATTTTAAGTTATGCTCGATATTATAAGTTATGCTCTATATTTTAAGTTATGCTTTATATTTTAAGTTATGCTCTATATTTTAAGTTATGCTCTATATTTTATGTTATGCTCTATATTTTAAGTTATGCTTTATATTTTATGTTATGCTCTATATTTTATGTTATGCTCTATATTTGAAGTTATGCTTTATATTTTATGTTATGCTCTATATTTTATGTTATGCTCTATATTTTATGTTATGCTCTATATTTTAAGTTATGCTCTATATTTTAAGTTATGCTCTATATTTTAAGTTATGCTTTATATTTTATGTTATGCTCTATATTTTATGTTATGCTCTATATTTGAAGTTATGCTTTATATTTTATGTTATGCTCTATATTTTATGTTATGCTCTATATTTTATGTTATGCTCTATATTTTAAGTTATGCTCTATATTTTAAGTTATGCTCTATATTTTATGTTATGCTCTATATTTTATGTTATGCTCTATATTTTAAGTTATGCTCGATATTTTAAGTTATGCTTTATATTTTAAGTTATGCTTTATATTTTAAGTTATGCTCTATATTTTAAGTTATGCTCTATATTTTAAGTTATGCTCTACATATTAAGTTATGGTCTATATTTTAAGTTATGCTCTACATATTAAGTTATGCTCTATATTTTATGCTCTATATTTTATGTTATGCTCTATATTTTATGTTCTTAAATGCACTCCTACTCTCGTTGCATTCTGTACAATGACAATAAAGCTTTATCGTATCGTTATCTAATCATTGCTCACTTGTTCCTAAATAACAACTGACATTTTGTGTGACCAAAACGTGAAAAAAACATGCAGCATGCTGTACAGTAGGTGACTGACCACACGGAGTAGCTCACCTCAACTGGAAATGCTGGGAATCAAACCTGTGACCCTCCTGGTCATCTAGCGAGGGATTTCTAGTGGTATGGAGAGAGTAAAGCTTTGATGAGTGCAATCCATCATACAGATTCTCTTTTCATTCACACAGTTCATTTTTATGCACGTTGATCAGACCCATTTGGAGGCATGCTGCATATAGAAGAAAATACAACCAGTGAAAATGTAAAAAGCCATGTTCATGAACTGTACTGAACAATATAACAAATTCTTAACTATGTGGGCCTTCTAGTAAATTTGTAAAGTGCCATACATTAAGTTACTTCTTTTGTCTGTTTGTCTCTGTGATGTATGTGTTTATTTGCATATAGAGCAGGGAAGTGAGAGTCAATGCAGGCACATGTGGAACCTCATTATAGTGTGAGGGTGAACAGTCTGATGAGCAGATGACCCAGGATGGATGGTCATACCAGGTATTAACAGGATCATGATGTCACAGGCCTTAAATGAGCAGACTGCCCCCTACAAGCCTCTCTCTGTCTCTCTCTGACCAACTGTGTGTTTGCATTCTGTTCAAACATGAACAAGGAAATGTAGAACTAAAATCACACACTACAGTCTTTGTTGGGAGTTAAACATCTCAAGAAATAGATGACACTTAAAAAGCTAAACAGAGGTGGGGCACTGTACCCTGCATTCAGTCTGTGGATATGAGCTGCCTTTTAGGTGAGGGTGATTCACTAATCATATTTCAACATGAACAACCAACAAGACAGCACTAGCAGAGAAAGTGTTAGTCTGCATGTCTTGGGACACCAAACAGAGTTAGGTCACTTCAGGTGTGTTTTTATTCAAAAGGCAGAACGTAATGACAAGCGACCGAGGTGGGAGGACTGCAGGGCTGCAGCTGAAGGCATGGTGACTAATATTTAACTGGACCACGAGCTCAAAACATGCTGGAACCAAACCTTTTTACAATCTTTACAAATTGATTCTTGGATTCTGTGCGTGTACTGAGTCTTAAGAATGTGTGTGTAACTAGTGACATGCAGAAAGTGGAGACATCTAGACACTGGGGCTAACTCTGCTTCTCCTGCGGAATCATTCATCCTGCAATGTGCTGAGCAGAGGCAGCCCGTCAGTCCGGATCTGAGCAGAGTGCAGTGAACTAATTTGTGCCAATAGGTGCCATTAAAGGCTGGGAGGAGACTTTGGTTGGCCTGTGCTGCCGTGGTCAGCCTCTTATTCTTGTGTCCATTAGCTTTTAACTCTGACTGAGTCAGCTGTTGGAGTTCAGACACTTGAAAGTACACAAGCTTTGTGCATTTCTGAACTTCCTTTCAAACTAGAAGGCAGCCAGACACCGGCTCTGGGCTGGTCAAACTTAAACCACTCCTGCTTTCTGTAATGGAAATGTATAACCTCTACATGATACGTAATGAACTGTTTTATCATGTAACTGATGAGTATAGCCACTTTTCAGCTTTATAGGCTTTGCAGCTGAACGCTCTTTTTAAATTTACCCCCTTTATCATCCAACGTTGACATGGGCAAAGTGTTCTGCCCCACACTATGGGCTCCCGGATGTCTGCTTGTTATCTGTAAGCTGCATATCAAGGTGGGGGAACACACTGTGAATAAAACCCCGCTGATTTCCTTTCTCTTCGTCGTTTGTGACGAGACTCTGTCCGTACATTTTTGACCTTTCTGCAGAAATTCTGTTAGTTTGAGCTCATTTAATAAAACTCAAAAAAGACTTTTTCCTTGTTCTCACTATTTTTATCCATCTTAAGCCTGAGACGAAAGTGTTTTTGTAATCACACTTTCTTATCCAGTTATTTGTGAAGAAGAAAGAATCAGCTTTATTGGTCACATACAATTATACACAGTTCAATGTAGTGAACTTCTTTCTCTGTATTTGACCCCTCCCTGAGGAGCAGTGGGCTGCCCTTACAGCGCCAGAGGAGCAAACTGGGGTTCAGTATCTTGCTCAAGGATGTGGAGTGGGGGAACTGCGGAATCGAACCAACGACCTTCTGATAAGTGGAAGAATGCTGTTACCACCTAAGCCACAGCCGCCCACAAGTCACTGAGTCACAACTTTTCAATCATTCTACTCTTGCTAATAAAGAAGAAGGGATTCTCCTCTCTTCCCTCACTTGTCTTAACAGAAAAATCAATTTCAAAATTCAGACAGTTAGAATTGATCTTATTAAATAAATTTGGAACATTTTTGGACTTTTCACACCTACAGTTGTAAAATCAATGGAGCTCTTGAATATATACTATCAGTTATTACCTCTGCCCACCCATGTCTGTCTGACTGTCTGTTTGTGTACATGATGTCTCAGAAGGTATTAATGGATTTAAATAGACTTTTGTGAGGGATCGGCCCAGAGCCCAGGTGGAGCTGATTACATTTGGAGGCAGATATGGATCCAGATTCTTGTCCAGGATCTTTTTTCACCTCTGGCACATTGAGAGAAAGACCATACTTGGAGAGTTTCATGATGATCAGGATCCCCTTCAAAATCTGATAACGTAAAGATATGAAGATATTCTACTAACTAACCATTAAACGAGCAGCCAAGAAAAATGACCCTCCTTGGGGGAGGTAATAATAAACTATAGATGTCAATAAAGAAAGTTATGCATATTTAAATGACTCAAATTTATTTTTTGCAATTTAAAGTAAACAATTAATAAATACAGTATTTAAATACTGTAAATGTTTAGTATTTTAAATGTAATGCCTGTTCTTTCATTTAAATTGCACTACTGCTGTTTGCATGGATACTTTTTTCTATGTAAATGCTCATAGTTCTAGGTTTTTTTTAAGTCACTGACCATATCTCTCTGATCAACATTTATTAAAAGCTTTTGTTGTGACTTGGACTCAAAACTATTTTCTGATATGCAGTTTGAATAACAATGGTGTTGACAGCGCTTTGCACTCTCTGAGTACTTTTTGTAGTACTTTAGGTCAGCAAGGTAATCTCAAAGGCTATTAGGGAGTCCCCTGGACCAGGAGCAGTAACAGTAAACCTCTTAACTGCAAAGAGAATGGTGGACTAATCCTTCACTCACAGCTTAACAAAGGGGTCCTTCCCTTATCCTCTGAAATGAGCTTTCAGTATCACTCTGCTACAATACTCCTCCACCTGTTTTTACCTCGCTAATGGAATATGACAACATATTTGTGGTACCAGCATGAAACGAAGGCTTAATCTGACAGACAAACACATTTTGGAATGTGTTCAGTCAAACTAAACAGACTTGGCTCAGGTATGCGCTCTACTGAGGCCCATCATTTTCAAAAGTCTTTGCAGCATGATGTTGGACTGTATATTTTCACAGCTCTCCCAACTGCTGTTAAAATTTTGGACATAGTTTTGAATTCCTCACAAGTGATTCATGGTGTTGGTGAGCCCACACATTAAGTTCCAATGAATATGAGCCATGAGTCAGCTAAAATGACAAATCCTCTTTGTATTTTTTTTTAACTTCCCAGGGGAGAGACAAATAAAATGGTCAGACATCATCTATCTCTGCCACTGATGCCACATTAAAACCACACCAACAGGCCAGACAGGCAGATACACTCTTTTCTATCCAAGTCTTTGTCCACATATCACGTTTCAATGTGACACAAACGCAAAGAGGGCTGGACGACAACAGGAGAACTGCAATGTCTTTTTTGAAAAATACAGGGCATGAAACCAGATACATGCAGTGTGTTATTCAGGCACAGATATACAGTACACACACAATTCTCATCATTTTAGGTACGTTAAAAGTCAATCCATTCCCCCCTCTGTCTTCTACCACAGTTGGTTCAGTCCTCAACCACCCCTCCATTTTCTGTCTCATGTATGTGACTCTAACACCAACACGGACAAGTTGGGAGATTGTACAAATGGATTTGTGTCACCGTTGTGTTACTTACATGTGATCTACCATTTCTAACAATTTAAAATAAATGCTTCATCTATGTGGCAGAAGATAAACAGTCTTAAAGATAAACTCTCTTCTCTTGCAGATTAGTTATGACAAATGAGAACCTAGCAAGTTTTATTTTGTATGAAGCAGTAAGACAGCTGCAGCATAACATCCATCCATCATCATCATCATCATCCATCCATCATCATCATCATCATCATCATCATCATCCATCCATCATCATCATCATCATCATCCATCCATCATCATCATCATCCATCCATCATCATCATCATCATTATCATCATCCATCATCATCATCATCCATCCATCATCATCATCATTATCATCATCCATCATCATCATCATCCATCCATCATCATCATCATCCATCCATCATCATCATTATCCATCATCATCATCATCCATCCGTCATCATCATCATCCATCATCATCCATCCATCATCATCCATCCATCATCATCATCCATCATCATCATCCATCATCATCCATCCATCATCATCATCCATCCATCATCATCATCCATCATTATCATCATCCATCATCATCACCATCATCATCCATCCATCATCATCATCCATTCATCATCATCATCCATCATCATCATCCATCATCCATTCATCATCATCATCCATTCATCATCATCATCCATTCATCATCATCATCCATTCATCATCATCCATCCATCATCATCATCATCCATCATCATCATCCATCCGTCATCATCATCATCCATCATCATCCATTCATCATCATCCATCATCATCCATCATCATCATCCATCCGTCATCATCATCATCCATCATCATCCATCATCATCATCCATCCATCATCATCATCCATTCATCATCATCATCAATCATCACCATCCATCTGTCATCATCATCATCATCCATTCATCATCATCATCCATCATCATCCATCCATCATCATCATCATCCATCCATCATCATCCATCATCATCATCATCATCCATCCATCATCATCATCCATCCATAATCATCATCATCCATCCCTCATCATCATCCATCCATCATCATCATCCATCCATCCATCCATCCATCCATATCATCATCAATCCATCCATCCATCATCATCCATCCATCCATCATCATCCATCCCTCATCATCCATCCATCCATCATCATCCATCATCATCATCATCCATACATCATCATCCATACATCATCATCCATCCATCATCATCCATCCATCCATCATCATCCATCCCTCATCATCATCATCATCCATCCATCATCATCATCATCATCCATCCATAATCATCATCACCATCATCATCCACCCATCATCATCATCATCCATCATCATCATCCATCCGTCATCATCATCATCCATCATCATCCATCCATCATCATCATCATCATCCATCCATCATCATCATCCATCATCATCACCATCATCCATCCATCATCATCATCCATTCATCATCATCATCCATCATCATCAATCATCACCATCCATCCGTCATCATCATCATCCATTCATCATCATCATCCATCATCATCCATCCATCATCATCATCATCCATCCCTCATCATCATCCATCCATCATCATCATCCATCCATCCATCCATCCATATCATCATCATCATCATCATCCATCCATCCATCATCATCATCATCATCATCCATCCATCCATCATCATCATCCATCCATCCATCCATATCATCATCATCATCCATCCATCCATCATCATCCATCCATCCATCCATCCATCCATCCATCCATCCATCCATCCATTCATCAGCACTTATCCTTTGCAGGGAGGCTATCCTAGCTGACATTTGATGAGAGGTGGGTGAACAGTTCATTACAGGGCTGACATATAGACACAAACATACAGTTTGAAAGATGTGGCTGGGCCAGTGTGATTGGCCACCCCAAAATTTCTGGACCGTCATTGGTTTACACCTCGCTGTGGGGCAGGTGGTTGGCCAGCAGTTTGTTTCCACTGGGAGACCCTCTACCATGCCGGTAGGCGTTCAGCTCTTGAATTGTCAGGCTTTGCCTTTAAGGGGAGGTTTGTATTTCTATTGGTGGAACATAAACAGAACTCCACCACAAACACGTGAAACACTGGGACCCCAGCAACACAACTTTTCAGAGATACGTTATAGTGCAGTTTACAACTGGTTAGTCCAGTTTCTAAGCCTCTGTTTTGCTCTCATCAGCTTTGCTGCTCAAATGAAGCTCATTAGTATTCTAATCTGATGTTACACTGTAATGTTAGCCTACTGTTGACTTATTTGGCCAGTGGTTGTGGTTCTAAACCAGTGAGCAGTGAAGCAAAATCAAGTGTGTAATTTGATTTTAGAGTTCAGTTTTAACATATCTAATGTCCTCCATCCGTGATCTCACGTTAATTTGGTTAACAGAAGGGGGAATAATATAGCTGTAAACATAATGTCAGAACCTGCATAACGAGTGACTCCATATATTCTGGGCTGAATGAAGGCAGTCGACATAAAAAAAAGAGAAAACTGGCAGCAGACAGTTTGAACAGTTCTACAGGTCTACAGATGTCAGTTGGCCTCAACCAGAAGAGATCACCTGTGAAAAGTTGTGTTAGCTGCCGTAACTAATGCCAAGCTATGTTAATGGCTATTTGTCATCTCTCTCTCTCTCTCCCTCACCCCACTCTCCCTCTCCCTCTATTTACTCTCTCTTTCCTTTCTGCAGTGGATTAAGGTACAGCTAATGTTTATTGCATTGGATTCAATGGTAACGTGAAGCATGGTATCGATCTTGAAGTGTAATTGTCAACTGATATCCTCTTGTTTGGACTTCAAGCAATAATCTTGTAAGTTTAGGTTCTTTATGAACACGGGATTTATAATTTTTAATAGAAGCCCTTTATATTTGTTAGGATGGCAAAAGTTGCATGTTAAATATTCCAGTTTATGTTTATTGCCATGGGTAGTATGGTAATATGAAGTGTGGTTCTGTATCAAACTCAAACTGCACACATATTTCAGAACTTAGAGGAAGGTCTAGATTTTCCCTTGTTATTTAGAAAAAGCTGTGGATCACAATATAGAAAAAGCTTGATCACATAAGAATATTATTAAAATTGATCCTATTTATTGCCTATCCTAGTTTTGTTTGGAATGACATTTTGTGATTCTAGCACCCTCCTGCAGCTTATTTCATTATAGCAGAGGTATAGCTTTCATGATAATTATCATTCTTTCAGAGTAGTCCTTCTGGTAAAAGGCCTCATCAGCTCTGTGAATGGCTTCTTATAGATCTATGACCACAAATATATGACCACTCTACTGCAGGTGTTTGGAGGGAACTCACAAAGAAGGGCCCCGGTTCTGGATTTGAACCCAGAACCTTCTCGCTGTGAGGTCCCAGTGCTAACCATTAACCACCACATGATTGAGTACACTGGGCAGCCCGAAATGCAACACTTTTGTTCTCTTCACATTTTTCACAACTTGAAAGTAAAAGATTTAAGAATTTTCAGACACACTTCAGACTTTTTTTTCTCACAGATTTTAAGCAGAATATTGTTAAAATCCATGCTAGCACTTCTCCTTTGCCAAAACAATTCATCCACCATGTGAAGAAACAGAATTGCACAGGTGTACCTTTGGATTGGTCACCATAAAAAGTCATTATTGCAACGATATAATTTCCACTGCTAATCATTAAAAACATTGATTATTCAGCCGTTGTAAATGACAGCCTACATCACCAACACTAACACACAACATAAGTAACATGGTAGTGCTGTATTTCATTATAAAGCAGTATTTTGATGCTCCTTGTATCACAATGGCCTAAACAACATGTTGTTCATCATACAGAGAGTCCAACCACAAACACATCACAGCAAAACAAAATACAGGAGTCAGTGTTTTTCAAAGAGCTGATTCTTGGATCCTCTCATTAATATTTGTTTTTGTAAACTTCGATCAGAGCATGTAGTCGATCTGGATTGAGGAACAAATGACCAAACTTTAACATCCCAGATTTCCTTGAAAAACACTGCAGGGAAAACTGGCCTTTGGGATTGGTAGTTTTCTTTGAAAAGACAACGGGTGATCTAAACACCAACACAGATCAGTCAGAACACGGGGGGGGGGGGGGGGGGGGGGGGGGGGGGCAGGAGGTCTGGGTGATACCCGTACATCTAGTGTTCTGGTAGGAATGGAGGTAATTACCGCAAGAAGGAAAAACCATCCAACCTGTTGATATCTTCTTCCCCCGGTAAGTGCTTAGAGAGAGGGGAGTAACTCCCGGGGGAGACAGGGGGGAGACCAGACTTGTACTCCAGACTGCCAGTGTTGATGGGGGAAGAGATATGATTTTCCATGGCTGGAGAGAAAGCTGTGGAGGAGGAGGAAGAGAAAGTGGCAGTTTAACAGAGAAAGTAGCTGAGACATGATACTTAGACAGTCCTCCTCCACACTGTGTAGTCCTCAGGTTTGATACTCTGTTTTCCAGCTTTGCTTTAGAAGAAGAAGAAGTGTTGACAGCAGTGGGAATGAAAGATTTTATATGTATGGGGGCTAAATAAATTTAGCAATTTGTGATTTTTATGTGCCAAAATTAAGTCCCCCCAGGATTTTCGGATGTTGCGATCGCAACAGTTAACGCAAATTAAACCAATCCCTGCGAATTCTGCACAGCCTTATTTGCAACTTTTGTCCAATCATCGTAGTTTACTGTGAGTTTCACCAATCATAGCAGTCTCACACATTGAGTCATTCTAGTATGTCACCATCTCACTTCCTTGTTTCTGGTCATGAAGATGTAAACATGAATGTCTCACATTTAGCAGTGAAAATTACAGCTAAAGATTGTGGGAGGTACAGTAATTCCCATCATTGTTGTGCACCACATGAAACGTTGTGGTGGAACAGAAATGAAATTCGTCAACTGACAAACACATTTATACCACAAAACACACCTGGAGAATGGCTGAAAGTGACGACAGACTAAACAAATCACCGTAACAGAGGCTGCTGCATCCAGATCTGCTGCAAGTGCTGAGAGAATGAGTGTGGTTAGTGATGATGTGTGGTATAAAGGGATTGTAGCATAAATGGCTATTAGTATGACAAACTGTGTGTGCCTGAAAAAGAACATAGTTTAGGGATAAAAAGCCTCAGATAAAATGTTTACATTAACATCAAAGTGTTAAAGCTTCATTTAACATAGCAACTGGATATATAATGAAATCAAACATCAGGGGTGAGAGAGAGAGAGAGAGAGAGAGAGAGAGAGAGAGAGAGAGAGAGAGAGAGAGAGACTTCACTGAGTGAGGCTGATGAGAGTCAGAGAAAACACTAACTGTAAATAAAGATCAAAAATATCTTGTGAAGCGTTGGCTAAGTGGACTGGGGGATTTTTATAATATATTATATATATTATATATGTTATATTCATATATAAAATGCCTGAATATATCGCAACATAAATCGCAACTTTTGAGAAAAGCTGCCACGAAATCAGGCATTTTAGGCTGCAACAATCACAAAAAAGGCCCATGAAATCCTGGAGGGACTGAAAATACTTTCTATCTTTTTGAATGGAGTGAAGTACAGGCTTCACTAGAGCTCAGTAAAACACAGCGTGTAAGCAACAGCCCTACTGCCCAGCTTCAAATGAGTTCCACAAGTGTTATGACATGCTATTTTAGAGACAAATGTTAGTAGAAGTTTGTACGGTGTGTTACAGGGACATTTCTAACCAGCCCAGAGGCTAAATTTAAGAGGCTAAATTAGCACCAGATTCTGCAGCTCCTGACCTTTGTACTTCTTTTACCATGTTGTCTTGGATTTACATTTACTGTATTGTTTATCCTTAGTGTTCATATCATACCCATTTAAAAAAAAAAAAGACAGAATAGATGACAGACAGTTTGAGACTAGCTGGTGAACATTTAGTAGGTATTAAGACCAAGATATTTTTTGCAGCAGATCCACGTATGGAGGTTGTGTTAAATGCATCAGGTGGACAAAAAAGGCCTCAAATGAATGGTAATGCTGCTCTGCATCTGCTGCACATGATTGCTAATATGTGATAAGTGATTCACAGTCATGCTCTCAGATATGGATTCAGTCAGCGCACACAACTCTATAAAAAATATTTAAAAAATAAAGTTTTATGTTACTAAAGAATGGTTCAATTTTGTAACGAGTCAACTGATGACTTACCAATTCAAATACAAGCAGTGATGACTTACAGTGTGTGATATCAGGAGGCCCATAGGGATCTGATAGGTAGACATTGGTGGGCTTCCCCACCTTCAGGTAGACCACATCCGATGTGTTCTTCAAAATGGCCACAGCCTCTTCATGAGAAACTTCCTCCAGGCTGTAGTTGTTCACCTGTCCAGTCAGAGAAACAGATATGGAGCTATTTGTTCACTGCCTGTTTTCTTACTGCTCTGCTTAGATTAGTCCCACATGCTCCCTGCCTCCAGAAGACTGGATTAGGCCAGATGGTGTTAGGGTGAGAACATTATGGAGGGAAGGTAATCAAATTAAGTGCTGGTTAAGAAAGAGAGACGCCCTCTTCAGGAGAAAGCTTACTGTTACTGAGCCAGTAGGCTGCATCTCTGTGAGTCAGTCATTCACTTCATCATCATGTTGACTGAATATGCAGGATGAATGCTGTCAGCAGAAATAAACATTACCTAAGGAATTAATGGCTGGTTAAACAGGTTATAGTTCTGTTACACCATGATAGCTACAACTCCATCAGGAAAGATCGTACTTCTCATTTTGATATCACTGAGAAGAGCAGACCTACATAACATTTACACCTGCAGTGCTTTCCAATGGGGTCAAATGTGTTTTCATCCACTCTACGTTCACATCTATAGCTGAAACATATCAATATAGCTTATATGGCATCTCAGTATCAAATAGCTTTTTCCAGCCGTGGTTCTCTACCTGTTGGCATTAGCTAGTAACGTTAATACAGCTGTAATAACAGCTGAGCAAAACGTCCAGGAAGAGTAACATTGATGCAGAAAGAAGGTTGGCAAGCTCAATACTTGGTTGTGCTTAATGGACACAAACCAGTATGTTGTTTATAATGAGGCAGTGTTAATGCCAAACCAGTACACTTTATGGCAGCACTCTGACACCAGCCTTTGTCACCAGAGTATTCTGTATGCCACTGGTTCCTCTCTCAATCTGGGCATCGCAAAGCTGCAGTCTGTTTTTGATGCATTTCAGATCCCTCTTAATTAAATTCTGGCAAAAATAAATTATGTTATTCTCAAGAACCCATGAGAGTAATCAGTCTAATAACCAGTCTACTAGCCCTATCTGAACCACTCAGGATAATGACATTCTAACTGTTGTGTTATAAATACATACTGAATACCAGACTCACAACTAAAACCCAAGTGAAACAACTATTGAGGTTCAAATGGGATTTCTCAACAGAAACAAACCATGTTTTCTTGAACATGTACAGTTTTTATCTGTGCTTGATTACGGTGATGGTGAAATTCTATATATGTAAGCTTCTCCAAGCCTCTTGACTAAGTGTGTCACACTGCGCTGCACTTCTTCACACTTCTTCACACTTCTTCACTCCCTCACCATAGTACCTTAAATGAACAGGTTGGTTAACTAACAGAAGGGAGCAGTGATGCATGTTTTTTAATCATGAGGCCCTAATGCAGAAACTAGTTATATCTGCCCTCTGGTTGGCTTTAAATGAAGCTGTAAGTTCAGTCAGGAAGACTGAACCTTTGAAACTTTATTTCTCATGCTGTTTTGTCATTCACACCTCTCATACATGCTCAGTCTTATATTCCTGCCATCATGGTCTGGGGCCGTCAATTGAGTTATCAGCTGTTCTCATCAGCTGGTCACATCTATCCAATAGCACGGTGACACACCTTATTGTCAGCCTATCACCTTGCTGCTGTCTTTTTAAATATGACTCTCTCCGTTACTCTAGTTCTTTCATGCTGCTTTGTTGTTTTCACCATCTTCATCATTCATCATCTTCAACAGGGTCATCAGCCACCACCACCAGTGTCAGGACACCAAGGGGGGATGTATTTCTTGCTGCTGCTCAGGACTGATGGATTTCAATCTCAATCTGGCTGAAAAGTCGAGAAAAGACTTTCTGACAGACTAATTATCACAATCATCTGATGTAATAAACAATATTCTTTTCTTAGTCTCTCCTGATTGAAATGCAGTACACATAATGTCAACACTTTAACATTATTAGTACCTCCTGAACTGAACATGGTAGAAGTAGGTACAGATGGAATGAACCTAAAAAAGAAATGAGTTTATCGTATTTGATTATAAAAGGTTGTACTTGCACAAATGCAATCCCATAGCCATTGTTTTTCTAAACTGTGATAATGTATGCATTTTCAGGGAAATATCTGTGAGAGATCCTGATTTCAATCAGACTATTTGTTTAAATAAAAGAAGCATGAATTCATAAGAAAACACCTTGACCACCACGGAAAGCAACAAAAGGTCCAAGAACTGAACATCTGCCTGCCTTCATCAGAATATGTTGTCAGAAGTTACAGGAGGAAGATCATGCAGCCAGCTTCATATTGGCTGAAGAAACAGTCCAATCATCAAGATGTTGTTCAGAAGGGCATTATTGAAGCAGTGTATGCTGAAGGTATGTGAAGAAATAAAGACTTTAATGAGCTACACTTCTGCTAGTGGTTAATCATAAACTTATCACTAAAACAAATGCTAATTATTTAATATAATAAGAGCCAGATACATGAATAATTCTTACATTTATAATTGAGCCTTTGAGGGCAGCTAAAATATGGATATGTCCCAGGAAAGGTCATGTTTATTAACTAACTACTCTTCTAGTTACTATTACCATTTTTTGCTATTCAATATTCTAATGTTTCCACAGGTTCACTGAAGCTCTTACCGTATTTTCAGGTGTGAAAATCTGTGAAAATATAACTGAATTATCAGTCTATCATCTATTATATGAAACATTCTCCATAAAGCTCCTTTCTGTACTCACCATCAACAGCCTGTCTCCAATCTGTAGCCGGCCATCTTTCTGCGCCGCCCCGCCATCAATGATCTTGGTGACATATATGCTGTTGTCTCCTGGGATGTGCTGGTTTCCAACTCCACCAGCAATACTGAAGCCAAGCCCTGTGTGTGTGTGTGTGTGTGTGTGTGTGTGTGTGTGTGTGTGTGTGTGTGTGTGTGTGTGTGTGTGTGTGTGTGTGTGTGTGTGGATGAAAGTAGCTGGTTAGTCTCTGTGTGATGTTCAGTATATGACAGATTGATGTTGGGCATTAGGTGACACCACCATCACACAGTATGATGGTGTGTTAATCCAGTAGTTAATCTAAATATCATCTGTGTATCTGTGTACTTTGTTAGAGAAAACTTGAACAATAAACTGAGGAGCTGCCAGTGACTGTTGTATTTTGGGTGAACTACAGTACTCCCAAATAACTTCTGTAGATCTAGGATTTTTCTACATCAGGGGCCAAAAAGGGGCCACATTTTACACAGAGGGGTATATGTATGTATATATGTCCAACATCCATGCACATTAGCTTATTCAGTACGATGTACACATTTCACCAGTCATTCCTCGTTTTGACTGTTGGCTCTATAGCTTTGAGCAAAGACACATAATTGAATATATACTGAGCAACAGTAAAAACACATAATTTTGTAGGCTTTCATGCCATCCTGTTCATATTAAATATCAAAGGTAAATTATGGTTCTCACATCTTTATTCACCCTTTAGCCATACAGAAAAATCAGTTTTGTACAAATTAGTGTTTTTTGCCTTAGTGTTTACATGTGAGGATCTGGCGGTACACCTCCCTCTCCTTCTTGTGTTTCCTCCTCCTCTGTGTGTGTTGTCTGTCTCTCCCAGTCTGTTTCTGTGGGCGTGGCTACCTGTCACTCCCTCCTCACCCAATCCTGCCTACCATGACTTCTGCTCACCTGACTCCAATCCGGTTCATCACCACACCTGAAGACTGCTGTACTTAAACCCCAGCTCTACACTCCATTCTTCATCAGATTGTCCGTTTATCTTTGTGGTACTCGGCTCATGACTGATAGTCTAGCATTTTGTGAAATTTGCAAACATTTTTGGATTCTGGCTCACCCAGTTTCTCTCGCCGTGGTTCATCATTCTGCCTCCTCTGTTCACCTGCTGTCTGCCCTGCTCCTCCTCATGTTTTGCACTTTTTTGCATTAAACAGTTTTTGTTAACTTTTACCCTGTGTGTTTGAGGTCTGCACTTTTGGGTCTAAGAAAACAACTGGTTAATATCATAACATTACAGGTCAGAAAGTGTGGATGTTGAGACAGAGAACAACAATAGTCACTACCGTGTGTGTCTACCTCCAGCATTTATCACTACCTTATACCTCCTGAACGGATAAGATGTTATTCTGGACTTGTAGGATGACATCATTCTTCCTGCAGAGCTGTGACAAGTTGTTCATATGTTGCTGGAGCAGGATCTCTGTCTCTCACCTGGTGATCCTGAACGTCCCATAGATGCTCTATGGGTTGAGATCTGTGAATATGCCGGTCAAGGAAGGACAGTGACATTGTTCTGGTCCACCAAAACGGTCCACTTCCTGGATGTATGCTGCAGGATAACGTTCCCCACGGCAACGATACAAACGCCTACAACCATCAGCTCTGTTCACGTTAAATCTGGACTTGTCACTAAATGTGATCTGTCTCCACTGTGCAATGAGCCATAACATCTATAACATCTGTGCTGCACGTGGCTGCAGAGTTCAGACCATCATTATCATCAACATCCTAACTGCCTGGTCACATAAGTTTTGAGGAAGTCGTGACATCATCAGTTGTTTCAGTAGGACATTAGTTAGACCCGGTAAATTATCACCTTGACCAGGTCTTTTTAATCATGCAGAAAAAAATCTCACTAACATCATGGTTTACTCTGAAATGTACCAATGACTGTTATTTCTATGTTATGACTAAATGATGGTTATTCATGATTTATTGGGTATATAAATAAAACTTATATAAAACTTCTATGTTTTTAAAGTTGCTCAGTATATTTAACAAACTCTGTCTTGTTGAAGCACACTGTCTACATCAAAACAGCTTAGGAAATAAAAAGTCTTCATTTTAAATTCATTGAATTCTAAACTGGGGTACAGAGTAAACATAAAACATAAGGCACCGTTTTATGTAATATGTAATACATATATGATACATAAAATACCCCAAAACAGGTAATGTATAGTATTATTATTATTATTAATGTATACTATTAGAGCATGTCGAACAGTTTAGAGCAGAAAAACATTTTACAGATCAGATTAGTTCTAAACAAACAAAGCATAAATCAGCTGATAGTTGTGAATCATTTCTATGGTGTTACTCACAGACAGACACTGTTAAGTCCACAGCCTACATGGATTATGGCTGTTGTAGTTTTTGTTGAAGCTGTTTACAGCACTTCTATGAAATAATGAACTACACATATGGCACTGTTGAATTAAAACATGTGCAGAGGGAAATTTCCAGCCAATAACAGCAGGGAGTACCAGATGAATAACATGGACATCCAAACTACGAAATCAGGACAGACCATTTCAGGGGCCAATCAAATTTCAGCTGAAGCTGATGCCCCTCTGGCCCTGCCCCTGGATTTGCCCCTGCCATATGCATAACTCACCAATACTGTCTCCCCCAGCAGCATTATAGAGCAGTAGTTTCTTCAGTGGGCATACATGGTCCAAGAAAATGAATCAGTTTCAATGAATTTAATAAACTTTTATCTCATTCCTTTAAATGTAATTTAATGTTATTTAATCTAATCAGAACATGTTCCAGTAATAAAACCCAGTGGAATTAAACCAGTCCCATGTGTCTCAGCCCACCTTTTGGTCCTTTGATGAGCTTGATCTCAATAATGGTCTCCAACATTGGTCTGCGGCGCCGCACGTATAACCGGACTATAGAGCCTGCAACTTTCAGGGCTTCAACAGCCTTACTGTGAGAAACCTCAGACACATCGGCATCATTCACCCGAAGAATGCAGTCGTTTACTCTAGAAGAACAACAAAAGGGATCAGTGATGAGAATTATTGGTAAGGACTAAGGGCTTGGGTGTAGGAAGCAATGAAAATGTGGGTGGGAGAATCTAACAGGAGCGCCCCAGACTCCTGTCCTGTCATTTTTAACAGCATAGATGCCATTTGATGGTTCAATACGTCTGAGTGGCCATAGAAAAATGCATTAGAAAAATGATTGGTAAATTTTGTAATATCATGCAGATGAAATATTTAAAATATTAAAGCTAAAAGAACACAAGTGTCATTTAGAGCTACCTTTAATGATAACCATACATGTTTATTTTTAATCTCTTAATGCTTGCATGCAATGGGAATTTTTTGTTGTTGAAATTCTTGAACTTTATCACATGACTGAGTAAAGCGTAGAGGACACCTGCAGTCAAAGTGCTCCTACGTATTCTAATAAACTCCACTGATCAGCCAATCGTTTCTACTGCTATGAGGAATCACAGGTGTCAGAGCTGCAGTACGCTGTCTGATACACACATATCACTGCTGCTGAGAAGCTCTCTACACACATATTCAGGGCAACATTTCATGACCAAAGGCATCAATAGCAACCATCTGAAGCCTTCCTGAGAAGCAGTAGTCTTGAATTCATAGGTGACATACTGTAGGTCTGAGGAGACACAAGTCCCTCATATATATTCTCATATATATTTTAAGAGCTGCAATACCTGCTCACTAACATTTCAAATAACTTCACATCCAACTCATGTAACACACACTGAAATGAATGCGACACGATTATACCCACAACAACGACACCCTTGTTCCTCTTGTTTTCCTGTGACTTCTCCATCCCAGTGTTTCTGTTTTCGTCACATGACTGTAGTTGCACAACCGGTGGGACAATAAACATCTTGAATCTACAATCTGTCTGTCTCTCGCTGTCAGTGGGTGTGTTTATCTGCTTGTGCGTCTCCAGGGTGTGGCTGACTGACAGCTCCCACTCTCACCCCTGCCTCCTCCTGCTCTGATCACCTGTAATCAATAATAAATCGACTCCACCTGTTACCTGCTACATATAAGATCCATGCCAGTTTGTTAAACTGTTTTTGTGAATCTCTGAAAACCTGTTTGCGGGTCCGTTCCTGATATTTTTGTCTTCTATGCTTCAGATCCATTTGTCCCACTGGAAACCAGTCTGTTCCCCGTGAGTTGATCACCTGTCAGAGGATATCTGTCTGCCTGTCCTGCTCTCTGCCCAGTCAGCCCATTGATTCTCCACTCGCACATCTGATCCATCTAGTAAATAAATTCCTGTTAAACTCTTCATCCTGTCTCTGTATTCTGTGTCCTGCTTCTGGGTCCTACTCTGTGATAATACCAATTTGTTATTGTTTTAATGCTAAGTAGGTAATGAAGTAAATAACAATTCAAAAAGATAGATTTTGATTATTTGATGGAACTGAAAATCTGTTTTAGATAGGTTGAATATATTATTGAGGGGCTCCACCCATGTTCGTCCTCTCTAAAACAACAGCCTCCATTAGAAGCAGCTGACATCCCTCGTGTTGAGCTGGAGCATTAAGCATGCTTAGTGCTCTGCTACTGAGTCCCAGTGCAGCAACAAGAAGTGTGCTTGTTTTTTATCATGTTATGGAAAACCAAATCCCCATCAGGCCTCCTCCACACAGAGATTACACTTCCCCTCCATCAATAATGCATTAGTCTTGCTGCCCACCTTGGAGCGGGAGACCATCAATTAGGTTAAATGTGATTTATAGCCGGCCTGCTTGAGCTGCGATTTTCAGATGTACTGTGTGCCTGCATTACGCTCCTCTCTTGCACCTGGGATCTCAGAGATAGAGAGAGGACTGGGATAGAATATGAGGAAACTAAAGGCCAGGTTGATGCATTCAGCTCTTTCACATTTCCTGGGGTCATTTCTGAGCACAGTGTGTGGTGTGGCAGGGTGCAGTGTCCTCCTGGGTTGGCTGCTGCCTTCAGAGGGTGCACTGAATTTTCAGTTGGGTAAATTGGTTGGTAAGGAAAAGAAAGGCTGATGGTAGTCATGATGAAGGTGAGGTCAGGTAAATAAAATGAAGGATGAGGGTAGGTGTGTATTTTGTCTCCTGTATGTGAAATGTGAAAATGCCAAACAGGAATTATTTGATTTCATTCCTGTGGGTTGTTGAATCAGGTACATGTACTCCATTATCTGACAGGATGACAGATGGTGGATGTTAGACGGGACAGTAAAGAGAGGAGGACAGGAGAGGGGAAAGAGGCAGAGAAGGACTAGACCAACCACACAGACTGGCTGTTTTTATTCAGTGGAATCAACATCTCAACTTTGTTTCTGAAGCCTATTTCATGTCAGTAGATGTGCTAACTACCTTCTGGTGGCTGAAAAAAAAACTCACACACCTCAGCACTGCTGACGGAAATAAATAATGGGGGAAAATGCTGCCTTAATACAATGCCTCTGTCAGGATTATCCAGAGCAGTAGTGGAGGACAGTTAGATCTGCCACCTCTAGTGAGTGGTGGAAGAGATTATGCTTCAGTCATCCTCTTTCTCATGTTTCTTTTGAGATATGCAAGTTTCACAACACATTGTTTCCTGTCAGGTCTGAAAACTTTTCTTCTTATCTCTTCCTAAAACCCTGTGTAGGAGTGACTGACCTCAGGCGTCCGTCCTCTGCAGCAGCTCCTCCAGGGATGATCTTGGTGATGAAGATGCCGGGGTCATCACCAATGTGTGGGTTATCTGTCCCACCGGCAATGCTAAAGCCTAGCCCTGAGTTACCCTGTGAACATGAAAAACAGTCAGTGACAACAGGGAGTCTGCAGACACAACTTATTCTCCATAGTGTTCCGAAATGCTAACACGTGCTGAATGCTAAGTGTGTTTAGCATCCTTTACGGAAACAGTCGTGTGCAGATGTAGCAGAGAAAACATGACCTACTGATTGTTTGATTTCAATGCTGACAACACAGCCATTTGTTTTGTTTTTGCAACATACACACAATACAATCTTCTCATGCTATCTTTAATTAAATGTCCATGTATAACAGTAGTAATTGACCTTTTTGGTTCATATCATCACAGCCTCATCAAATGATGGATGACATCACACATTCATATTGTTTCAATAAGACTATTCAGGAATCATACCTTTTAGGCTTGGACTTTTCTTTTCTGTTGGTTGGTCAACTTTGACCTTTGTGCTGCTCCCAGAGGCTGAACTTTGACTCAAACCACTTAATGATACCTTTATTAGTCCCACATGGGGAAATTCTTTCTCTGCATTTGACCCATCCCTGAGGAGCAGTGGGCTGCCACTACACGCGGCGCCCGGGGAGCAAATTGGGGTTCAGTATCTTGCTCAAGGATACTTCAACTTGTGGACTTGCAGGGGCTGAGGATCGAACCACCGACCTTTTGTTCCGTGAACGACCGCTCTACCCCCTGAGCCACAGCCGCCCCACGGCTAAATATCACGTAGATATCACTAAGAAACTTCCCCAGATATTGAATCAGCAGGGGGTGAGCAGTCAATGAGTCAGTTTTCATTTTTGGGTTAAATGTTCTTTTAATGTTATTTTTAAGTCTTCAGGAGACCTGTGTATATACTGTATACACACACACACACACACACACACACACACACACACACACACACACACACACACACACACACACACACACACACACTGTACAGCAGTGTGAGTAGATTTTCTGGCGTTAAACATAAATGTGGGACTTGAGAAACTCACCCGCTCCAGGGTGATTTCCTCAAACTCATATTCGATTTCTGTGCCGTTGACCTGAGGAAACAGAAACTAGGTTGAGTCAACATTAACTTCATTTTTTCACTTTGCTTTAAAATTAAAACACATACCAGTGCTGATCAATAATTATATAGAATTCACAGAGGATGATGTTGAGCATCGTCTCTACACAAGGCAGCCTCCACATAGTCATATTGAAGATGACAGATGTTTCCAGGGACAGTTACACTTGCAAAATAGACAAAACCTCAAGGGAAAGGATTTAAAGTGATGCACAGAGGGCATTCTGCAACATGGAGGTTAGCTACAGAGGAGTCCATCTCATTCTGCATCTAACTGAGAAGAGTTAGCAGTGAGCACTTCTGTCATTATGCATCCATGCAGAAATAGCTCACGAGCAGGACATGCTGCATGTAATATTTACTAGTCGGGCATCATTTTTGAGAAACATATTCTCATAACTTCATATTACTGAAAAGCAGGCAAGACAGGCTAAATAAGACACAGCAGTGAATGAGGCAGAGTTCATCTGATGATAATGTATGATTTTGACTCAAAGTTCTGTCACATGAACAAAGTGAAATAAAAGTAAGTAATTTAGTCTGGACAGTCAGTGACTGAGGTAGATGCTCTCCTGACCTCATATCAAATCTAAGAAGTGTCTTTAACTGTTAATGTAGCAGTCCAACGTGACAAGGGTGTCGTCACAGCTAAACCTCCTCCTGGAGTCTAATCCCTGTCCTACTTCTTCAGCTTCAGCTCTGATTCAGCTTCATGTATTTGTACGGATGCAAAAACCTATGAAAGATTCCAGGGGTGAAGGTCTTTAGTGTCTTGTGCTGGTCTTTTATTTAGGACAAATAATATCATTCAACTCTGTGTTCTCATTTATTTAGTGAGATAAGTTAGACAATCAAATGATACACCGTCAGTAGTAGAGAAGGAAGGGAGAGACTGGCTCTTTGTTTTGAAGCGTCTGACTGGAGTGAGCTTGATCTGCAGGAGGAATTGACCTTCTACTCAAAAGACTAATAAGTTCATTAAAAGAGACACAAAAAAAGACAAACTCACATAAGGAACTGACTCCAAAGTATCTGTGTTGACGATTATCGGTGCAGGGCTGGCCTGTATGGGAGACAGAGAAGGGGGAGAAAAGGGGGAGACTTAGTGACAGCGATGCACAGGTTCTTGGCTGCTTTCCACAAATGTAGTCAGGAGACAAGCTTGTGGAGCTGAGTATCATCATCCTAATAGACTTCATTAGCTGGATGGACACTCCCCTCTAACACGCCTCTCTCTCCTCTAACACTCCCCTCTAACACTCCTCTCTAACACTCCTCTCTCTCCTCTAACACTCCCCTCTAACACTCCCCTCTCTCTCCTCTAACACTCCCCTCTAACACTCCTCTCTAACACTCCTCTCTCTCCTCTAACACTCCTCTCTAACACTCTTCTCTCTCCTCTAACACACTCCTCTAACACTCTCCTCTAACACTCCCCTCTAACACTCCTCTCTCTCTCCTCTAACACTCCCCTCTAACACTCCTCTCTCTCCTCTAACACTCCTCTCTAACACTCTTCTCTCTCCTCTAACACTCTCCGCTAACACTCTCCTCTAACACTCCCCTCTAACACTCCCCTCTCTCTCCTCTAACACTCTCCTCTAACACTCCCCTCTAACACTCCTCTCTCTCCTCTAACACTCCTCTCTAACACTCTTCTCTCCCCTCTTACACTCCCCTCTGTCCTCTAACACTCCCCTCTCCTGTCTAACACTCCCCTCTGACAACCCGCTCTCTCCTCTAACACTCCCCTCTCCCCTATGACAACCCCTTCTCTCCTCTAACACTCCCCTCTCCTGTCTAACACTCCCCTCTCTCCTCTAACACTCCCCTCTCCTGTCTAACACTCCCCTCTGACAACCTCCTCTCTCCTCTAACACTCCCCTCTAACACTCCCCTCTCTCCTCTAACACTCCCCTCTCCTGTCTAACACTCCCCTCTGACAACCCCATCTCTCCTCTAACAGTCGATACTTCAATAAAGTAATTGTTGACTAATAACTCAATCTGTCCTCTGCACCTGTTGTGGCTCTGCTCTGCTGCTCTATAGTCTGTGTCACATACTGGAAATCTGACCTCCAGTCAGGTAATCAATAATATTACAGTCATTACGTGTGCAGTAAGAAATGAAACCAATGTGTCACAGAGCACAAAAGCTTTGTCCTGTAGGAAGAGGGTTAAAGGGGCCCAGAGAGTCACTGCATGAGAACAGTGAGGGAACATCACAGTAAATACACAATGAGCCCAGTGTATGAGACACACTGCACACAATGTAGCTGGTAGCTACATACACATACTGTAGCGTAAATATATTATATTAGGCACTCGTTGTAATTTTGGGGCACCACCTTCAAATGAAGGAAATAATTAAATCTTTAATCAGTCTAATTCTCTGTAAAGATAGGGAGTTCTACCAACACATTGATTCGTACCTCTGAAGAAAGAAATATATGTCAACAACAACGTAATAATGATTGGAATTTATTACTGATTATCATAAACAAAGATTAAATGGATAGAAGATAGAGACACATTCACAATCTATGGTTAAGTGAGATGAATATCTAAAAGACTTTAAGATCAATATGAGCTGACTGGTGGGAAAAGAGACGTATGGATGAACAAAACCAAAGGACTGTAGGAGGAATGTAATAACCTGCTTATCCTAATTTTAAGGTTAAAATTTAATAACGCTATCCGACACTAACTGTGGTGATTTCTCCCGGGGCTCAGCGTCCGACACAGCGGGGCTCACTGAACACTGTGGTGAAGAGAGATTCTCTGCAGCGTCGTTAGGACAGGAGGTCCGGGGTCACTTGGCTGACCGGGTGAAGAGCGGAACCTGGAGCTGAGGCTTGTTGAGTCGGCTGGTGATCAGACTCACTGCCGATTCGGTTATAGCTGGGATGTTGATATTCAGAGTTGGCTGTGGATAGTTCAAGTTGTCTCAACTAACTTGTTAAAAAGTCTTGCAAAAATTGACGATGGCCAGTCGACGTTAGTTACAAGGCTATTAAACAAAAGCTTGTTAAGGCTTTGGCGCTTGATTTGAATTTAAAGAATGATGAGTTGAAAATCAGGAACAAAAACTTGGAACAATATAGGAAAACTTGGAACGAAGAGTTAAAGAAAGTTAAACGAAGAAAAACGACAGACTTTAAACACAACAGATTTTAGAGTAGTTTTAGAGCATTTAGAACAGCAAAAAGCTGAGCGGATCTAATTTGCTGCAGTCAAATTTGAACAAATTCTATCACACATGGAACCCCATGCTGGGTTATACAGCAGCAATTGTCACCAGTTTGCCCTGGTAGTGCTCGACAATCACTCCATGCCGGTCTGATGGATGATGGATCAATTGTGATTTTGAAGTTTGGAGCTAGGCATGCTCCATCACACACAGAGTCTCTCTGTGTTGTTACCCTCACCTAGTTTAGCCCGTGAGCCTACGGGGTCCCGGGGTGTGGCCGTTGCCATGCACTATTAACTTCTTGGAGCCATAGGTGAGAGTTGGGCAAGTAGTGAGGACCAGTGCCAGTAATCCATCCAGTGGATGTGGCTGATTGCTGAAACAAAGGTACTACCTCTACCACTAAGTCCCTACACCCCATGCACTACCAGCTTATTCACAACATTACTACGACCAGGCCATGCAGCCACCCAGTACTTGGGGAAATTCTCCAGATGTGGGTAAATATACCAATAAACATGAAAAATATGTACTTGAGGTTGTTGGAAGTATGAAAATAAGATTCAGAATGTTCGAAACATAGAATTCAACACCAATATCATTTTAATCTATCAAGTAGGAGAACTTCTGTGAGATACGTCATTTTCGATAGGTCATTTTGGAAAATGGCCGCCATCTTGGATTTTCATGTGGCCAATCGGCCAGATTTGTTAAGTACTATAATTGAGAATCTGCACGCCGAATTTGGTGCTTGTATCACCATTTGCACGATTTTGCTGTAAAATTGCTGTTATCTGCCTCACTAACAGGATCCAGTCCCACATAACACCACTGCCACTGTGAGTCCACATATATGCACACAACTGTGCACATAAATGGCATGCTTGACTGCACTTAGGCTTACTTCTCTTCTTGTTCATGTATGCTAACATGGCCACATGATCAGCTGCTTCCAACAGCACATTAAACCACTGCTCCATATGCTAAGAGGCTTTTATGGTGCTATAAACTGTAGCAGTGATAATGCCATAGTCTGATCATGATTGAATATCAATTACAATTCACATATAGTTCAACCACAGACTGACTGCAGGGGTTTTATTCATCAGGTCGGCTCATTGGTGCTGTCAGACCACATGTCCTTCTCCATGGATATTTACTTGTGTGTATCATTTGGAAAACTCACTTTCACCAAACCTCAGAGCACAAAATCCCACAACGCTTTCTAATGAACTGTTGTTTATTATAATAGTGGAAGTACAAAAGCCAAATAACTGGCAGCAATGGCTGAAAGCTGTGGTAAACTTCACCACTTATAGCAGTAAGATTTATTGTTTTTTAGGGGAGAAAGTTAGTATTTCGTGGTTACGTTGTCCACATAAGGCCCTTTTTGTGTCAATGTTCTCAGAGACGTCACTCCTGCCCAGGAGACATCCTAATCAGATGCCCAACCAGCTGGCTTTTCGTAAGGAGCAGCGTCTCTACTTAGACCACATGAACCTTCCTGAGCCCAGACACCCGAGAGGAAACATGTTCAGGCACTTGTATCAGTGGCCAAATGAGTTTCCTCTGTGGGGAAGCTGGGCCCAGGTAGGGTGAAGAGGTTGGAGTAGAGCTGCTGGAGCTGGATTACATCATGTTAAAACTTGATAAAACGATACACAGCATTCAGCAAACACCTCTAGCAGCTTTCAGCCTGGCTCTGCCATGTCTTTGACAGAGGCTGAACCTGTCATTTAAACTGATCACAGCGCCACCTGATGTTTGAGGGTGAAGTATTCAGGACATTTGGGAGAAAATCCTGAACACAATATGGTGGAAATACTGAGCCAAAAGTTATGTGATTTTTTTTGTCTTTGTAGGAAATATTCTTTTTACTTGTATGATGGTCTATATTTGTTTCTCAGGTGTGAAGTATTTAATAAAATGCTGTGTGTTTGTTTGGCACGTTTTGTGTTTGTGAAACAAAATGCATTTGGGTGATGATTATGTTTTGTTAACTGTCACTCTGATATCGTGCTGAAGAGAATAGGAATAGCACATTCAACAGCTAAAAGATTGAGTGGATGATGGTAACATGTAAAACCTACAATGGAAACATGTGATCAAGCTGCAGGAACTGCAGGAACTGACGACGCTGCATCAGACACTAAACATTTTATAGAGCCTGTTTCTGGTGTCTCTGCAGTCGAGTCTTGTGCTCTTATCGAGTTTTGCTCAATAATTCATCTGCACATCTATGTATAGCGACTCAAGAAAACAGGAGAATATATCAATAATTCAGAGGCATCTCATGTAAGAACAGTTGACAACACAATGTGAAATGAGGATGCTGTAGAAGTATGGTTAGAGTGAGGAGAAATGAACTGGAACGGTGTGATGGAAATGGACAGATACATTCAGCTGGGGGGTGGGGTGGATGTGACTAGAACTAAACTGGAATGTCATCTGTCCATATCTCTGCCAATAGAAATAACACTCCCATGGGTCTAATTGGACAAAAATAAATCATAATTTATGTCTACAAGTGTTGCAAAGGAAAATAATAATAATGGACAACCACATTCAGCATTGTTTTCTTCAGCTACATGACTAATGGCCTCCATTACCTCCCACTGCCCTGGCCTGAGGTAATTTCACTTGTGCTATGGCTGAACACTCACCACACATCCCAACAACTAAATCCACAATCATGATTTGCTGTCATGGTGCATTGGTTACATAAAATGTGTGCAATTTCTAACACGACTGTTGACGCTCCAGTTCCATTTCATCTGAAAGTAGAGCTCAGTGTGTTCTATTAACAGCTGGCCAAAATAGGAATATGTACTGCTTTTAGATATCTGCACACATTTACAGTTTGGACAGCAGACGGTTTGAAAGGGGAAAACAGTCACATCAAACATACCCTGTAACAATCAGGTGACTCCAGCTAATCGAGCCTTTAACTGACAAAATATTCAGACCCAGACATTCAGACATCACAGACGAACAATGTCAGCATAGCTGCCATTATAGCTGCACACTCCCTGTAGACATTAAACAACACATGAAGCATCAGCACTGTGGGTAATGTCTGTCATGAAAAAATGAGTATGAGGAGATGCATCTCACATGTGGAACTCACAGTCCTCATTTGTTTGGCTTCTATGCAAACAATGGTGAAAACAATGGTGTTTTCTGCACTACAGAGCACTGCTAAATAATGCAGTCGCCTTGGCCAATACATTATATATAGTGACCAACAGTGGAAACGAATCATTTAAAAACCCTGTCATTTCTATTCACTAGCTCTAATCTACTGAAAAAAACAATCATGTCATTCACTGAATAGACTTTTTAAGGACCCACAACCATAAAAAGTCTATTTTTTCTGCATGATTGAAAAGTCCTGGTCAAGGTGATAATTTACTGGGTCTAAGTAACATCCTAGAGAAACAACTGATGATGTCACGAGTCCCGACATCATCAGGGGCACTGCTAATGGATGACGGTCAGAACTTGTCCACATTCACGGCCATCCGTCTGCGACATACGGTTCTAGGTCCACACGTCATTCCCACCTTCATACATAACAATGTCCTCTATGGGATGTTCAGGATCACCAGGTGAGAGACAGAGATCCTGCTCCAGCAACACATGAACAACTTGTCACAGCTCTGCAGGAAGAATGGCATGTCATCCTACAAGTCCAGAATAACATCTTATCCGTTCAGGAGGTATAAGGTAGTGATAAATGCTGGAGGTAGACAAGCACTGTTGTTGTTCTCTGTCTCACCATCCACACTTTCTGACTTGTAAACACTAAGACAAAAACCACTAATCTGCACAGAAATGATTTTTCTGTGTGGCTAAAGGGTGAATAAAGATGTGTGAACCATAATTTGAGTTTGATGTTTGATATGAACAGGATGGCATGATGTAAAAAAAAAAAAGCGTTTCTACTGTTGGTCAGTGTGTATATATATATATATATATATATATATATATATATATATATATATATACAGTACCAGTCAAAAATTTGGACACAGTTTCCCATTCAAGTGGATGGGAAGGTATGTCCAAACTATTGACTAGTACTATATATATATATATATATATATAATGTCCTATAATATGTGGTTAGCAGGACATTATATATATATATATATATATATATATATATATATATATATATATATATATATATATATATACATATACATATTATAGGACATTATATATATATATATATATATATATATATATATATATATATATATATATATATATATATATATATATATATAATGTCCTGCTAACCACATATTATATTGGTCACAATGACATCATATCTCCTAAAATACCATTATTAGATTTTTTTTCAAACTCTCTACTAGTAATAGAGTAGCTTCAAAACCCCATCAATAGTTGGGTTAAAACGGATTTTTCTTTCACTTATTCCCAACAAATATTCCCAATTTCAACAGTTGCACATTTTTTTGCATGAAAAAACACCAAAAAAAAGATGCCTTGAAGTGAAATTATTATTCTGTTAACATAATGTGTAAATATTATTCATTATCATACCTGGAAAATTGAATGTATATAGTGAAATGTTGCCTGACAAGGTATTTCTACTAAACTGGTAACCCTGCATGTGTATTCAACCAAAGAGTGCAGCATCAAAATCTCCTACAGTATAATTTATCTGACTTTACTTTCCTACCACAGAGGTCCAAATCTGTCCAAGAGCTCACTGGTTCTCGCTGATGAAAATATTAGTTGTACCTGGTAGGGTTCCTGCCAGCTCTGGACACAGCCACACTCAGAGGGCCATAGGTCACAGCTCCCCCCCTTGGCTCTCACTCCCACCAATCGGCTAGAGCTCCTGGGTGTGCTGTCCGAACGCCAGTCTGCCATTCTGCCCCACTTACGGGGAAAGGTTGCTCCACCTGGAACATATCCATGATGGTACCTCTGGCTCAGCTGATGGTGTTGATGGTGGTTCCTGTCAGAGTGCTGAGGATGGCAGCTGAAGGAACACGGCACCTCCTGACAGCCGCCACTTCCATCCAGGTCTGCAAAGCAACTCTGCTGTTTGCTCAGGTAAGCAGTCATGCTGCTGCCATGCAATGCTAACCTCTGCTACTTCAACACTTTGGGTCCTTTTAGCTCCTCTTCTGTCGACTACTGGTACAGTCATCAAACACAAACCACAGTCCAGCCTGATGGGCGAGTTCGCTCCGGAAAAATGAATGATGAATGAACCGGCTGGAAGGCTGGCTGCTGTAGCAGTAAAGGCTAGTGTTTGTGTGTGTGTTTGTGTCTGTGTGTGTGTGTGTGTGTGTGTGTGTGTGTGTGTGTGTGTGTGTGTGTGTGTTTGTGTGTGTGTTTGTGTGTGTGTGTGTGTGTGTGTGTGTGTGTGTGTGTGTGTGTGTGTGTGTTTGTGTGTGTGTGTTTGTGTGTGTGTGTGTGTGTGTGTGTATCTCTGTGTGTGTCTGTGTGTGTGTGTCAGAGCTTCTGGAGTGGAAGAACGATAAATAAAAGAGAGAGAGACAGAGAGAAAGGGGAGGGAGGACGAGGGAAGAGGGAGACGAATAGACCGAAATACTGGAAGAGAGGGAAACTGAGTGAGAGGAGGGAGGAGAGCCGAGTGTGAGAGGAATGGGGGTGAGAATGATGCGAAGAGAGAGTCAGATAACAGCAGGAGCCAGAGAAAGAGAGAGAATGTGTCTGTCAATAAATGGCAGCACCTCAGGCAGAAACAACTGATGACTGCTGGGAACTGCAGGCAAAGGAACTTGAACTACAAATCCCTGGATCGCCTCTCAGGGAGGGTCAAAGACAGGAACCTCAAGACGATTTTCCTTATGTTACTGCTTTCACCAAGAAAACATAAACCTAGAAGGGAAAACAGCTGTTCAGTCAGTCTTCACAAAATGTTTCCTTCCCTGATGTCAATCTGTCAATAACTTGTGATTAAATGACTGTCCTCAGAATGCTCGCAATGTTAAAGAAAGTGGACCAAAATCCACCTCTTTATGTGTTCAGTAGTTGAACAAAAGTACACAAACAGTCAGTGATGGAGAATAATACGTCCAGCTGACCGAAGCAGCTACCAGCAGCTCTTAGGAGGGAGAGCATCAGTGTGCGTCTGTGCTATTGTAATGACAAATGAAGAGAGAGTGTGTAGCAGGGGTTTAGATGGATGGTGGGCCACTTAGACAAAAATGCAAAAATCAAAAAAATACATGCTCCTAAGCTCAGTGGGCATTTCTGACCAGGTGTTGGTCATCCTAATGCTTTTACCCACATGCATTATTTTACAATGGTGGATGTTGCTTGCATTCATGCATTGCTGTGTTTTGATTGATGGCCAGAGCCTGAGTCATAAACAGCTGTCAAGATACAAGATTGTATATTAGCCTTAGAACATTTGGGGTTTAGAAGCACGATGTGATCCCTTCTACAGTACATTCATCAGGAACATCCTGAAACAACGAAGCCAAACCCTGCTCATCACACTTTGGCCTGTCTCTCTGAGTTTGAAGGATCTGCTTTTAAAATGGAAGAAGAAGATGAATGTCCAAGCTTCCTAAACTAGAATGGTGCTCAGTAGAGCACATACTGTAGCTCCTGACCCTGTCACCAAAATGAAATGGCTGTGTAGTTTTTGTGTGATACTAACAAACGGATGCTGGTGGAAATGTAACCTTCTTCACAGAGGTAAAAACGATATAGAAATGTGATTTTAAAAATCAGAGCCACTGCTGCTGATCAACACACACACACACACACACACACACACACACACACACACACACACACACACACACACACACACACACACACACACACACACACACACACACACACACACACACACACACACACACACACACACACATTATCAGGATGGATGTTGGGATGGAGGTTATGTGATTACTGCAGGCTTGTGTTTCTTGGTGTTGCTGAGTGTTTCTATTAATAACCTGTGGAACAAATTCATAAATGTACCCACTGATTCAACTCTGACATTAACTTGTTTGTTTCCATTAAAGTCGAAAATGTGTGAACACATGTGTAAGGGCAGGCATGCTTTTAGTGACTCATGCAGAAATCTATCAGCCTTCTACACTCTCTTCATCCTCTCTGCATGGACTGATGTTCTCAGGTGTGTAGTGAGAACAAATCTGTTTTCACTCACGCATGGAGAAGATGAGAGTTTCTTCTTCCTCACCCATCTTTTAGGACGTTTGAACTATGACCTTTCACAGAGACATTCTCTCCTCACCAACTCAGGAAAATAAAAGCTTTGTCACAAGGTTTAGAACGAAAACAGAATTTTCTCTTCAATCATCCCAGGATGAAGACCCAAATGGCCCAGTTGAAATTGTATTAACCTACAAGTTGGGTTTGATGCATTCACCATCTCACCAATGTAGTCTTCATCTAATGTCGTAATAATCATTTTCATGCTGAAAGTAGCCTAGATATGTGTGAAATCTATATTTAGAAACCTTTTGTATAATTTTGCTTTCTGTTTCATTTTTCTTTTTATGTCATACTTATATTGAAGCCATAAGTAATGTTTATTAACTGTGGTGACAAAGATGTATGGATGTTTTACTCGTTTTAATACTTTTAGATATATAAAGAACTAAATTCTGCCAACAAAATTAACCTTTTCTGAAACTCGATCCCTGGTTCACCAGAATGCAGTCACACCCCCAACTATGCAAAGTATAAAACCTTACAGGCGGTCATTGTTCTTTGTTGGAATTTGAGCATTTAGAACAGCTTTTGGCTGTTCTAAATGCTCTGAAACTACTTTAAAATCTGTTGTGTTTAAAGTCTGTCGTTTGTCTTCGTTTAACTTTCTTTAACTCTTCGTTCCAAGTTTTGTATCTGATTTTCAGCTCATCGTTCTCTAAATTCAAATCAAGCGCCAAAGCTTTTGTTTAATAGCCTTGTAACTAACGTCGACTGGCCATCGTCAATTTTCGCAAGACTTTTTAACAAGTTAGTCGAGACAACTGAACTATCCACATCCAACTCTGAATATCAACATCCTAGCCATAACTGAATCGGCAGTGAGTCTGATGACCAGCCGACTCAACAACCCTCAGCTCCAGGTTCCGCTCTTCACCCGGTCAGCCAAGTGACCCCGGACCTCCTGTCCTGACGAAGCTGCAGAGAATCTCCCTTCACCACAGTGTTCAGTGAGCCCCGCTGTGTTGGACGCTGAGCCCCGGGAGAAATCACCACGGCCCAGCCACACTCTAGCTTTTAATCTGATATGTTATTGTTATTTCCTTGTCACATGTCCACCTGTCTTCATTCATCTAATAAGTAGAGGAAAAATGGAAAAAGGAATTTGCAAAAAAATTGCAAAAGTGGAACATTATTTTTCCTTTCTTAATTCTGACATTTTTTACCGTCAAAAAATGGAGGAACCATGGTAATTACTTTTTTTTGGGCTATTTGAATCTGACATAGACGTGGACCTGCCCATCAAATGAAGGTGCATTTCATGCAATACATGCAACTTGCCACATGGGGGCCCTGACTTCAAGCCCTTGCTTCCAGCTGTAGGTCTGACTGATCAGAGCACAACAGGAGTATCTTTGTGGAAGATTTGCAGCTGTCTTCACAATCAAATCACACTCTAATATCTCTCTGAGGCGTGTGAGGAACGGTTGTAGAAAACCAGCAGCCTATTATTACTGATCAACATGCAAACTTACAATGTTGTTTTCCCCGTCTTGTTCTCAGATGAGGCATGCTCTCCACCAGGAGCACCTCAGCCCTCCTGCCCTGCTGAGATCTGAGGCCTCAACCCTCACCTCTAACAATAACAACAACAACAACAATAATAATTCATTTTAAAAAACACAAAAGAAGTGTAACCCCAGGAGGTCATCTGGGTGAGACTCATCTGACATAACCATTATGCCAGTGTTCTGTATTCTACCTTTAACAGAGGCTCAATCTGGGCCCAGTAAAGGACAATCTTGCCAATCCCTTTGATGACAAAAGTTAATAAAAGATCAATCTTTATTCCTGTTATGTCAAAAGGCTTCACCACCCGGATGGAAGCTTCTCGCGGTCTGGATTTGGCCCACGGGCTGTCATTTGGTGACCCCTGTTCACTACCTGATGACTGCTGTGTATAAGCAGCTAAGATTCAAACAAGGCAAACTGCATCTACAAAAACTGAGCAAAACATTTCTGCAAAGTCAAATATACTGAGTATACTATTTGATACTGAGTTCAGAGAAGTTTATTGAATTTTATCTTCATGGTTTGGAGAATATAGTGGTGTAACTCACATTGGTGGGCGTTCTGCATTGTTGTACTATATAGCATGCATTGCATATGTATTAGCTACAGTATGCAATGAAATACAGTGGAGTGGCACCTCAACTAAGTTCATGAATACAGTTAAATGAAATAACTAGTTGGATGTTGGTTCATGAAAATGTATCTTATACCTCTGAGTGTAGAAATGCAGTGTGTCACTTTTCATCTGCTGAAGTTTGTCATGATGACTTCATTGCATGTCTGTAAATATAACTACATGCATGTTCATATTCTGCACATCCAAAAGGTCTCATACACTGTCCAGGTTTAGTCCAGTGAAGCATTTGTCCTCCTCATGAATCTCAAACTATAAATGTTTAACTATGTTTCCTCTGGAGTGTGTCCATTAATTAACCTTAGCTCCTGACCCATCTGTCTGTGTGTTGGCAGATTTATATAATCAGTGAGGTAACTCCTGGTGTGTTAGTTAAACTGACAGCATAAAGAGAGGCATCAACCTATTGAACCCACCCACAACTGTTCATTATTAATCATGATGTTATCATTATGTTACGTTTCAGCACCTTGTTACGCTGCTGGCGTTTGCAACGTAGTGTAAATACGCTCGTCACTGTCACTTTTTACACTCTCTTTTTACAATCACAGCGGAGGAGGGACCCTTCCTTTAGCCTTCCCTTCATCCAGAGCCAGGGCCAGAGCAAGGGCCTTGTGCTGCCATTTTTACACTCAGTATCTGTTGATAAAACAAACTCTGACTCTATCTCTGTTCATTGACACGGATGCACATGTGTTTGCAGGATGTACACACAGATGTATCTACCCAGGAGGAGTCACAGAAGCATGCATTTGCAGCATGTGTGTCTGCATGGCTGAGTGGTATTATTCACACACAGATGCACACACAGTAAATACATGTCGTCCATGACCCTTTACTCTCCCCACACAGGGACTAACAACAGTGTCTCGGAAATCAAACTTTGGGCCAGGGGATCCCTGAGGTGAAAACTGAAAACCTTAGAAGCTGCAGCTCAAAAATGCACATATCAATTTCTGATATTTAATTGTTTGACTGATAAAACAGTGGTCAATTAGACAGCTGAGTATATCACTCATTGTGACACACACTTCTAAAGACTATACATTTACATTCTAGCTTTTCTTAACTTCTATTCTTTTGACTGTTCGTGATTCAGGGTCAAATTCACATGATACTGTGACGCGAAAGCCTATCAGTGTTGAGAGTCTCCAGATGCAACACGTCTGGACGTCAGTAGAATGTTAAATGTGGAAGTGGAAGACAAGCTTATCGCAGCTGGATGTGGACACAGAGCCGTCTCCGCCTCCGGAAAATGTTGTGAACCCAGACACGGCGATGTTTGGTTTTCCAAAGTATCTGTGACTTCTACAACAAACACAAGGCAGCAGTTGTGTTGACTTCAGTCATTGTCGATGACGAGAATAAATGGCAGAATAAACTTTGTTGGTATCGGTCACGTTACTCGCATGTGTGACTCGAGTGATCTGAAATGATCCTGCTGTGACATTTGCAGAAGTAAATTAAAGCAAGCAGAGTTTGGTGTGAACGCAGCATAAGAGCAGGTTGTGTTCAACATATCCAGGGGAATTTTATTTTCAGTCTATAATAACATGCTAATTACAGCTGGAAATAAGAAATTCCAAGTATTCCACATAGAGTAAAGGCACAATGATCAGGAAGACATATTTTTGGTTAGCTTCACATTTCACAGTAACACTGACACAAATCTATGTTCTTGCCAACATATTTTCCCTAGGCTTGTGTTATTTTCACCAAAAACAACAGATTTGAGTTCATTTGATTTCCACAGTAAGTGTTGGAGAATTAGTGACCTTACGTCACTTGTCATCCACAGCCATATTTGTTTGCCATCTGGGGGCTGTGTTGAAGTACTGAAGCTTCTGAAACACTGGGATGCAGAGCAGGTGTGCTTCCTCTAGTAGCCTCCTTTGCTGTTGGTACTAAGCTACCTACAATTCTTCTGCAAAAATACCCAGGAGGAAGGATTAACGGCACTCCAAAAATATATTTGCAAGACTTTTTGCAAATGTGAATTTGAAACCAAAGTGTCAGGTATTTTTTCAGGTTCTGAAATCTTTTTTTATTTGTCTGACTGATATGAAGACATAAATATGTTATACAGCGCTACAGAGCCTTGCATTCTCCATTCATATCCCTGTACAGCATGGAGTCATTTATATCAGTCAATATATTAATAATGTTTAGTTAACATTTCGGTGCCACAGCCTCGTCAGGTCAGACATGTTTGGGTGGAAAAAGGGCGATGTCCTCAATATTAGTCAGGTGGTTATAATGTTATGGCTGATCAATGTAAATAAAAAATAGGGAAGGATGAACATCTTTTTAAGGCTTCTGGCTGAGGAGCTGTTCCTGATCCTTTTTGGGTGTTTCCTAAGCTCTCACTTACAGACAGAAAGCTGCTTTAGTAGCAGAGGAAACACTGGCAGTCAGTGGATTTATTCATTATTTATTTTATTTATTGCCACCACCTGATTGATGATACAGTGCAGCTTGCAACACGTTTGGCCTCAACTACTGAATAAGAAAAGGTTGTTCACATTCACTGTCACAGTGTGCTGCTGGACACTGTACAACTTCATGGATACACAGCCCCTGTACTCTAAGATGAAGTAGAGTACTTTCTCCTTGTACTGATTGTTTTATTTCACACTTGATGTTGAGGGATAAAGCCATACATAACCCATAATATATATAGGCTGATTAGAAATACCACCGTAACAGTAATGGTGCCATCATCGAATGTTATGGCCTTGAATCAAGGACAGTCCATGGCCTGTTTTAATTAAAAGAAAACAACTCAACAAAGATTCTCCGACACTTCAGGGTGGGACACATGGTTTCATCCCACGGATGAATAAACATATAAATCAACAGGCAATGGATATGGGTCTAATTTTACAATGGTGATCATTCACCTTGTGAGACTCAGACCTTTCAATGAACCTGCTATATTCTGCCTCTCGACTCAGCATCAAAAGACAATCACATTTCTCAGCCCCATAAGATCAGCAATCCTCACTTTGTGAGATCTCCCTTGGATCCTCATTAACTGACATCTTCCTCTGCTCATGTAAAGGGCTGACGTCTTGGGAACCAATCACTTTAAGACATGCACTATAACTCTTGTTCAAATTCTAGTTTCTCCTAAACCCCCTTAATTCCAGATTATTCAACAAATTTCCTCTTGTCTTTGATCATTACCCTTTTCATAGAACAGTTATTTATCGGTTAAATGACATTTCATTTATGTGTTTAACCTGGTTTCATTTTCACAAATCAATAGTGTTAATCTTGCATTAGTAATTTATTTACATAAACCAAGCACTAGTCTTGTCTGTTGCTTGTTTCATAAGAAAATGAAAGTCAATGTGATTGAAAATCTCTGATTTTCAGTTATAAGACTGATTGATTTGATTAAATGAATAATCAAACTGATTAATAAATCAATCTAGTCCTAACTTCCACTGCTCCACATAGAGTATGATTTACAGCTCTCCATGTCTGTTAAAACCACTGAAATCTTTAAATCATGAATGTTGGTCGAACCACATGACTTCTGCCTCACTATCAGCATCACTCTGCAGCCTTAGACTAATCTTTGACACTAACTTCACATTTGAACGCCACGCAATTCTCATCAGTAAACCTTTTGTTTTTTTTATTTGATATACAGCTGGTCTCCACCCATCTTTCTACTTAACTCTGATAGTTGTCTTTTACACATGCCTGCTTGAGTACTTCAATAGCATTCTCCATGGCACATCATTTAAAGTGTGATTAATAATGACTATGTCAATAACAATATCATGGCTTATTCATCGATCAATAAGAGACATTGCAGACCTAAACCTTCAATCACCTCTATGACCAGAATGTGACGGTCAGGCATGGATTTTTCTTACTGCGGTGAAAAAGCAACATATTCCCACAGTATGGTGGTTAACCGTTGAAATAGAAAAAATAAGATGTAATTTCAAATCCCAGGCCGGCCTAAAACATTTAAATTACACCTGGAGAGAGGATAATTACACACATACATCCACAGGGAAATCTGCTTCTCATCTAGACACACCTCCATTAAAATAAGGGTCAAGCAGCCGTCAGTGGGGGATAAACCGGGCATTTAAAACATATACAGTACTAGTCAATAGTTTGGACACAGTTTCCCATCCACTTGAATGGGAAACTGTGTCCAAATTTTTGACTGGTAGTGTACTTAAAACTACAGGTGAGGAGGGGAGGGAGAGGGAGTAAACTACACATACCTCTGCTGAAACAAAGGTCAAACAATCCATCTTTACAAAAAGGTTGTCCTTGAAGGCTGAATCTGAAGCAACTGGTCTTCTGTTTAGGGTTTGAAGACATTTCATCCAAGAGGCTCCTTCAGACTGACTGACTGGTGGAGAGTTTCAGATATTTAAACTCTTCTGAGGTCACTAACACATCGATTTGCATTTGCTGCACACTGAGGGAAACTACACTGTCAATTATTAAGTGAAAACAGTCTGTTTATTTCAAACATATTCCCTTATGGTCCATCTGGACTGCTCTATGCAGCTAGAAGAGCCCTCTCTGTGGAAAGTGGAAGATACTAAGGAAATGGAAGTATTTTTACTTTGCCATTAATGAACAACTTAAAATGAGCTGTAAAAAACAATGGGGATTAATGTGACAAATCACCAGCTAGCTACTCTATTGGCTGATTTTCAATAAGCATGTGTCATTACGATGCTGGTGCCACATGAGGTGATGGCGGTGGACCAATGGGGATGTTCATTATCATGGAGCAACATGAGGTGATGGTGGTGGACCAATGGGGATGTTCATTATCATGGAGCAACATGAGGTGATGGTGGTGGACCAATGGGGTCGTTCATTATCATGAATCAACATGAGGTGATGGTGGTGGACCAATGGGGTCGTTCATTATCATGAATCAGCATGAGGTGATGGTGGTGGACCAATGGGGTCGTTCATTATCATGAATCAGCATGAGGTGATGGTGGTGGACCAATGGGGTCGTTCATTATCATGAATCAGCATGAGGCGATGGTGGTGGACCAATGGGGTCGTTCATTATCATGGAGCAACATGAGGTGATGGTGGTGGACCAATGGGACGACAGTGAGCATCAGGATCTCATCACAGTTCCTCTGTGTATTCACTACTGACATCAACCAAATGTAATTGTGATCATAACCCCACCTCCACCATATCCCTGTCATTTACGACAGCGTGTTCCAGCTCCTGCCAATATCTAGCAGCTTGAGGCAGCCATTGAATAGGAGTGGAGCATCGATTAACAGGCCACAATCAACAACCTGATCGAGCAACAGGCAAATGTTGGTCACACCAGATACTGACTGGTCTTCCAATCAATCAGTATCCGTATCTGTCCTGGTCATGTGATGAATACGGCAGTACCCAATAAATGTCTGTGTTCACCTGCACATCGTAGATCAAGATCAGTTTTTTACTTCAACTTATGAAAAATGGGTGCAAAAACAAAACTGTTTATATGCATTTATATTTTTGTTGAGGGAACTTCTTCAACTACACACATAGTCTATTAGAAAATATCTACTATCAAATGAGTTCCATATATTTTAAGAGTCCATGGAAAGCTTTATAATTACACTGTATACAAGAAATAGAACAGGGTATGAAGTCAGAGAAATGTTAGCCAATCCTAAGTGTGTTTAAACCTTAATCCATAAAACAATGAAGAATCTTGTGGCATAGTCATTACTGAGCGATCTACTGTTTTTGAATGGATTGTTAGGCTCTGAGGACAGGACTATTATAATGCTAGTAATTGGTGCGTGTAATGGCTGTGAGGATTGAGTGAGGCAACATGGTGCTACAGAGCCCCCCTAGAAGTAGCCCCTGCCATGCATTTAACGTAGCTGAGAACCAATTTCGCTACATTGTACCATGTATAATTGTATGTGACAAATAAAGCTTCATCTTCTTCTAAACATGACCCCGTCCCAATTTTTTTAATGTTTTAAAAAAAAAATTACATATGGGGTTTCAATGATTTGCAAATCATCACATTCTGTTTCTATTTACATTTTACACAGTGTCCTAACGTTTTTGGAAATGGGGTTGTATCTTGATATTTCTTTTTTGGTTAGGTTGCCTTTAAGGAGGAGTCTTAATCTCAGTGGGACCCAAATTCAATTAAATAAAGACTCAAGAAGAAAAATCTGGAATCTAATATCTCTCAAAGGATACATGCTTACTTGGAATGGTCAATCAGTCACATTAATCAGCTAGGATTTGAAAGAACGGTGCAATAAAAGCCTAAGTGAAAAGTGTATACTAAGTGTATACTAAAAGTATATAAAACCTTTCAAAGTACATATGTCAGTCTCCAAGCTTTCTAACCTGTGATTCCTTGCCAAAGCGTCTCTTCTTCAGCTTCTCTGTAAGGGTCTTTTTCCACTTATAGACAGTAACTAATGAGGGCCATTTCATTGGGCTCAAATTGAGATTGAGTCCCATTCTGAGGCTCCCCAGGTCTGGGGCCAAGCCCTGCAAGAGGTCCATGGACAGTCTCTTCTTGAGGGTCCCAAGGCCCTTTGAATATGAAGGGGACAGGAGGTTGGGGACACTTCCGCCATGGAGAGTGTAGCCCAGGGATGAGTTACTGATAATGCTGTTTGACCGTCGCTTGCCCATGGAGCACATCTTCCAAATATACCCTGACTGACAGAGGTCACAGAGGAGGTTAGACAGCCATCACAAAAAAACAGGCACCCTGTTTTAGTAAAGATATCCCAATGAAGAAAAAGGTTCCCACAACATCTTCAGAGGAATAACAATCCATGGATCAGCATACCTCCAGATAGTGTTTCATCCATTTTGACATTCAGCCTCTCATCCATGAGCTGGTGTTTGTGTGGATTAGAGGCTCTGCACTGAACACTGCACTGCGATGTGTGCAGTCTTTACATAGGAGGACTTAAGAACAATGGATGTGGTGGAGCTGATGAGGACAGATGGGTGATATCGCTCTAGGGGGTGTGAGCAAGGGGAAACACTTGCAACACATATTCAATATATCTGATTTGGTGAGTGGTGCAGCGGCTGGGCAACAGACGAGGATCCGTTTGGATTATGTGGGGAAGAGCGTTGGGTGCTGCAGCCAACTGATAAATCACATGGAGGCTTAATTATTGCCTGAGGGAAGTCAGATCCATCAGGAAGCAAAAAGTAGATTAGAGACAGTGTTGTGTAGCGTCAATGTAGCATGTCAAATAAAGAGGTGGAGCAACAGTGGTGAATGCCAAACAAACATACTGTACACCCATCCAAACACTGACACACTATAATGAGAAGGGGGAGGAAAATCAAATAAAATGCTGGAGCTCTCACTCTTTGTGATTGGAGCAATCAGAGAGAAGTTCAGCGAGAAAATGGAGAGATGAATGGCCTCATCTACCTGTCAGTCTCTAATTCTTTTTTCTCACACTTTTAGTTCTTTGTCTCATTCAGTTGATCATTTGTCAATGACCTCTTGTCTGGCTTGCAGCCCACAGCCATCTCCTTCCCACACTCTGGCCTCTCATGTGTCTTCCTCATTTTCTCCTGTCCTCTGGTGGGTCAGGCTGCGGAAGGATGTGTGGAAGTTGGAACAACTCAGGCCTCATGCCCCAACTTCCAGGAAGCAGTGATGCACTCTGCATACCATGCCTGGTGTAACACAGACAACAACTTTCAGGTACTCATAAAACAAGGCAGGGGGAAGGCTGAATGTGAATATTACTCTGCTTACATCATACATGCTGAGAGGTTTAATACATTTAAGAAGAGTCAAAAAGACAACCCCATCACACACTGCCATATTTCTATGTGACTCGGTTGTCAACATGCTTGTCAGCAGCCCTCTCAAAATCCCATTGGCTGTCATGCTGCTGAAGTGCACATCAATTATCAGAAGGAGCTGGTCCCCACACAGCAGAGGCTGCTCTGCCACCAGCATATCATGACAGTCACCGTGTTTGATCTGTCTGTAGTGAGAACAAATCTGTTTCACTCATGCATGGAGAAGATGAGAGTTTCTTCTTCCTCACCCATCTTTTACGACGTTTGAACTATGACCTCTCACAGAGACATTCTCTCCTCATCAACCCAGGAAAATAAAAGCTTTGTCACAAGGTTTAGAATGAAAACAGAACTTTATCTTCAATTGGATGAAGACCCAAATGGCCCAGTTGACAAAGACTGGACTTTGTTAACTAACGTCTCAACCACTCCCTTTGTGACCCCTCCATACCAAACTCCAGAAGACATCTCATAAGAACAATTCATGAACTCCTCAAAGACAATGAAAAACTCTCTTATTAAAACTAATGTCATTTCATAATTTTGTGTTATACAGAGGTTTCTTGTGTTTAATTTGTTATATTGAATATATTATCATGTTAACCATAAATCCTCCTCCACTCTGGCTCTAGCTCTGCTGTCTTGGACCGCGATGTGATGGCATTCCAAAGGTGTTATAAATCCTCCTGCTGTCCTGGGTCTGATCTAAACTATCAGATTCAGAAACAACTCCTCTATGAGATAAAGCCCAAAATTGCATATAAAACAATGTTCAATAAGAATTCATATTAATTCAAGTTAGTCGAGACAACTGAACTATCCACACTCAGCTCCGAATATCAACATCCCATCCATAACCGAATAAGCAGTGAGTCTGATCACCAGCCGACTCAACAAGCCTCAGCGCCAGGTTCCTCTCTTCACCCGGTCAGCCAAGTGACCCCGGACCTCCTGTCCTAACGACGCTGCAGAGAATCTCTCTTCACCACAGTGTTCAGTGAGCCCTGCTGTGTCGGACGCTGAGCCCCTGGAGAAATCACAACGGCCCAGAGGATCCATTGCTGAGAGCCCAAACCAGCACATTCACAGCAGGCTTGTATAAATACAGTGTGGTTTTAATAGAGTTGGTGTCAGATAGCGTTATTAAATTTTAACCCTAAAGTTAGGATAAGCAGCTTATTACATTCAATAGTCGTTGGTTTTGTTCATCCATACGTCTCTTTTCCCACCAGTCAGCTCATATTGATCTTAAAGTCTTTTAGATATTCATCTCACTTAACCATAGATTGTGAATGTGTTTTCTTCTATCCATTTAATCTTTGTTTATGATAATCAGTAATAAATTCCATTCATTATTACGTTGTTGTCGACATATATTTCTTTCTTCAGAGGTACGAATCAATGTGTTGGTAGAACTCCCTACCTTTACAGAGAATTAGACTGATTAAAGATTTAATTATTTTTATTTGAAGGTGGTGCCCCAAAATTATGAGTGCATAACATAACATATTTATGCTACATGTCTGAAAATCAAATCCTCTGTAGCAGCTGTAGCTACAGTCAGCAGGTCTGCAGCCAACGCTGCACTTTATGTGAGGTATTGAAAACGTCAGTAACACCATCATGTAATTAATTAGTTGGATGACATTAGCTGATCATTTTCAATAGTGTTAACCAGCACTCAGCCATTGCAACATGTTCTTCAGTATGCTTTAACTGTATGAGACTTCAGTATGTCTGAAGACTGAATTCCATATAGGTTTTCTTCTTCTTCTTTGTTGAATAAGGCAAACTATAAGCTACAATGGTTTACTGCTGCCCTCTACTGCCCAATGCTGATATTCCATCACTTCCTTCATTTTAGTCCAGTTATCCAGGTTGAGTATAACTTTCTCCAGCTGTTTCCAGGTCTTTGCAAACCTTACGACTTTGTAGCAACACCTGTCTTAACACATATTTGGTGTTCACAAATGAATACCATTTATGTTATTACAAAGAGAGGAAAGTACCGAAAAGAGGTCCCTTTGGAGACCTAACCCAACCGTAATCAGTAAAGCACCAAAAAACATAGGTTCCAGATTTAATACGACATAAATGGGATGATTATTAAAATTTAAATACATTTTCTTTCAATCAACTTATTCTATGAGTTCTCAGCTGTCCATCACCTGTTTGACATTTTGTCATTTTGTCTGATTTTTTAGACTACAGTTCAAATGATTTTCAAAGGCTGATACAATAATGATAGTTTGGAGCAGGACAAAGTCAGCAGCAAATTAATCTGCTGACATTAACAATAGCTGGGTTTACGTGGACATTTTTAACATTGAAATCATTCTGATTGAAGATTTCCTTTCAATGTGAGTTGTAATCTAATATGATCTGGTGTTTACATGCTCCACCACTTATAATCAGAACAGCCATGTGATATGCGGAGAAGTGACGGAAGTGATGTATATTTTGCGTGTTTTACCAGAAGACGGATGTCGATCGTGTGATCGGTGCAATTTTTGATGTTACTGTGATGCTTTTAATAAAGCTGCAGCATGATAATAATGCAGACTTACTCATACTGGAAGCAATGAAAGAGAGACGGCAGCACAAGAAAGCCTTATCCGTACTTACGATGCACCAAGACTCTGAGCAGCAGACAGAACTCTACCAGTAGATATTCTGTTCCACCGACAGTCTGCCTCTTGCTGATATTTATACTCAATAACAAACACAATTAAGAGCTATAGAAAATTACTGCTTTCTTCTAGAGACATCAGATTACTATATATCCAGTTTAAAATGACAGTGGCATTAACCAGTGCTCAGGTAGATATAATGCTAACAATGACTGGAGAGTCAATGCAGTTCATCGTCACAGCCGACCTCAGTGCACAGATGTTCATCTTCGATGGTGTCTGGTTCGTAGTAGAGTTCTCTTTACGGGTGAATCCTGGTTTACACTGCACCAGATGGCAGACAGCGTGTATGGGGTGGTGTGGGTGAGCGGTTTGCTAGTGCCAATGTAGTGAACGGAGTGGCCCATGGTGGTGGTGGGGTTATGATGGAGGTGGGGTTATGGTGGAGGTGGGGTTATGATGGAGGTGGGGTTATGGTGGGGTTATGGTGGAGGTGAGGTTATGATGGAGGTGGGGTTATGATGGAGGTGGGGTTATGGTGGAGGTGAGGTTATGATGGAGGTGGGGTTATGGTGGAGGTAAGGTTATGATGGAGGTGGGGTTATGATGGAGGTGGGGTTATGATGGAGGTGGGATTATGATGGAGGTGAGGATATGATGGAGGTGGGGTTATGATGGAGGTGGGGTTATGGTGGAGGTGAGGTTATGATGGAGGTGGGGTTATGGTGGAGGTGGGGTTATGATAGAGGTGGGGTTATGGGGGTGGTGGGGTTATGATGGAGGTGGGGTTATGGGGGTGGTGGGGTTATGGTGGAGGTGAGGTTATGGTGGGGTTATGGTGGAGGTGAGGTTATGATGGACCTGGGGTTATAGTGAAGGAGGGGTTATGGTGGGGTTATGGTGCAGGTGGGATTATAGTGGAGGTGGCGCAGTGGGTAGTGCTGTTGCCTCACAGCAAGAGGGTCCTAGGTTCAAATCCCACTGTGGGCCTGGGATTTTTTCTGTTTTCCGGCTTCCTCCCACCACCAAAAATATGTAATATAGGTGGATTGATGACTGTAAATTGACCGTAGGTGTGAATGTGAGTGAGAATGGTTGTTGTCTTTCTATGTGGCCCTGTGATGAACTGGTGACTTGTCCTGGGTGAATCTCACCCAAAGTCAGCTGGGATAGGCTCCAGCCCGCCGCGACCCTATACAGGATACGCGGTTACAGAAATTGAATGAAAAACACTATAAGGGCATTTTTTCTGGATGTAAAAAGATTGATAAGGGGAGGACTTAAATATGCAGTTTCAAACAAGACATGTAACTGCTACAAGATGTGACTAATAACCATCTTATGTTACATCGCAGAGCTCACTGATGATCTAAAGGAGCTAAGAGGCCTTGCACCTAATGCAGCTATTCTCACCAGTATGGACCTCAGTGACACAGACTCTGCATCTCAATCGGACACTGACTCACAGCTACGTACATCTATTTATGACAAACAGTTAACAAACAGTTGTTTATAACACCACATGTTATAAAGGAGAAGAGTCTTGAGATGTCTCAGAGACTGAGACAGAAGCTTACTTCAGATCAGTGTGAAACCTTCCAGCTTACTACCAGGGAGCAATCAAAATGCAGGGCCTTGCACAGGCGACAGACAGTGACATTAAAAACATTATGCATTACAATAAGACAGAGGATCTACGAGTACCGGCCGAACTCTGGGCGAGAGAAATGGAGGATACAGCAAGAAAAGGCTACACTGAAGAAATGAGTAAAGGTCACACAAATTTCTTTGCTCTGGTCTTGTTGTTCGCCCAGACCTCTTACATCTTGGTGCATCACCTCATGGGATTGTGAGCTGTTTATGTTATGGGAGGGCATTTAAATACAGAGAGGGCCTAACTGGATGCAGTGAAGACCCACAGTTCTGCCTTGACACAAATGGGGAGCTGAAGAGGAACCACCCATACTATTCCCAGGTCCAGCTGCAGATCTTTGTGTGTGAGGTCCACTACAGTGACATTGTAGTTTGGACCAAACAGGTCATGGTCATCAATTGTATTGTGAGAGATGAAGACTTGCTGCTGAGAGCTGTGCCCAAGGCTGAACAACTCTTCCTCGACCATCTTCTGCCAGAGCTACTGACCCGGAGCATGGACCCCAGCATCCTTGATGAACACACACTGTACTGTCTACACTGCAACAGGCCAAGACTATGGCAAGATGATTCACTGTGCCAAGTGCACAAATCATTTCCATTACAAGTGTATTCAGATTAAAAGAAGGTCATCGAAGTGGCTTTGCAAACAGTGTAGTTACTAATTGTTAAAAATTGAAAAATGTAAAAAATTGTGAATTGTAAAATGTAGCTACAACAAAACAGCCTTAAAGGATGCACAAAATGCACTGTGTGTATCCTTGATGTCTAACTAAAATGTTGAATCATCCACACCACCTCTGTGGCACTCTTTAGTTCATGTTCCTCCAGCTGCTCAGTGGCCAACAGATCAGACGGAGGTTGATTTGTAAGCTTGGTGCGACATGTGTGAGTATGGAGAAGAGCAAAGTCTGCAGCCACGCTAGCAGCTCTGTGAGCTTGTACTACAGTAGCTAAAAGGCAAAACAGATCCACATGGACATAACGTAAATAGTTGAAAGCCAGTTCATGTACAGTGTACCTTTACAATCTGCAACTTCAGATTAGTGGCCATCTTATCTGTGTACATTTGCTCTACAGTGTGTGATTTTACAAGCAGTCAGTGTTGCTCCTAACATCTCTCGATTTTGGTGGATAGATTTTAATTTTAAAAACAAAATACTTAGAATTAGAGAATATCCTATATACTTAATAAGGATTGAGTATATTTCCAGTATATCTGTCTTCATTTGATAAAATGGTTAGTAAAAACTGAAACATTGATTTGTGTACATTTCAAATGTTTCATCATTTTGTCTACTCACAAACTGCATATGAAGTCATCACCTCATGTTGCTCCATGATAATGAATGACCCCATTGGTCCACCACCATCACCTCAAATTGATACATGATAACGAACGACCCCATTGGTCCACCACCACCACCACCTCATGTTGATACATGATAACGAACGACCCCATTGGTCCACCACCACCACCTCATGTTGATACATGATAATGAGCGGAACGCATTGGTCCACCACCATCACCTCATGTTGATACATGATAATGAACCATCCCATGTTGAAGGATCTGGACACAGTTCCTGGAAGCTGGACATCCAAGTTCTTGATGGCCCCATTCTCACCAGACATATCACCCATTGATCATCTTTGGGATGATCTGGATCGGTGTGGACGACAGCGTGTTCTAGCTCCTGCCAATATCCAGAATCACAAAGCCATTGAAGAGGAGTGGACCCACATCCCACAATAACAACCTGACCTCCATGTGAAGGAGATGTTTCACAGTGGAACAGGAAATTGGTCACACCAGATACTGACTGGTCTTCAAATCAATCTGTATCTGTATCCATCCTGATCATGTGATCAATACTGCAGTTCCCGATAAATGTCTGTTTTCAGCTGCACATTGCAGATCAGCCTTTTACTGAGACCATCCCAACACACACCTGAGTAATAATGATGCTGTTTAATCAGCATCTTTTCTTAATTATCCCGATCAAGGTCAAGTGCTTACTAACATGGATTTAAATAAATTTGTGGAGAAAAATGTGGAGGGAATAAACCTTTTGTGTGTCGAGATAAGTCTGAGATCTTGAAAGAAAGTGTTGCCTTAGTATTTTTGTTGAGTATATATTACTTAAATGCAAACCACTGATCAAATCAAAATGGTGACATTCTTGTAAGAACAAGAACTGCTTTGTCTGTTTGTGCAATCAACCAAAAAATACAAGCTCGGTTTTACAGATGCATTGGGTCTCTTTACAAAGCCTCTCGTCAAATTTAGCGTCCATGGTTTTTTAGTGCAGACACAGTTAACCCCTTGCAGTGGGCTGGTCCATACAATCACAAAAAAATGAAGTTAGATGCATGTGTATGTCCACACAGTTCATCAGACCCTTGAGTACTCCGGAGGGAAGAAAGTCTAATTCTTGCTGCACTCAGTTCTCTTCCCACTCTGCTACTGCCGTCCTCAGATGCTCATCATACATTATGCCTTGTTGTTTTTATATTATAATATTTTTATGTAAATGGAAAATGTTGGCGGTGGTACATCTCTGCCCCTCCAATATTGTACAAACCCCTCCCATATCATATCGGTGTACTCTTTTGTTGGTCATTTATTTGTGGTCTCAGTTTGTGATTACGATATCTCTGACAGCAGACAGCCACTCATTAGCTGTGGGGATTGTGGCCATCCTGGATAAGTCCTTTGAAATAAAACTGTTTGCTGTGGACAGATGCAGACATAGATTAATTTGGTGTGTTTGGAGAGCAAGCTACCAACTGAAGTGGAGAGCCAGGTAGCCCTCAATGGCTCTCACTTACCCTGTGACAAAATGATAGCAAAAAGGGGACAGGCTGTTGTGCTATCACAATATGAACACTTATACATACACACATACACATACACACATATATATAATACTAGGAAACTAGGGCCGATGGATGATTCCATCATATCTGATTGGCTTGGAATACCCTCACTAATTGGTCGACAGACTTAACCAAACCCTCATGGCTTACGACAACAATAACTGTTTTCAGGTTATGAACACAGAGTTATTTATAGATTATCAAAGAGGCTATTCAGTGCTGGATATAAGTCTCTAAAAAGGCACTGCAGTTCACGGCCGAATTACAAAGGGATATGATCACACTGCAGCCCAGATATGCAAGGCTTAGGCCCCATTTTAGATGAAAATGGAGACGTTTTTTCCTTCTGGGTTCACACGGCATCATTTCCAAAACAATCCCCGTACACGGATCCACAAACACGACTGAAAACGCTGTGGTCTGTATGCCAAGGCAGTAGTTGGTGGTGTAACTTTTTGAAATCAACACCACAGAATAAGATCACAATGGGGGTTCAGCAAATCTACATTGGAGAAGCATTACTAAACTCAACAGAGTCTGCAGCAACCGGACTGTCCGACATTATATTTTTGTTGTTGCTCTGGCCATTGTAGGCTGTCTGCTGTCTGTGTACGTGACGAAGGCTGGCAGGAACCAGAATAGGGATGCACAAAGCAGGGCTGTGTCATCATCGTCGTTATTTCAGTCAGAGTTGCATTTTGACCATTTACACGACACCGATACGGTGGTGTTTTGAAAAGTTTCAACTCTGGTTTTCAAAAGTTTGCCGTTCTCGTATAAACGGACGGGCAAAAGGTTTCCATTTTTGGGTGAATCGGTTGGCAAGTGGCCATATTTAGCCATTTGCCAACTTGCCGCTTAGGAAGTGTTTAGCCTGAAGCGTTCCAGAGATATTCAATGTTAGGAAAGTTATGTCCTGTATGACATATGGTAATTATATTTATTTGGTAATTATAATCAGAACAAACAGTGAATGATGCAGTGAAACACTAAAAATCAGGGTCAATGATTTTTTTGACACAGGATGTTCAGAGGCATTAGTTTCCACTAATGTAATTAATGTCTGTGCAAGAGATCCAAGAGTCCAACAGTATAGAGATGATCCACTCTCAGATCTTCCAGGTTGTGTTGGGGTTCTTGCGAGGTAGTCCAAAATGAATGGAGCTCTATGGAGCTGAAGCCCCAGAATGTAATGTTTTTTTTCTGCCAACTTTCATTATGTTTCTGATCAAATGGGTAGAGATGGTAGATATAAGTCTATTAAATAAAATACCTTTATTTAAGAAGTTGTAACATCATGCACCACAAGCAACTTTACTTTACAGCATTAATATTTGGTGGAATATCTTTGCTACATGAACCAGATCTACATTTGGCTGTTACAAATGAAGGTCCTCCTTTAGATATTCATTAGATTTCATTTCAAAAACTTTGGTAGACTCCAGGAGACTTTGAGGAAGGGTGTTGGGTCACAATCAGTCATGAATCTTTAACTGACCAATCAGCATTCATTAGCAGAATGTTGGCTTTTTATGGGAAAATTGCCTTCCTAAAATGACTTAAGTATGTTTTCATTTAATCTCTGATATATAATCAATACTATAGTGCACAAACTAAAATAGGTGAAAATCATTTTTTAGCCGTTTAGCTCCATTCACTCCTTAGAGAGCGCCCTCTTGCAGCCAATTTCAGCACAATGGCATTAATAGAGTGAACAGGCTGCAGGCAGCATTTTTGAAGGTGATGTACTATTTGTGGTCAAATGTTGCGACTGTTACTTCTGGTAAATAAACCGCAGCAGTATCTAATTTGAGACAACTCATTCAAGCACTATGCAACAACGTATACTCACATGCAGTATACTACATTTGACTATGCTGAGGAAGTTTCCCATTTTGTACAGATCATTTGTTTCCTGTGGGAGCCATGTTTGCAGTCTTTGTGTATTTACTCTTCGCTTATTCTCCAGTTCAGATCCAGAGGCAGCTTCAAACACAGACAGTGTCTGTGATATCATTTTAAAATGGATATTTTGTCAGGCATATCTGCTTCATATGAGCCTGTGACTCGCTGTCTACCTCACTAGCACTGCTGCTCATCTCACTGACCATAATATAATCTGATATATGTGGTCCAATTTTCGATATGGCTCTTAAATGATATGTTTTCCCATTGTGTTGCCCTTTTCTTACCAAAAAACAAAATGTGCACTGAATAGCTGAAAGAACTGTTGACTGAGACTGTGTTGCACTGTAATTAATGTATTAGTATCTGTTACTGGCCTCATTCATCCCTTACCCTTGACCTTTAGGTAAAATAGCAGCAGACAGCACACAGTCTCCACCACATCCCTTACAGAGACATAAAAAGATAAAAGGAATGGACCTGAGGACCCAAAAAGGTTTAAAGGTAAAAAAAAGTGAGTTTGTGGTCATAACTACGTCGAGCTTAGCTAACAGAAGAGGTTTTTGTTATTGATGAGGCTATTTGCTTTCAAGGTGCCTTTTGAGCAAAAATAGAGGTATTCAATATGGTGAGAGACTGAAGCTGTGGTGTTAAGCTAGCTTTGAAAATAGAGGAATGCAGCCAAACCAGGCAGCCTCCAGTGACGAACAGCTTAAAATGGGTTCAAACTCTGTATGTGTGGGAAGGATGCTGCAGGAAAACCTCCATGGATGAGGAGGTTTAAACAAATCTTTCAAAACAAACAAAAACAAAAGGCAAGAGCAAATCATTTGTGTGCATTTGAATGTAGGATTTATGAAGCATCAATATCATCTGATATCGTCAGCCATGCTAAAGGCTTTCTTACTCAATTCAATTCAATTCAATTTATTTGTATAGCGCCAAATCACACCAAAAGTTATATCAAGGATTGTAACTTCGTAGGAGGATTGCTGCATCAAAAACAAACAAACAAAAAACAAAACATAATACCATACCACAGGTCCTTCTTTCTTTCTTTTCCTTTTTCTTGCTGGTGTCTCACAATGTGTTTCTGCGTGATTGGGCGCCATGCAACTGCACACACCCCACAATGCTTGACAGAACAAGCTACATAGTGACAACTTAGCCTAATTTTAAGCTTTGAAATTTGTCCTGTGACTGTCACTCGTGGAAAAGATTTATCCATTTGTGAGTGTGAAAGTGCACAGAAAATTTCTTGGCAATTTGCCCTTTACAATATAGGATGGCTTCTGTAGAAAGCATGGACTGTGCATAAAAAAGTGTTATCCTCTCAGTATGCGCTCAGAAAAATTCATTAGACTTTGTAAATAATCCTTGTAGAACAGATGTACATAAAATTGTGTTGTGTTGTAGTGCTAAATGGGAGATCAGAGAGTCATTAAAATATCAACAGTGAATTTGTCCAGTAGCTGAAATCTCTGGAAGAAAATATTTGTGACAGAATTAATGTCAACAGTCAACTAATACATCTTTTTATAATGTCGGTGCAGCATGTTTGCAGTCAGCTTCATCCATTAGAGGACTCCAGTGTGAGAGTTGGCTTGTGACAGCAGTGTTTGCTATGACACAACTTAGAACTGGTGCTAGAATGACCCGCAATCTGTTTTTGCGTGACGAGTTGGATTGAGTAAGCCTGAGTTCCCCTGAGTTCCTCTAAGCAGCACGGTCTGTGTCCCTCGTTGTTCATTCCCCTCTCAAATGAGGCAGAAAAGTCAAACCCAGACATCAACAACACTATTAATCAACAGGTGAATTGAACAGCCTGCTGCATATATCTTTAAACCCTTTAAACCCTATCTGAAAATGACTAGATCAAAACATATGCTAGTCTGAGTTCAGCAGAAGTGTCTTTCACACAGATCTACCATGAAATTACATTCTTTACATGTTTTGTCAGCCCAAGTAAATCCAATTAAGCACACAGTGGGGAACCTACCTTGTCGTTCAGCAGTTTAGCTTTCCGGCTGTTCTGTACAAGTCGTCTGCCGAGCTTCTTGGCATACCAAATAGAGGCAAACATAATGACAGGTGAAATAATAAGGCTCTCTGGTCTGCAGACAGCCCAACAAGCTCTAGCTGCTGCCCATATGGACTGAGTGCTCCTAATCAGCAGACTATAGCACACAAGCAAGAGAATAAACAGGGAGGGAGGAAGGATGGGATCATGCTGAGGGAGGAAGAGCGTCTGCACCGCAAAGTCATGTCTCCGTCAGCCACAGAGGCAAGGTGAGGGAGGGAGGAGGAGAGTGAGCGAGGTTAAGAGAGAGAAAAGGAGGAGGGACAAATGCTTTCCACATGGAAACAGCACTATTTATGCAAAAACATGCATCCACTCAATGTATTGCCTAATGGTCTCCATGTACTGTAGGAGTTTTTACTGTCACTGCCATGATTTGCCCACCTTTCACTAAATCAAATTCTGTTTTTTTATGCACAATGAATTCTCAGGAGGTGATGTATGCACATAACGGACGTGATGTGAATGGTAAAACCTGATGTGGAAGACCACATTAGTCATCATGTGTTCAATATAATTAGCTGCCGTCAAACTGGAGATACAGAGTTCCACCATTTAACAGGATTAAACGGAAGCACTCTTTTGTTCATCAGTCATTCCTTAAACTAAATTTGGAGCTTAATCCAAGATCAAACGCACAATGAAGAGGATTTGATTCTTTGTTTTTTTGTGTGTTATGTTTATTGTATGTACTCTTTTTTCCTCTGTGGAATGTTTGTCTTGTAATGTTGCAAATGGAACAGCTGAGATGCAAGAAAAATGTCAGACTTTTCTGACAATAAAGTACCAGGTAAGTAAGTAAGTAAGTAAGTAAGTAATATGAAGCAGTTTCAAGTCTACTTGCAATCCTTAAAATGTGATGTGATGAATTTCTCAGCACATTGGCTGCTCTGTGAACAGACACAACAGTTGTTTCTTCTTTTGCATGAATATTAATTTAATTTGAGGTAAATATTTTAAAGAAAGTTCTCTGTCCTCTTCTCTGGTCGAACCAGATGACGTTTTGTAGATTTTTAAGTATTTGCTCACTATATTGTGCAGGAACTGGTTTACTGCATGCTGATAGTTAGCTAGCGAAAATGCTAAATATTATATTATATTATATTATTTTTTGATTATTTTTTTTAGAAATATATGTTTTAATCTTGTTAAATAACTTCACCACTATTTGTAACATCAGGGGAAAGGAGTAGAATCAATGCATTGACTTTTTTTCTTTCAATACTTCAGTAGTTTTACATACAAACGCTACAGTACATTGAACCTGCAATGTGGAGCTACTAGCTTTAGGAGTAGGTAACATAATAGGTAACATCATATGATTAGCCCATCTTGAGAAAAGCAACTGAAGACAAACTGATAGTGTCTCATGGTGAGAGACAGCACTACAGAAATATAAAGTAGCTTCATCATACAAACAGTTTGTATGGCTGCAGTCCTCTTTTGGTTCCCCCTTCTGACTGATGAATACAGACTATCACCACCTGCAGGTATGGAGAGGTATTTCCTCTCACCCCATCACACAGACGTTAGAGTAGGTCTTCAGTCGCTGCTAGTTCTTTCATGTCAGTTTGGAGAATCTGTGGCTTTATAGTAATACAATACAACAGCCATGAAGAGAAGGGTTTAATACACCAACAGCTGAGAAGATCAGGAGTTTAATTAATGTGTTTAATTAATATTCCACTATTACACTGACATCACTCCTCATAATGAGCCATATTAATCATGTCCCAGTATTCTCAATCTCACATATTAACTCTGAACCCAGACATTCTGCATTTTGTACGTGTTTGACAGCATATTCCAGACCACCTGCTATAATAATACGGCTGTCCTTCCACCACTAAAGAGATGGAGCACTCCAGGCAAACTACCAGGAAAGATGACATCACCCGGCTGAACAAAGATAAAGGATGGGGAGGACGACATGGTTGTTTGTCTTTCCTCCAAGAGCCTCAGCCTGGCTCAGCATGTCCTGGTTGGTCCTATAACAGACCTCTCTGTTTGCAGATGGTTGTGGGTATTTTACAGTTTAGATGTCTTGTTCACTCCTAACTGAAAAAGCAAGACAAACTGGAAAACAAGTAGACAATGAGATGGTTGGTGCCAGCAGCTGAGCACCATCTCAGCTTCTTTCTACCAGCAAAAGGATCGATTGTTTCTCCTCACAAATAAGGGAGGGGTTCACTAGAGAGCTCCTAGGACAATGATATTACAACGCTGAGCCTAGATTCAATCATAATGTACATCTGAGTTGTTTGTGATACATTACATTGATGTTGGCTGTCAGAAAATTTAAAAAAAATGACTTTAAGAAGGAACATGTCCGAAAGTATCACTAACAATAAGATGAAAGCTATAGGGGATTGATTACTTGCTTTTTGTTGTAGCTGATTTCACCATCCTCTATCTGTGTTTACACAGCAGAGCAGACAAAGGACTCCAGGAAGAGGAGGGCTGTGTGTCTACATTAAGCTGGTGCAAAGTCACAGGCATGGTGGACAAACACTGCTACCTGGATTTGGAGCTCCTAACAGTGAGATGCAGACCATTTTCTTTCCTGAGGGAATCACATTACGAAAGCATACTTTCCCCCAGAGGCTAAGGCTATGTCAGCTTTGGAACTGCTACATGACAGCATCAACAAACAGCTGACTGCACACCAGGACAGTGTGATTATTGTAGCATGGGACTAAAATCAGACCTCAAAATGATCATGCCCAACCAAAAGCCATGGACTGACAGCAATGTGAGATCATTAGTAAAGGAGACGGATGCTTTCAGGCCAGCTGACAAACAGGCCTACAGTGAAGCATGTGGAAACCAATGGAACAGCCATTGGGAGCAATTCGAGGCTCAGTATCTTGCTCAAGGACACTCTGACATGCAGACTGCAGGAACTGAACCACCAACCTTTTGGTAAGTGGACGACTGCTCTACCCCCTGAGCCACAGTGGCCCCAGAGAGAATATAGAAACAGTGACTTGAGGATCAGTTTGACAACAACAACAGCAGTATGTGAACCACCATCATGGCCCTGACAGACTGCCACACCAACAGCCTGCTGCCCAGTGAGGCCACCAATCCGCCTGACATTCACAACCAGCACCATGCTTGCTTCGACAGTCAGAGATTACACTCTGAATTAAGTGAAACTGATAACAATGCTAACGACTCACATGATGCCCCATTAGACAAACAAACCAAAGTGTCCTAAACAGCTCTAATGACCCATGATAGTGCTGGGTGGGCTACCTGTGAACATGTGACCTTAACAACTGTCAACATGCTAGTGACCTCAGAAGAGTTTAAATATCTGAAACTCCCCACCAGTCAGTTAGAACTGAGGGAACCTCTTAGATGAAACGTCTTCAAACCCTAAACAGAAGACCAGTTACCTCAGATTAAACCTTCAAGGATCACATGACCTGATCGATGAGAATGTAGACATGTATAAGGAAGGCAGCAGACCCTGATGGAGTGTCCAGCTGGGAATGGGAAACGTGCTTATCAGCTTACAGAGGTTTTCACTTGAATATTTAACCTCTCTTTACAACAAGCTTCTGTTCCAACAGGCCTTAAATGCACACAGCAAGTCAAAAAAACATCTCCCTCACCCTCATCCTAAACACTGGAATCACACAAGGTTGTGTGTGTTCTTCACCCTTTGTACCCAAGGCAACAACCCCATCCACACCTCCAACTCCATCATTAAATTTGCAGATGACACCACAATAGTTGGGAAGACCTGGACTGACAACAACCATGAGTGGGCCACCAGGTTTGAGGTGAAACACAAGACTAAATGGACAACAAGCTGGTCCTTAACAAAGAGATGATCATAGACTTCAGGAGAATAAGGGAGTGGCAGGGAGGGCAGCGTCTTCTGCCTCAACTTTCATTTCCCCGTTGATGGATATCTCAGTGAGGCTCATTCAGACATAGGTAGGTGGCATGACTTGGTGTGAAAAAGGATAACGAATCCAGTTATTTCTGTCGTATGTTTCGGGGAAGAGTGACTAGAGTTCAAGCTTTTCAATCGTGGCCTCAATTTCAACACTGTCGCTGACAAACCCTGCAGTCCAGGATTCAGTTCATTCAGGGATGTAAAAATATTCCCCACATAGGCTAACCGTGTGAGCCATTCATCGTCATGCAACTTATCAGACAAATGAAAAGGGAGGTCAACGAAAAACATTTTATGCTTGTCTTTCAACTCAAAACACGGCATCAAAACTTTTCCCCTCGATAGCCTCTGCACTTCAGTGTGGAGTAACGGCGTAAGAAGAATGCTGCCCGTTTCATTGCACAAGGCTGCCAGCAGTGTGTGTTCAAAAAAGGCCAGAGAGAGCAAAGAGACAGTGAGAGAGTATGAGCCGAAGAGAGAGAATACTTCTACCAATACATCTAGTCATGCTCTATGGCAAGTTTAAGTAAGCAATATACTTATACTTAGTGATTCACGGTTACTGTTGTGGCAACCCTCACCCAAAATGCACTCTGTGCACCTGCATGCACTAAATCGGCAAAATGATAAATATTATAATCATTGATTTATTTTGTGTAGCCCTAGATTGATCCATGTACCCCTGGGGGTACGTGCACCTCAGTTTGACAATCAAAGATCTATGCTACTTGTCTGGGGAAGACGGATGAATGTATCATCAAAGCAATCCTCAAACATAGAATCAGAAGCAACTGGACCTCTGTCTAAGGTTGATAAACAGTGGTTGTTTGAGCCTCTGCTGTCAGGCCAATGGTTCAGGACAATAAAATCACACTCAAACAGACTGAGGAACAGCTTTTCCCCAGAGCTGTGGTCTCTATCACCCCCCCGCCCAACCACAGAACAGACAACAGGCAAGCAGCCGCACCCACCTAACCTCCACCCTTAGAGACTGTTACCACAGATATATATATATATAGTACCAGTCAATAGTTTGGACACAGTTACCCATCCACTTGAATGGGAAACTGTGTCCAAATTTTTGACTGGTAGTGTGTATATATATATATATATATATATATATATATATATATATATATATATATATATATATATACTGGTAGGAGAGAAGGAATACCAGAATATAGAGACAATAAAGATCATTCTGACTCTAATTTATTCTAATTGACAGGATTTTTTGATGAATGATGACTTCATGTATTTGTTGTATTTTCTAAGGTCAACTCTGCATCAGGAGATTGTGCTAATCATTGAATGTAAAATGGAGCTGATACCTTTAGAACCTGCTGTGGAATGGTTGTTAAATTTGACATTTAATTGGCACAGCCGAACATTTTTGACAGTTTTAGTGATTGCATTTCACCTTCTTCTACTTGATTATTTATGATGAGGTCTCAAACCTGCAGAGAGAATTTAAGGATGAATGAAACATGTATTTTTAATTATTTTCTTTCATTTAAATGAAGCCTGATGGAGACATACACTCCTTGAAAGCTTATTCGTTAAAAGTGTGTCTAGTCCTAGATGGAAACAGCATTTACATTTGTACAGATTATTTCTACAAAGATGAATTTAAGTGCTATGTTCAGAAAAGGACATGACAATCTTCTATTTTAACCTCTGGAAATATCACATTTGAAATATACTAGGAAATAACTCAGACATACTCTTTACAGTTACAAGATGGTGCATTTATAGCCAATAGTGGCTTATCTTTACTTTACCATAGTACAACACTGTCATTCATAATCTACTCAAAAGATAGAACAGGAGCGCTTGGAGAGCGCAAACCTCCGCCGAGGCCCAACAATCCTCAACATAATTGTTATTCCAGCAGAAAAAATTCCGGATTAAAATCCTGATTCGGATCATCACCAAAATTTAAATCAAAACCATCATTGGTGAAAATTTCATGCAAATCTGTCTGTTAGTATACTGACCAACAGTGGAAATGCTAATTTTAAAAACCCTCTAATTTCTATTCACTAGCCCTAATCTACTGAAACAAACAAACATGTGATTCACTGAATAGACTTTTTAAAGTTCCCACAACCAAAACATGTTGAATCATGAATAACCATCATTTAGTCATAACATAGAAATAACAGTCATTGGTGTATTTCAGAGTAAACCATGATGTTGGTGAGATTTGTTTCTGCATGATTGAAAAGACCTGGTCAAGGCGATAGTTTACCGGATCTAATTAATGTCCTACTGAAACAACTGATGATGTCACGACTTCCAAAAAAATGTAGTAAATGGGCAATTGGGATGCTGATGATGATGATGTTCTAGATGTTATTGCTGATTGCAAGGTGAACAGAGATCACATTTGGTGACAAGTCCAGATTTAACTTGTACACAGCTGGTGGTCGTTGGTGTTTGTACCATCGCCGCGGAGACCGCTATCCTGTTGTATAGATGCAGGAAGTGGATCGTTTGGTGGTGGTGTCATGATGTGGGGGGGCACTGCTAATCGATGATGGTCAGAACTTGTCCAGATCCACGGTACACCGGCAGTCATCCTTTACCGAAATATGGTCCTAGGTCCACACGTCATTCCCAGGATACAGCAACCAGGCATCACCTTCATGCATGACAAAGCCAGACCACATGTGGCTCATGTCTGTCAGGAGTAGCCTACCTGGACCAGAACAATGTCGCTGTCCTTCCTTGGCCAGCATTTTCACCAGATCTCAACCCAATAGAGCATCTGTGGGACGTTCTGGATCACCAGGTGAGAGACAGAGATCCTGCTCCAGCAACACATGAACAACCTGTCACAGCTCTGCAGGAAGAATGACGTCATCCTACAAGTCCAGAATAACATCTTATCCATTCAGGAGGTGTGAAGAAGTAGTGATAAATGCTGCAGGTAGACACACAAGGTAGTGACTATTGTTGTTCTCTGTTGTTCACACTTTCTGACTTGTAAACACAAAGGCAAAAACCACTAATCTGCACAAAAATGATTTTTCTGTATGACTAAAGGGTGAATAAAGATGTGTGAACCATAATTTACCTTTGATTTTTTAAAATATGCACAGGATGGCATGACATTAAAAAAAATCTGTTTCTACTGTTGGTCAGTATATTTGCGTAATCCTGCTAACAAACAGACAAACAGATAAACAAACTGAACCGATCACATAACTTTCTTGGTGGAGGTAATAATAGACCTGTGCATCTGAGTAAAGGTAAAAACTGCCAAAAGGCTCTGATATCAATAGAGTGTCAGACAGAAACAGAGGCTAGCTCAGAGGAGGAATAGACGATTAATTCCATCTAACCTCTTTGCAATCTCATTGTTAAACAACTATTCAGACAGATCTCCATTAGCAGGGGAGCTGTTACACCAAAGCAGATGTCAAGACAGCCTCCTCACTGTAAAGCTTTGCAGTAAATTTACTGTGAAACCTGAACAGCAGAAATAATGCATGATCACAACATGAATGCCATTTTTTACTGAACGGACTATTAACTTACCTGTAAACAGCAGAGCATCATGGGAAGGTGAAAGAAAAGTGTGGGAACTAAAATGCTTAAATGAAACAGACACACTACAATCTGCAACCTCCACTGACTAATGTAAGCAGCCATTTTAATTATGCTCCCGTAAAAGGGGGCGTAAAGGGTTACTCTTGTCTGTCCGTCAGTTCATCTATACGTAACAAATTTGGGGGTGTGGTCCATCCACATATTCTCAAAAACCGCTGTATACCTGTAGCGCATGTGGCCCTAAAGGAAATGCTATGGAGAACAAAAAGGAGCAATGACTCAAATGAAAGAAGACAACCTGGACCTCTCCTCATATCACTGTATTATCCATCAGACTGTTCTGTAGTCTTAGAGAAGAGTCTGCAGAGGTTATGAAAACAGTGATTAAACTTCTCAACTTATCAGGTCATCCTCATCTCATCAGCATCACATCCTTTGAGAAATACAAACAGAAGTTGAGGCGAGTTCAAGTTACTTACTGCTGCACTGCAGCATTAATGACTGAGGGCAGGGTGCTAGCACACTTTGGGGCAATTAGAAATGTTCTTGGCAGTAAAGAAAAATCATAAGGCCAGACAGTTTGCTGAGTTTTTGGAAGATGAGAGGAAAATTGATATTATTGCCTTCCTGGTTGACATCTTTATGACCTCAGCTTAAAATTACAAGGCAAAACCACCTCTGTATGTGATTTGGTGGTGGCTGTCCAGTCTTTCCAGAGGAAGTTGGACATTTTCAAAGTGGATCTCCAAGAGGACTGAACACATTTTATAGTAATGAAATAGATTCAGGGAGAGAGACATATTTCCATAGTTCAGACTAAAACTGATTGGAAACTTCTACAAATGTTTTGACAACTTCAACCTTAGAGCACATCCTCCTCTTTTTATCCAGAATCCCTCTCTGGTCACAAATGTCAGCATATTTTCACAGGAGGCTAAACAGATCTTTAGTTACTGGATCTCTACAGATGGAACTTGTTGATCTGAACCAAATGTGGCATTGAGAGAGCAGAGTTTTCAGATTCAGTTTCATTACCACCTTCTAACTACAGACGATACCTGAGACTGTTTTCCCTGGACTTATAAAGTGGCAGTACACACTTTGACCATGGATCCTCATACAGCTGTGAATCAGCATTCTCAGCAATTACATTATTAAAACTAAATACTGTCCAAAAGAAACGATGAACATTTACATGCCTGTTTGAGAATTTCACTCACATCGTTCCCCTCTAGGTTCAGAGTGCTAGCAGGAAAGGCTAAAGCCGATGTTCCCCACCAAATTTTGAAAGGAGAGACAATGCATGTGAATGAACATAAGAGTGTGAGTTGTGATATTTGATTTATTTTTTTAAGATAAGAAGTTAGTGCTTCTGTCTTTAAGTGATTGTTAATCTCAGTTCAGCCTAAAATAGATTTTATTTAGTTCTCCTCTGAGGATGTTATCTTTTTATGGACTGAACAGAATTTATTTACAATGCAATTTTAGAGATGCAGGGTTTATTGTATTGTTTATTAAATTTTTTTTTATTATAAAAATGTGAATTAAACTGATATCTTCAGTTTGGCAAAGAGCCCAAATTTGTAGGTATCTATCAGTTCAAACCTCAGCAGAGGAGGAGCTCTTGCCATTTTTACTGCAGACTCTTGAGGGCTGGTGTAGGTCACAAGCACACACGCACAGAAACAACAAAAAAACAAAACAAAAAACCGTATCTACTGCAAGATCAAACTGCATGTATTTTCTTTAAGAAATGGTTTCTACCAATCTTGGCACAAACCATAAATATACATGCAGACAGATTAAAAAAAAATCATATTGGCAAAGCTCAAACTGATATCATCTGACTAATATAAACAGCTTTTACTGTTTTTAGAGTTAAACTTACATTTTGTTATGTCACTGAGGACAGGGGCTGAGTACATGGACATTCAGTTTCCCTGGTAACCAGCACGTCAGGGAAGCTCATGCATCAGACTGCTTTGCTTGTTTGGTTGTTTCTTGCTTTTTTGATTGTCAGTGAGTCGAGGTGGATCATGAATAGTGTCTCAAGCTGAATGCTGCCATGCCAGAGTCTCTCATTCAGTCCATTAGTATTTGACTAGATATCATACTTGCTTGTTATGTATTAGAATAAAAATAGAATCACGAGAAATAAATCATTCACAAGTCTGAGCACCAGTGATTACACCAACAGATCTCTGGTTCTTCATTTCAGTGTGTAAAATCCTGCATCCCACAATATGTAATCTAGTAGTAATGCTACTCTACTATTGTTATTACTAGGCAATTATTATTGATGTAAGCTAAACATTAACTGAATTTAATATTTGATATAATATGTTCAAGGTGACACATTTAATGTGCTGTTAGCTGGTATTTGCAGCCAAAGACCTTTAGTGTCAGAGAGTCAGCTTGGACAGACGAAAAAAGGTGTTGACCAGCTGATCAAAAGCTGCTATATGACATCATTATCTGACTTGAATGAAATCATCTCCAATATAGGATCTCAATTGTATATATACTGAGCAACAGTAGAAACACATAATTTTAAAAACCTTATATTTTCCTTTCACTAGCCATAATATACTGAAACAAACAAACATGTGATTCACTGAATAGACTTTTTAAAGTACCCACAACCAAAACATGTTAAATCATGAACAACCATCATTTAGTCATAACATAGAAATAACAGTCATTGGTGCAAATATACTGACCTACAGTAGAAACGCATATTTTTTTAATGTCATGTCATCTGTTCATATTAAATATCAAAGGTAAATTATGGTTCACATCTTTATTCACCCTTTAGCCACACAGAAAAATAATTTTCTGTGCAGATTAGTGGTTTTTGTCTTAGTGTTTACAAGTCAGAAAGTGTGGATGGTGAGACAGAGAACAACAATAGTCACTACCGTGTGTGTCTACCTCCAGCATTTATCACTACTTTACACCTCCTGAATGGATAAGATGTTATTCTGGACTTGTAAGATGACATGCCATTCTTCCTGCAGAGCTGTGACAAGTTGTTCATGTGTTGCTGGAGCAGAATCTCTCTCTCTCACCTGGTGATCCTGAACATCCCATAGAGGACATTGTCATGCATGAAGGTGATGCCTGATTGCTGTATCCTGGGAATGATGTGTGGACCTATAGGACCATATTTGGGAGACGGATGGCCGTGAATGTGGACAAGTTCTGACCTTCATTCATTAGCAGTGCCCCCCCACTTCATGACACCACCACCAAACGATCCACTTCCTGGTTCTATACGACAGGACAGCGGTCTCGGCAGCGATGGTACAAACGCCAACGACCACCACCTGTGTACAAGTTAAATCTGGACTAAATGTGATCTCCGTCCACTTTGCAATCAGCTATAACATCTGGAACATCTGTGCTGCACGTGTCTGCAGAGTTCAGACCATCAGCATCCCAACTTTTTTCGGGAATCGTGACATCATCAGTTGTTTGTCTAGGACGTTGCTTAGACCTGGTAAATTATCGCCTTGACCAGGTCTTTTCAATCATGCAGAAAAAAATCTCACCAACATCATGGTTTACTCTGAAATGCACCAATGACTGTTATTTCTATGTTATGACTAAATGATGGTTATTCATGATTTAATATGTTTTGGTTGTTGGTACTTAAATAGTCTATTCAGTGAATCACATGATTGTTTGTTTCAGTAGATTAGAGCTAATGAATAGAAATTACAAGGTTTTTAAAATTATGCGTTTCCACTGTTGGTCAGTATGATTCTATTCTCACAGCTCACGTCCATTCAAAGCGTGAAATGTTCAGGTTCCGTCTTGTGCAGCCCTTTCTAGCATTGAAACATGTCTGTTTTTTCACTGAGTGAGGACGGGCTAAAAGTTTATGTGGAGCTGCATGCTAAGAGGTCGGCGCTGCATAAAAGGCTGTTTTTCTCTTTCGGTTCATGTCTTCTGTCTTTTGATTTTTCAGGTATTCTCAATCATCTCTCTAAAATGCTGCAGGGTAATTTTCATCATCCACCTTAAATTAGCCTCAGTTTTCCAGGTCTTTGTGTTCCTGTGGGCATGTGTGTGAACTGAAGCCTGACCAGCAGTTTGTTTTCAACTGGTAGCTTTACTGTTAACAAATGAAAGAAAACCCTGTGAATTTTATCTCAAGGTCAAACTTTTGTGACTACATTTTTCAAAGGATCTGGCATTTCTGGAATCCTGATTGGCCTCAGAATTGAATGAATCACACAAAAGATTTTGGTTTTATAACCAGGAAGAAGGAGTTGTGCCCATGAATGTAGTCCTGTTAGTGCTGTGGGCAAACTGGATTACATCTTGGTCCCGTGGTGATGCAGGGGTCCTTGAAGTAATAAGGCCTCCAAATCAAGGGATGTTCACTCAGGAAAGGCTAGCAATATGGCTAGCTTATTTCCTGCTGAATATTCCCAACAAACAAAAACACAATATATTACTTATAAGTCTGAGAAGTACAAAAAAAGGTTTCATACAAAGACAAAAATATCTGGTGACTTTTGGCACAACCTTTCCTTACCAAACTGAAGGCTGCTATGTTATGTAAGATATGTAAGATATGTAAGAATGATGCTTTGATAATTTGGGAATATCAAGCATTTGATTTATTTTGGAAATTGAAAATGTTTACAAATATACAATTAACAAGGACAATTTAAATGACTTATGACATATGAATAATTTCTATGGATCTCAGATTCACAAGGGCTGTGGCCAGCTGATGAATGATGGATCTGATCTCTGTGATGGGAAGACCCTTCTTCCTTTCATACAGGTAATGATCTAGGCTCTGATCCAGGAGCTCAAAGTTAAGGCAGATGTGTTCGTCATGGAAGAAAAAAACGTTCCACTTGATGATATTGTCTGGATCCAGACGCCGCAGCTGCTTCAGGATGTCAGTAGCCAATTAGTAGCCAAGTAGCCAATAGCATTAGGCTCTGAAGTAGCCAATAGCGTTTTGAAGTACTGCAACAGTATTAAATCATCTTCTTTGTAAATAAAACATAATGACATTAGTATGTTTTCATTTCACTTCTGATATGCAATCGATTCTATATTTACACAAACAAAAATAAAATTTGGGTCTTTTTGTCTAGAAGTAGGTGAAACGCTGCGTAACTAGTCTCGCAGCGTTGGCAGCACACGCACTAGACATACATCAAAACATTGTCATCTTTTATAATAATTAAAATAAAATAAAATAAATATATTTGAAAATTTTTACTTTTCAGTGCATTAAATATGAGGTCATTGGTGAATAATTTCAGACCACACATCACTATGAAATGATTACAAATGCAGCTGTCTGCTTTGAAAGCCTGAATGAATAAAAAAGGCTGGTACACATCCAACATATCCCACATGCTGCTTAGCCTCAGCCGTAGGCTACAGTCAGGCTCCATCTTGTGATTTGAGAATCTTAGACGGCACTCTGTAAGTACTAATGGCTGTTTCTGTTTAATGGCTTTCCATTTCCTCCTCCTCTGTTTAAGAGCTGACTTCTTTTAAGTAGTCCTGTTTTTGTCTAAGATCAGCTCTTAAGACAATATGAAATGACCTGTTTAACATGTCTTATTTCTTATTCTTTGAGCACTGTCACCACCTTTCATTCCTGTTCACATGTTTGCATTTTTTCCATCAGCAAAGTACAAAAAACTATTTTAAGGGAAAATGGCTTAAGTGCACAAAATTGACCTCTTATAGAAATGCAGTGAGAGCAAATCAATTTTGGAGGATCCTATAGTACATCATTATGTTCAATCTAGGTTTGATGGGAAACTGCCTGTGAACATGTCATCAGCATGATAGTCACACTTTGTGATGGTGGACAATAGCTGGAGCAGAGAGTTGGGTCCTAATCGGGCTTTAGTAGTACTGAGATGAGAGATGTGTTCATGTGCTGTGGTATTGTGTAAATACGTGTTTGTAGAATTTGGCAGGGCAGCCATTAGGTCTTGGGGCTTGATTATTTGGCATCTTATTTAGTGATATATGGAGTTCAGTTTGTGTTAATGTGTCTAGTTTGTCTGCTTGTTATTTACTGGGTACGTTCTATATTAAGTTCTATATTACTGAAGAAGGTGTTGATATTACGGAGCCCCCTAGTGTCAGTTGAGAATCCACCTGTAAATCTGTACCCACAGATCTGTGCGCACAGTTTAGCAATCTACGGAATAGTCCCGTATTGAACCGATAAGGGACGCACTTTGTTCCATATTTTAAATTTTTTTTTGACCAATAGAAAGCGCTGTCAGTGTTGCTACACAATAACAAAGTAGTAATGTAACTAAGAAAGGGTGACATTAAGCTCTACACTAATTATCATAAATGATCAGTCATAGGTTGACAAATGAGTTGGAAACACTTATTAGTAATTCTTAAAAGCAGTCCAACAATAGACTTAGTGTAAGAAAGCCAAATATACGTTATCTGGTCTGTAATGGTAAATACTAGTCCTACCAAATGTTTTCTGTGTTAATTTTTGCTATGTGCATTTGTTTACCAATGGAAGTGTTGTTAATCATGGGGTCCTCAGCTTTTATATGATATGCCTGAGACACAAGTTTCAAAAACATGGCTGACGCTATGAGTCGAGTCCGGTGGCAAAAAAGAAAAGATTGCAAAAATACAGAATGTATTTTATTGTATTAATCTACAAGTTGTGTTATGATGCATTCACCATTTCACCAATGTAGTCTTCATCTAATGTCGTAATAATCATTTTCATGCTGAAAGTAGCCTAGATATATGTGAAATCTATATTTAGAAACGTTTACTATAATTTTGCTTAATGTTTATTGACTGTGGTGACAAAGATGTATGGATGTTATGCTTGTTTTAATACTTTTAGATATATAGAGAACTAAATTCATCAAAATTAACCTTTTCTGAAAATCGATCCCTGGTTCACCAGAATGCAGTCACACCCCCCACTATGCAAAGTATAAAACCTTACAGGCGGTCATTGTTCTTTGTTTGAATATGACTGCAGCAAATAAGATCCACTCAGCTTTTGGCTGTTTTAAATACTCTGAAACTACTTTAAAATCTGTTGCATTTAAAGTCTGTCTTTTTTTTACCTTGTTTAACTCTTTGTTCCAAGTTTTTGTTCCTGATTTTCAGCTCACCATTCTCTAAATTCAAATCAAGCACCAAAGCCTTGACAAGCTTTTGTTTAATAGCCTTGTAACTAACGTCGACTGGCCATCGTCAATTTTTGCAAGACTTTTTAACAAGTTAGTCGAGACAACTGAACTATCCACATCCAACTCTGAATATCAACATCCCAGCTATAACCGAATCGGCAGTGAGTCTGATCACCAGCCCACTCACCAAGCCTCAGCACCAGGTTCCGCTACATACAGTGTGGCTTGATAGAGTTGGTGTCGGATAGCGTTATTAAATTTTAACCTTAAAATTAGGATAAGCAGGTTATTACATTACATAGATTGCGAATGTGGTTTTTTTTTCTATCCATTTAATCTTTGTTTATGATAATCAGTAATAAATTCCATTCATTATTATGATATGATTATGATAATTATCTCAATACCTCCTTTGCTGTTTCCAAAAGTGTCATGGATGGTATTTCTGTAGAGTTGTTTATTTCCATAAAGGATGGACACCCTTTTGTTAAATATGTTGTCTTCAGGATCTATGAGCAGTGAAATATTAGATTTCCATCTGTTGATGGGTTTTTTAAGGTCTTTAAACGCAATGATACAGGGACATGATCACTGATTATGAAGGGAAGAATTTTGGAATTTGAAAAATCAGATATAATTGAATTACTGTTATAAAAAAAAAGTTGATACGAGAGAATGAATGATGGGGCAGTGAGAGGGGTGAATATCCTCGACTTGATGGATTTTTCAGTTGCCAAACATCGCCTAGACCTGCTGTTTCACTGTTTCTGTTGAGCGCCAATTTCTAGTTTTAACAGTGATGGATCATCTATCCAGAGTGAGATTAATAACTGTGCTGAAGTCAACTTCAGTTATGCTTGTGGAGTCTGATAAGCTGGATAGTGAAATGTGTGGAAGAAAGCAGGGTCATCAGAGTTGGGTCCATTTATGTTTGCAGAAGTGACGTTGCTGTTGTTAATGGAGGCGTTGATGATATGGCGTTGCCCTACATGATCATAAGTTGTAGTGTTACTGATTAATGAAACCGTTTTGTTCATTAAAATTGATGCCACTCTTTTCTTTGTAATAGGTATATGCGAGTAAACTGTGGGGTTTTCATTTTCTAATTTTCATTGTGTGAAGCAGTTCAGATCCATCTCGCTTCTCAGCATGAAGGGGAAGATCTTCTTCAGTGTCCTATCCAGAAGGATGGTAGACTTCCTCCTGAAGAACGCCTATATCGACACTTCGGTTCAGAAAGGTCGGAACACACTGGAGTTGTAACACAACTGATCAGAGAGGGGGACGGGAGACCTTGTGGTGCTCTGGCTTGACTTCGCCAATGCATATGGCTCAATACCCCAATCTGGTCAAACCAGAGGGGAGCCCTCCTTTGAGTCTTGGATCTGCTTGAGCTTTCTCCCTGTTAAAAGTCAATTTTTCTCTCCACTGTCTCCATGTTCTTCTCATAGAGGATTGTTTGGTCTCTTTAGAATAAAGAGTCGGTCTAGACCTGCTCTTCTTGGAAAGTGCCTCGATATAACTTTTGTTGTGATTTGGTGCTATACAAATAAAGTTGACTTGCCTTGACCTGACTATTGGATGATATGAACTGGTTGTTGTGTGTGAAGATGGGTCACTCCTTTTTGTTGGGTGCTGTGCAGTTGGAGGTCTGGGTTATGTCAAATTGGGGTGTATCTACATGGTGCTAGTGATGATTCGGTAATTTATTGGTGTTCCACCAGGCTTTCAGAGTTGAGGAAATTGTGTTGTTCTGATAGTAATTAAGTTTTTTGAGTGTTTGTGGTAGGAAATGTAGGTGTGCTGTTGAGGTGCTTTTACAGTGATTTTGTTCTAATTCTAGCCAGGAGTTATTGTGGTAGTGCTTTTGGGTCCATTTGAAAAAAATTCTGTTGTTGATTTGCGAGGAAGTAGTAAAGAGGGTTTGGCGCTTCTAGGCCATCTTGTGATTTTGCATTTTGTGGAGTGAGATTCTGGGTTTTTGTTCCAGTAAAACTGACTTAAGTGAATCAAGTGTTTTGAACCATTTGTCTGTGGGTCTGGTGGGAAGCATTGAAAACAGGTAATAAGCGTTCATTTTGACTGTAGCGGCTCATCCACTTACACTGAGTGGGAGTGTCATCAGTTAATGTGATGTTGATGGAAGGAAAAGGTGAAACCTATTTGTGAGGGCAGTGCAATACCAGCACAGTCAACAATGCACGCACACCTGAGTTGACTTGTAATTCATCTTTAAAAAAGGCAACTACTTGCAAGCCTGTTTTGATTTAATGACCAAATAATTAGAGTTTTTTTTTACAATTTTCAACGTCATCATTCAGTTGACATATGTTTATGGAGCAGTGAAAACCTGCAGTAAAAAAAGAGACTGGCTGACACACATCAGCCACAAAATGCCATCATACAGTGCATTTGTGCAGTCTGAAAATGATTTGTCAACGTTGTTGTTGCACTGTTGGTGGTATCATTATCCACATCCCCAATCACCAACCGGCTTGAAATGCCAATTCGAACCAACTTGAGTTTTCATGAGGCAATCAGGGCCTCCCATCGTGTTGATAAGAAGACAGCAGAGGTGTAATGACAATAGAGGTGGGTGAAAAACAGCGATCTTTTACCGGGGGGATAAAAATTTATTCTAGGAGTGTGCACTTCTCCAACCTCTGATCCCCTAGCTGAGCATAAACCAACCACTGCAGACTTCTTTAAACTTTTTATTACTCAGAAACTTTCACCCTGCTTGATTGCTGCAAAAATGCATGTGTTCCTGCAATCTGATATCACCATGGAAAGAGGCTGATCGATAAAACACTGCAGCAGTTAGAATCGATAATGTCTTCCCTGAGTCACACTCTCCAGTCAGTGGTGCTAGATTTGGCCAGTGAGGGAGGGTGCACCCCTCCTCTGGTCAAAGCCAAACCATAATTCTTGCCTCTACGCTGAATTACAATTACACTGGTTGTATTAAAGCAATTCTTCATTTAAGTCCCGAGGCTGAGAGCAAGAAATAGGCTGACCACAGAACATGTGGTCCTGGGCCTGTTCACAACTCCCTTTCACACTCGTCTCTCTTGCTCTGCCTTCCCCATATCCACTTTAAGGATCGAGTCAGGTCCACCACTAAGACACGAAGGAACCAACACCAGGAAATTACACTAAGAGAAAGTCAATAGCTATCTGAGCAATTCTATACGTAGGAGAATGAGGAAAATACAGCAGAGTAGATGTGGAACTACTGCGTTCCCCTCTGCCTTCTATTATTGATTTACTGTTTAGTTTCAATATCATCTAACTGATAAAATCAATTTATTACCATCAAAAGTTAACAGAGGACAATGTGATGTGTTAAGTGGGCTAGAACAGTTCTACAAGCCAAAAAACTAAACTGTCCAATTTATGATGTAAAACTGAGACAAGCAAACAACTGTTTTCTATGTGAGACGATATAATAGGGTGAAAATCAAATTGATTGTATTCCAGGTGTTTGATTAATGACAAGATAATGAGACAGAAACCCTTAGTATCCTCCTCTGAATGCTTCCTGTAAGTCCTGGTAACATCTCTGAATCCCATCAACTGAGTGTGAAGAAATCTGAGATATGAACATTCAATTAAGTGGACATGTCCTTAGAAAGGCTGATTTGCTTACTTTTTCCAAGACACCACAGGAGTAAATACATTAGTAAGTAAGTAAGTAAATTCTATGTGATTTTTCAACTATACGCTGTGACTGCCAGTGTTAATTTTCACTGATCACACATTGATATATTTTTTGTGTTTATTATCTTTATGTAGAGCCAAGACTCATGTTACACCTACTGTAAACCATGAGAAATTAAAATATTAATATCATTAATAATGTCTGATGAATTAACAATACCTGCAGAGGTGATAAACAACTGCATATGTAGTTTGCATTAATTGTGAATATTATTGTTAGGCATCATTACTAACAGGTAAGTCCACCCAACAATGAAAATCCAGTCATTATCTTTTCATCTCCATGCTGATGGAGAATTGGTGATGTTTCTCAGTCCACAAAACATTTCTGGAGCTTCACAGCAAACCAGTGCTGCAGCCAGAGGATAAAGGGGGGGCGGAACGGTCCACAATGATGTTCCAGCACCTTCCATAAGTAAATAAATCTGATAAGCAGGTCAAGATGGTTCATTTTTCGAGGGCTGCAGCAGCCTGCCAGTTCTTCCTCTGGGTGCCATCAAGATACTCAACAAATCAGAACATACTGTTACCCATGGCCCCGCCCACACAGACCCGGCACTATGGGGGCAGGCCTGTCCATCCAGGAATCAATTCTGTTGTCATGCACAGGCCCAACAGTGTGAAATGGCACACAAGGCTTGGGAGGAAAGTAAAATGAAATTCACACCAAGAGAAAAACTCCTGCTACATTTGTATGTTTTTTGTCCATTTATGGTGTCTGGATGTAGAGCGAAGTGAGACATCTGTCCTCGCTCATTGTGTTTAGTATCTCTGCTCCAAAACGGACAGCGTGTTGTGCTTCCAATTGTCACCTTAGTGCTGGGAGTTTCACTCTATTTTAATGTTTCTGATTGTAAGAAGTGCATTTAACCCTCTGTTATTAACTGTTATGCAGAGTTTTTCATCGTCCAGCAGCTGTTTGTCTGATATCTGTATTGTATTTAACTGTATGTTAAAGTGTCCTGGAGCAAGATACTGAACCCCAGTTTGCTCCCTGGACTGCCCACTGCTCCTCAGGGAGGGGTCAAATGCAGAAAGAATCTCGCCATATTGTACTGTATAATTCTATATGACAAATAAAGCTACTTCTGTAATGTCTTTACATGTTTATCTTACAGATGTATGTGGTTTAAATGAACAAACTGAGTCAACAACATGAGTTCTTCTTCTGCGTAACATTTAATTATGAACAATGCTTGAGAACAACCTCTGCGTGTATTCTCCTACGTCACTCTTGACATGCACACACACATTGAGATAATGACATAACCTCCATTCATTACAGTTTCTGCTTCTGAAATGAATGTGGCTAGGGGCTCCAGCCCCGCCCCCAAAACCCCTCCCCGCAGACGAGGCTGCTGTGCTTGACGGAGTGGATGGATTGCTATTTTCCAATAAAGCGTGGCTGATGTTTGTGCAGGTCAGAGGGTAGTTATGGGTGGAAGGTGGTGGTTTTTGGAAGATGGGGGTGTTTATGCACATTCTAAAAAGTATAGAAATGATGTCATGTGGTTGAACTGGACTAGAATTTAACTGCAAGGGAACAGCACTACTGATGACCATTTTTGCACGTACAGATTCAGTGACCAAAACTTGATTTCATATGAATGTTTAATTTTTCCTATCTTTAAATGTTTGATTTGTAGAAAACAACAGTACTCAACATTGTGTCATCTTAGCACCATATGGTCACATGGCATTACTGTCAGTGCTGCTGTCAGTGTGTGCATCACCTCTCATTATAATGTCATAGTACTAGAAATGAAGGAATGATGTTGGACATTCTGGACCTAGACTGGGTCTTACTGCTGCATCCGATATTTAGGGATCGTCACTGAACAAATCCCACTTTATCTCTTATTTGCAGCATTGTCCTTAACAACTGAAGAAGATAGGGACCTGTTTTTTAACGTAAGAAAAAGATCCAAAACAGACACAGAATGGCTTCATTCATCTCACATAGCATAATCCAAGTCTCCAGAAGGCCTGAGATCTTACACTGATTTAAAAGACATTATTAACTCCCTTTTTTCAGCTGGAATCATCTCTGTAATCAGCACCTTGTCTGAGGAAGACCTAATGTTACAATTTCATTTTCTGTGTGAGAACACAACGCTGGGAGCACAAGTTCTCTTGATCTCATATAGAGGAGCCTGTGTATGCATTTGAGCTCATACACCTTCCTCAGAAAGAATGTGCATTTTTACCCTAGAGGCTAGAGTAAAGATTTCAGCTTAAGAAGGGCAGTAAATAATTTATTTTAAAATCAACGTGGGATTTCAGAGCTTTTCTGAACTTGATCACCCAGTTTGAGCTGAATGCAGTTACAAATCCCCATGGTCTTTTTCTTCATTGTTGTTTTTCTGTGAGGCTCCAGAAACGTTTCGTGGATTAAGACAGTGGTTCCCAAATTTTTCATGTCAAGGACCCCTAAACTGACACAAATTTGACCACAACATTCATACGATTTGTTGCAGGGTCCCCCATCTCATTTTAGTAAATATTACAGCCAGTGTATGAAATCCATGAATATAATGTATGGATGGAATTATAGTTAAAATAGATTATTTACTGTTTTGGAGCGGACCCCACTGGTATAAGAAACTTCAATGGACATGAGTAGATAATGAATTTTCATTTTTAGGTGAACTGTTCCTTTAATGGCACATCAAATCAGATCAGGGGATTCACATTACCTGGGTCCAGTCAACTCTACTATAATGCAAGAGTATTAACAGACACAGATTAACACCAGATCACATTAACACCACAGCAAGCACATGAGATCCAGTGACAAGCAGATGGGTCACAAACACACATGAGATGATTTTAAGTGTGGGTATGACACCAAAAGGGCAGCGACCCACAAGAAAAGGAAAGACTGCTTCTTCAGGCAATGGATTAGAGACAACATTTAAACAGAGTGCATGCAGCACTGAAGGGACATCAATCTTCTGAAAACAAGGACCCAGAAAGACAGGAAGAGTACTACCAAAACATACAGGGGACTGAGTTTACCCTGAACTACAAGGAAAACATGAAATAAAACTTGCCATGTAGTTTGCTGTGGTCACACCTGGGTATGAGAGATCAAAACGGGTAACCAGTGCAGGCTGCAGGAAGAAATGAAAGACAAGATCACATGTGAAAAACTAAAGTCACTCATCTCTGCTGACGAATAAAACAAAGAGAACAAAAAGTAGGAGAAAACAGAGAAAACACTACTATTACTACTACTGAAAATACTACTACTACTACTGATAATACTAAACAATAAGTAGGAGAAAACACTACTATTACTACTACTGATAATACTACTACTACTACTGATACTACTAGTACTAGACAATAAGTAGGAGAAAACAGAGAAAACACTACTATTACTACTACTGATAATACTACTACTACTACTGATACTACTAGTACTAGACAATAAGTAGGAGAAAACAGAGAAAACACTACTATTACTACTACTGATAATACTACTACTACTACTGATAATACTACTACTAAACAATAAGTAGGAGACAAGAGAGAAAACACTACTATTACTACAACTGATGATACTACTACTACTACTGATAATACTACTACTACTAAACAATAAGTAGGAGAAAACAGAGAAAACACTACTTTTACTACTACTGATAATACTATTACTACTACTGATAATACTACTACCAAACAATAAGTAGGAGAAAACAGAGAAAACACTACTATTACTACTACTGATAATACTACTACTACTACTGATAATACCACTACTACTAATGATAATACTACTACTACTACTGATACTACTACTACTACTACTGATAACACCACTACTACTAATGATAATACTACTACTATTACTGATAATACTACTACTACTAAACAATAAGTAGGAGAAAACAGAGAAAACACTACTATTACTACTACTGATAATACTACTACTAAACAATAAGTAGGAGACAACAGAGAAAACTCTACTATTACTACTACTGATAATACTACTACTACTAAACAATAAGTAAGAGAAAACAGAGAAAACACTACTATTACTACTACTGATAATACTACTTCTACTAAGGGACTACAGGGACACAGACATGATCAACCACAATAACAATAACAGCTATTATAATAGAGGGATTACAGTTTGTAGTATTTATAATAACTACTACAATAACAACACTGATAATAATGATAATATTAATAATGATGATGATAGTAATAGTAAGAGTAATAACAATAATGGTAAAGACCTGGGGGAGAAGTCAAGTTAGTAACATGAATTAATGAGACATGAGTGTGCAAAGGAGAAGGGGGACAAGAAGAGAGAGGAGGTCAGTGCATCATGGGAAGTCCCCCAGCAGTCAAGGCCTATAGCAGCATGGCTAAAGGCTAGCCTAAGCCAGCCTTAATTATAAGCTTTATCAAAAAGGACCACCACCAGTTTGCAGCCAATAACGGAGCTGGCCTTCTTAATCAGTTTATTGAGTCTGTTGGTGTCTCCGGCTCTGATGCTGCTCCCCCAGCATACTGCAGCAAAGAAGAGTGGTGACAACAGACTGGTAGAAGATCTCCAGCATCTTGCTGAACATGTTGAAGGATCTCAGCTTCCTCAGGAAATACAGTCTGCTCATCCCCTTCCTGTACACAGCCTCGGTGTTGATCTTCTAGTTCAGTCTGTTGTCGAGGTGCACACCCAGGTATTTGTAATCCTCCACCACCGTGTCGTTCTCCCCCAGAATGCACAATGGTTGTGTGGTCGTCCTGTTCCTTCTGAAGTCAATCACCATCTCCCTGGTCTTTGCTCTGTACTCCTCCTGTCCATCCTTTATACACCCCACCGCTGCAGAGTCATCCGAAAACTTCTGCAGGTGGCATTATTATGGTACAGACACAGACATCTGCCCTCAGCTGCTGGTTTGAGCTTCTCTCACTGTTAGGATTAGCCCAAAGCTGGCTTAAGTTAACTTGAGTCGTATCACTTTTGTCTGTCAAATTGACAAAACAATGACCTCATTAATTTGAGATCTGAAGTCCTGCGCAGACCAGCTGTGTGGGATAGTTGAACACATGTTCAACCTGAGCCTGAAGCTGGGGAGAGTGCCACAGATGTGGAAAACATCCTGCGTGGTACCTGTCCCTAAGACTCCGCACCCCAAGGACCTCAACAGCTACAGGCCGGTGGCTCTAACATCCCACCTGATGAAGACCCTGGAGCGGCTGGTCCTTGTTCATCTCCGCCCCCTGGTGAGCCCAGCGATGGACCCGCTTCAGTTCGCCTACCAACCTGGCATCGGGGTGGACGACGCCGCCATCTTCCTCCAACACCGAGCCCTCTCTCACCTGGAGAAGCCGAGAAGCACTGTGAGAATCATGTTCTTTGATTTCTCCAGTGCTTTCAACACGATACAGCCTGAGCTTCTGAGGGACAAGCTGGAGCACACCGGAGTGGACCAACGCCTCACATGCTGGATACTGGACTACCTCACCAACCGTCCACAGTATGTGAGGTCACGGGACTGTGTGTCCGACATGGTTGTCTGCAGTACGGAGGCCCCACAGGGAACGGTCCTGGCTCCGTTCCTCTTCACCCTCTACACTGCAGACTTCCACTACAACTCACCCACCTGTCACCTGCAGAAGTTCTCTGACGACTCTGCCATCGTCGGTCTCATCACAGATGGGGACGACAGGGAATAAAGAGAACTGACGCAGGACTTTGTGGACTGGTGCCAGCGGAACCAACTCCAGATCAACGCAGGGAAAACCAAGGAACTGGTGGTGGATTTCCGCAGGCACACACACTCCCCCCCGGACCCGGTGAACATCCAGGGAACAGACATTGAGATGGTGACATCTTATAAGTACCTGGGTGTTCACCTGAACAATAAACTGGACTGGACAGACAATACCACAGCACTTTACAGGAAAGGCCAGAGCAGACTCTATCTGCTCAGGAGACTGAGGTCCTTTGGAGTGCAGGGAGCACTCCTCAAGACATTTTAGGACACCGTGGTGGCATCAGCCATTTTTTATGGTGTGGTCTGCTGGGGCAGCGGCATCTCAGTGTCGGACAGGAAAAGACTCGACAAACTGATACAGAAGGCCAGCTCTGTCCTGGGATGCCCCCTGGACCCGGTGGAGGTGGTGGGAGGAAGGAGGATGAGAACAAAACTGTCATCCATGATGGACAATCACTCCCACCCGATGCGGGACCAAGTGACAGCACTGGAGAGCTCCTTCAGCGACAGGTTGCTTCACCCAAAGTGTGTGAAGGAGCGCTTTCGCAAGTCTTTCTTTCCTGCAGCTGTTAGACTGTACTATCAGCACTGCTCCCAGTAGACCAAACTATTTGTAGTACATTTTTATTGTAAAACTGAGACACTTTTGTAATAGTATTTGTGTAATATTTTTGAGACACTTTACCCCCCTCCTTTATTGTATTGTATTTTTAAAAATATTATTTCCCCTCCCCCACTGTGCTTCTGTACACTGTGCTGCTGCAATACTGTGAATTTCCCCACTGTGGGACTAATAAAGGGATATCTTATCTTATCTTATCTTAATTTTCAGATTTTTACAATAGTAATCTGTGCTCTGTGGTGTGAACATCACTGCTCTCTGCTGCTCGCCATGGTGATCAGTTCAATCTACTGTATGCTCAACCTCTCGGGCTGCTTGACAATAGTCTGCACACGTACTTATCCTGACTACCTGAACCTGTTTCAAGTTAGTCTGATTATGTGATCTTGATTTGATTTATGGAAGTGCTTTAAGCCCAAATGATTTGTCAGTTAGTCCTGGAAAAGCGGGGACTTCAATCTTCACTTTTCTTAGTACACCTTATTGGACCAGGCCCCAGGTCTTCTGTTCAAAGACAAATGCATCATCATCTAACAACAGGGAACTTGTATTGTTCAAACATCTGATCATACTGAATGCCTGCTGTTGTGCATCAGCCCATTCCAAAGGTCTTATATAATATAAATATATAAAGGTCTAATATACAATGATTTAAATTATGATCACAAATAATAAGTACACTAGAGGATACTACATCTACTACCAGAGGTGGGAAGTAACAAAGTACAAATACTTTGTTACTGTACTTAAGTAGATTTATTGGGTATCTTTACTTGACTTGAGTACTTATTTTTCATTCATATTTTAACACAAATATCTGTACTTTTTTACTCCTTACATTTTCAAAACAGACTCGTTACTTTAGTAGGTTATTTTTATTTGTCATCATTGCGTGCTCTCCTAAGGAAGCGCATTGCAGTCTGATTTAAACCTAAATGGATGCGACTGTATCACGCATTAGAGACAATCCCTTATATATAGATCGGTGCATATCACGTACAACACACCTACCAAGATGAGACGTTTAGGTAAACAGGCGAGAAACTCAGTCTGCAAGTGACGGCATCATGTCCTTAACAGAGAGAAGTAACGCGTTTACAAGTACTGACATGACTGAAGGTGATGAAGACATTGGTGATGACGATGACGATTCATCAGAACAGCAGGAAGTACCCCGGCATCCTCGGCCTTATTTAAGCGAGATGTTTGATGTTGTTGGCAGCTAAAAGGATTCATGGCGAATGTACTGTTTACTGTTCCAACCAAGAAATCACGAACTGTTCAAGAATTCCTCATCATTGAATGTCAAAAGTAATTAATTGATTAAATCTAATTAATCTCCTATCGTGTGCGTATGTGTGCGTGTGCGTGGCTTGTAAGTGAATTTCGTCTTTTAGAGAAAGCATGTGAGTCACCTGGAGAGGTATGCTAACCTCACTTCACATGCTATGAAAAGGACATCGACTTCAGAGGAAAGCACCTCCTCCAACCTTTTTAAGCTCTAGTATTGTGATTTAGTGTGATTTGTTTTAGCCTCTGGAGGCAAAGTCGCCCATTGACAATGTGTACAAAAATGTACACAATGAGTGTATCTTTATTCACTTTGTTGTTTTCTTAATTGTGTTCTACACAATGGTCATTTATGTTAAATATATTTTTGCACGTCAGTGGCTGCAATACAAGTTGAAATATTCCTATTCTCTTGTTTTGATACTATATTATGCGGTGAGGTTCAAATAGGTTTGCACAGCCGGTAGAAATATCCCTCAAAGGAGATACTTTTTACTTTTTTACTTTGAGTAAATTTCAGAGCCTGTACTTTTTTTACTTTTACTTGAGTAAAAGAGTTGAATCAATACTTTTACTTTTACCACAGTACTTCTACTTGAGTAAAGAATATGTATACTTTTGCCACCTCTGTCTGCTACTATAGCACACCAGAGCATACTACATCTACTACTATAGTACATCACAGGATACTACATCTACTACTATAGTACACCAGAGGATACTACATCTACTACTATGGTACACCCGAGGATACTACATCTGCTACTATAGTACACCAGAGGATACTACATCTACTACTATAGTACACCAGAGGATACTACATCTACCACTATAGTACACCAGAGGATACTATGTCTACTACTATAGTACATCACAGGATACTACATCTACAGGATACTACATCTACTACTATAGTACATCACAGGATACTACATCTACTACTATAGTACATCACAGGATACTACATCTACAGGATACTACATCTACTACTATAGTACATCACAGGATACTACATCTACTACTATAGTACATCACAGGATACTACATCTACAGGATACTACATCTACTACTATAGTACATCACAGGATACTACATCTACTACTATAGTACATCACAGGATACTACATCTACAGGATACTACATCTACTACTATAGTACACCAGAGGATACTACATCTACTACTATAGTACACCAGAGGATACTACATCTACTACTATGGTACACCCGAGGATACTACATCTGCTACTATAGTACACCAGAGGATACTACATCTACTACTATAGTACACCAGAGGATACTACATCTACCACTATAGTACACCAGAGGATACTATGTCTACTACTATAGTACATCACAGGATACTACATCTACTACTATAGTACATCTCAGGATACTACATCTACTACTTTAGTACACCAGAGGATACTACATCTACTACTATAGTACACCAGAGGATACTACATCTACTACTATAGTACACCAGAGGATACTACATCTACTACTATAGTACAACCGAGGATACTACACCCACTACTATAGTAAGATGTATTGCAGAGTACTTTCTATGGTAAACACTCACTTCCTTTAACATTAGTTGCTTTGAACACTTACATTTTTAAAGAATCACTTTGCTGCACACATCAGAGCAGGTCCATATCAGATCCTCTCTTACCATATGTCTATTCCAATGAATCAAATCTCCACTGACAAGACTGTCTATGGCATTGCTAAAGATATTCTGGCCTGACTGTTATAGAACCATGACTAACTTTCATAATAAATGATAGAAAGTCTGGGTAAGTCTGTTACATCTCTACCATACCCAGGCCTATAAATAAACTCTGAGCTTTGAGTGCCATTCACAGTTCTGCCTGTGCTCCCGTGAACCAAAACGCAACAAATACGGCGGCAGTTCATTCTCCAATCACTGAAGCAATAGATGGTCTGCCAAGAATGTCAAACACTGCCTGATTAAACTGGATTAGATTCTCTTCATTTCCAATACTGCCCTCTGCTGGCTCAAGCCTGAATAGAACTAAGGCACTTCACATGGAACTCATCGGCCAGCTGAATTGCCTGCTGAGCTTTCATTGTTATTTTAATGTATTATTGAGTGATATGCAATATTACTGATCAACAGGATCAATAAAACAGTTTACAGGTCATACCATGTATCTGAGAACAGCAATGATGGGTTTTTTCTCCAACTTTGGACTCTACATGGAGGCACACTCTTTTGTGGGCAGAGAGGCATTGAAATGTCAGACACGTTCAAGATAATCCAAAAGGAAAATATGGGAAAGAAATGGAAAAGGTGCAGAGAAGGTGGGAGGTGAAGACATAGCTTCTGTTCTCAGGACAGACATGGTTAGTGGTTGGATTCCCGCCTTAGGCTGTGTGTTGAAGTGTCGTGGCCAAAATACCAAGTGTTATGTAGAACTACACTAGAAAAGCACAGAATAAATACATAATAAAGATAAGTCCATGATAACCTGATTATTGAGATCAGTTTGTGCTTCTATGGCTCAAGAAAGTACACTGACAAGCACTGACAGAAAGAAACAAGATAAAGAGAAATCTAAAAAAGAAGAGGAAACACTTCAGAATAATTCAGATCTAACATATGCAGAATTCACATAATGTTACATCAAAACATCTAAATTTCAAAATTAGTCTGAATTCAACCATAATCTACTGCCTGCTCAACCACTGTTGTTAAATGGACCTATTTGTGCTAAAGTATGTTATCTATTATTTATTATATTATATAATATATATATATTATTATTATAATAATATATAATACTATGTAATAATAATATATAATATATAATTATATTATTAGTATTGTGTCTTTGCTTCTGACTCTCCTCAGTCAGTCATGGTTCAAGTGCTACACATTGCCATTTAGTACTTTGTTTTGATTGGCTCAACAAAATACTGGTAGGGTAGATTTATATAAAATCTACTACATATAACAGTGACAAGGCTGGGCTTATATTTTAGGTAAAAAGATACTGTGGAGGGAGACTGAGAGAGAAGTCATCTTATCAAGCTACTGGATTGGGAAAAAGGTTGGAGGCTCTCTATACAAGAGGAAAAGCCCACAGTGTAGTGATAGGAGAGAAGTTTGAATCCAAACCTTCAGAGGAGAGATGTGGGAATGCGACACGTAGCCATGCACATTCTCAATTTCAGACAGGTTCTTCTCAGACACATGCACGAGCTCAGGGGCGTGCATCTCGTTGGTGAGTCGCTGGAATCCCTGGTCAAGAGGAGGTGAGTTGTCTTCTTGGTAGTGGTACTGCTGAGAGTGGAAAGGTGAAAGACAGAAAAAGGGTGAACATGGAGAGACAGAAAGACATGAACAGAGACTAGAATGACACTCAGCATAAGGCCGAGGCCGAACAATCCCATTTAGCGTGCCTGACTCGTGGCACACCCCTACTCAAAAGCCCCTTTTCCACTACATTGTACCAGCTCAGCTCGACTCGCCTTTTTTGTGATTCCACTCGGTAAAAAGTACCTGGTTCTACTTTTTTAGTACCTGCTCTGTTGTGGTTCCAAGCAAGCCGAGCAGATACTAAAAGGTCACATGAAACATTACAGACCACTGATTGGTCAATGCCCGGCACACAGGAGTATCATGCACAGCACAAATCAATGGCCGCCACACTCAAACAGCAAAGCTACTTTATCGACTGTAACTTTTATTTATTGCAGCCGCTATATTGAGGCGGTGCAGACATTCCTGTCTCAAACAGCTGATGATAGGATCATGAGAGGTGGACCAGAGGTGTGTGTCACGTTTAAGACTACGCCATGGCAGTTTCGCATGGCCCTAATCTACCCTGAGGAGGTACCATCAACAACGGAAACCGGCCGGCAGAAAACCAAGGCAAATCGAGCAGAGCCGAGTCGAGCTGGTACTACGCAGTGGAAAAGGGGCTAAAGTTATGTGGATATCAGCTCAGTAGTTGTTTTAGTAATTAGACAAAACATTTTAAAAAATGCACCATCTTACAATGTTTGGAAAAGGCATTTAAAAAAACCTGGATCTGGTCCTCTATCGACATCGACACCAAACTGTACTCGCCTGACTCATTCTCAACCACACCACAAAGTTTGGTGGAAATCGGTTCAGCAGTTTCTGTGTGCAGGGAGGATGTCAAACACCGGCCTGAGACCCATGTCTGAGAATACATCTCAGTTCACCCTATTTCCATTATGATCTGGATCAACATCAAATTGCACATGGTTATAGTCCCTAAGAGGCTCCCTAAGCTTAATTTTTTTCATTACCTCCACCTAGAAGTTTATATTCTCATGTGCAACAAAATATTGGACAGATTTCCCCGAAACATTGCAGAAGGATGAGGCGTGGGCCAGAAAAGAACCCATTAAATTTTAGTGCTGATCCAGATGAAGTGATGGATCCAGGAATATTTTTTTACTTACCTTAACAATGCTTGGTGGGGCATTTTTCAATGTTCAATTTTACAAAAACTGCTGAACCAATTTCAATGAAACATTGTGAGGCGTGAGCCAGGAAACATGAGTCAGGTTAGATAAAGAGACATGAGTGGGATTGTTCAGACTTAGTGGAGGTTTGCTCTCTGCAGAGTGCCTTTCTAGTTATGACTGAAACATTACTTTGACATATTCACTGAAGTGATCTGACAATTTTAAATCAAATGAAATAACCCTGGATCCAGATCTACAGTAACATTGAATGGATTTGTCCTTGGCCCAACCCCTAAACAAAATTCTGTGAATTTTTTAAATAACGTTTCAAGTAATCATACTGACAAAAAAACAAATAAACCAATCATAAAAAAATCAAATATGATAAGATTTGTTTCACTGTTGCCACAAACGGCAGGAGAAGAATAAAACAATTAAATAATGAAATACCTGTATCATATTCATATCATCATTTTCAGTTTTACTTTTCTTTGAGTTATTGTACAATTCCTAAATATTCTCACCAATGACAAACAAGATGTTAATTACATTTGTGTAATTACATCCAGATCTGGATTGAGTGGCAGATTTAGGATTTTCAAATAAGATAATAGTGCAAGATAAGGCATTTTTGAACATTTTCCTTCAATGCTAAAGAAATAATCTATAAATTGAAAAATACAGTACTGTGCAAAAGTCTTAGGCAGGTGTGAAGAAATGCTGTAAAGTAAGAATGCTTTCAAAAATATACATTTTAATTGTTTATTTTTATCGATTTACAAAATGCAAAGTGAGCGAACAGAAGAAAAACCTAAATCAAATCAATATTTGGTGTGACCACCCTTTGCCTTCAAAACAGCATCAATTCTTTACAGCATTTCTTCACACCTGCCTAAGACTTTTGCACAGTACTATGAGCTCTACTTAATACCATTTTCTTCATGTAAAACAGTGAATAAAAGATGATGCAGATAATGGTGTGTAAACATCATCACAGGACAGACCTTTAGAAGCGCAAGATTCAAAACGTTTTTGTGACTCACATTTAATCTATTATTCATGAATGTTTACATAGGCAGTGTCTAAATCTACGAGACTCAGGTTGAAGATTAAAGATACAGTCTTTGTGACAAAATGCATATTGAGGTTAAAGATTTGTGTTTTCTTAAAAGAAAATGATTTTTAAATGATATATTCTCCATGGTTTCAAATAACTTTGAAGCAAGTATGTCTCCACACCATTAGATATAATGGAATCCAATAATGAGGTGATTAACACTCTAGTACAATGAACAAAAATATAAACACAACAGTTATATCTTTTTTATTCAAAGTGTATACTGTAGAGCCTTTTATTGTGAGCAGCCCAACACACACCTGAGTAATAATGATGGTGTTTAATGAGCTCCTGATGAGCCACCTGTCAGGTGGATGAAGGGCGGGGACATAACCTCCTTTACAGTTAACACCTGCACACCTTTTTCATCAGCATCTTGATAAGCTACACCTGTCAGGTGGGTGGATTATCTCCATCAAGGGTAAATACTCACTAACACGGATTTAAACTAATTTGTGAACTAAATTTGAGGTGAACTTCATAATAAACTGTTTTCCATAATGGTGTGGGCTTTTTGTGAAATATATTAAAGAGAAATTTATCTTTCTTTCTTTCCCTGCAAACTTAAAGTTACATAATGGGTAGACATACAAACAATAAAATGATAAAATGGTTACAATGATGCATGAGATTGTGTGATAAACAGTTGTCCGTGATTAAAGACTAATCCTGGGACCTGTTTCATAAAGGACGCTAAGAAAAGCGAGGATTCAAGTCCAACACCTGGCAAGAATGAACCTAACAAATCAATCTTAAGCGGTTCCATAAAACTAAATTCTAGCTCATCCAGCCAGACTAACTCTAGCCAGGTTCAGCTAGTTAAGATAATTGTGAGTTCACGATGTTTTTAAGCAGCCTGAGAGGTCGAACACAGATCAGATCGATCCACCGCAGCAAACAGGAGTGGTTTAAGCCAATTCTCTCTAATGTTGAACAGAAATGTCCAGTTTGCCCTATCAAAGGCTTTTTCTGCATTAGTTTAAACAGGCTGTGTGTGTTGCTGGATGCATGTCTACCTTTGATAAAGCCTGTTTGATCGGGATGGATTATGGATGCAATGACTGTTTCTATTCTGTGGGCAGGTGATTTACTGATGATTTTCATAAGGGACGGTAACTTGATGGAAGGGTTGGATCTGAGCTTTTAGGAGAAGCCAAACTGTGGCTGTGTTCATGTTTCTTGGGTTACCTCAGTTATCATAGGGTGAAAGAGAGATGCCACAATGGACCAGCTGTGTTTATAGAGCTCAGCAGGAAAGCCATCAGGTTTGTTTTATCATTAGGCATAAGACTGAGGGCAGTGAGAAGTTCGTCTGATGTTATTGGTAAATAAAAGAATGTTGGCTTGGTCTTCATTCAGTACTGCTGAGAAATGAACTGATATCTTCTTGGCTTGGTTGTGTTCTGATATTGATTACTGTAAAAACGTGGGAAGGTTTGATTTATTTCTCCAGGTGAATGTGTGAACCTCCCTGCTGAGTCTTAATGATGGAGACTGTTGTCCTTTCTTTATTTCATCTAATTTGATTTGATAAGTACTTAGTGGAATTATTGCTGTAGTGGGAATACCTTGTCTAAGTCTGTGTATGAGGAATTGAATTCTCTTATTAATAAGTTCAATTAGTTGAAATTTGTATTTCCTCAATTTATTCTGGTTTTCCTCTGTTGGTTTATTTGTAGTAATGTTTTTGAGTCTTGTGATTTTCTGTTCCAGTTCAGCTTCTTGTTCCTTTGAATTAGATTATTTTCGTCTTAATACTACCTGTCCTGTGTCCCACAGAAGGGTTGGAGATGACTTTGGAGAATCATTCATTTCTAGGAAGGATGCCCACTCTCTTTTACTATAACTGTAAAAATTGGGGTTTAACAGGAGGGATGTTTATAGTGCCACCTGGTGATGGGCTTATGTGAACTAGATAGCTGGTGAAAACGACTTAGTTGTCCCTCATGCTACGCGCTTGTAAGTCCAGGATGTTCTCTTTCATGAATTGATTTTCAGCGATGATGGAGGTGATGTGTGTTGTAAGTGTGTTTGATGGAGTATTGGGGTGAGTTGTTTTCTCTGGTGAAGTGTGATTTGATCCTGACTGAATTCCAGGCTTTGGTGGAGCACCTGGAATTCCCTTAGCAGCACGATCGAAGCGACTCTGGCGTCAAGTCCTCTAAGTTTATTTCCTATGTTAATTAGAATGTCGCTCCCTTCTGTGCAGCATGGTGGTTTTGGACATGTCGATGGAGTGTGGAGAGTAAATCTGGACAGACTCTTTTGGGGTGGATTTACTTTTTTTGGCAAAGAGAACTTTAATTTTCTGTAATGTTTTCTTGGCTCTGCATGGTACAATGAAATACCTGTAGTATGGAAAAAATGGATCCCTGGTTAACATGCAAAACAGTGACGACATGAATAATGTTCACATGAACGATATAAATATCACAATAACAACAATGGTAATGAGTCAACAATGACTGTGAAGTCAATTAGCTTCACAGTGCATCAATATGATGAAACCTCCTTGGTATTATCCATGCCTTGTCACATATCATGTTGTAAATGGTGTGGTATATCACCAGGATGATATGGGGTGAAAACAAAATTATACCCCTCCTCCCCTCTCTCACCCAGGGAGTGTTCATCAAGGCAGGGTTCATGCAGGGTGGAGCCTGGCCATTATGGGGTGACCCCTGTACTGCTGGTGGCCTGTTCTGGAGAGAGCAACAAGACCATATGAGACCACTGTAAGCAAACAAATCCAAGTCCATAAATGATCAGTCATCCCAAACAAACAATCAGCCAGCCATACAGAACACAGACAGCAGCAGGAGGCGGAGAAACTCATTCATATGTACACATGTAGTACTGTAGGTGTAGGTAGTATTATGTAGTTCATTCATAGGTACACATGTAGTACTGTAAGTGTATGTACTATTATGTAGTTCATTCATAGGTACACATGTAGTACTGTAGGTGTAGGTAGTATTATGTAGTTCAATCATAGGTACACATGTAGTACTGTAGGTGTATTTTAGTATTATGTAGTTCAATCATAGGTACACATGTAGTACTGTAGGTGTAGGTAGTATTATGTAGCTCATTCATATGTACACATGTAGTACTGTAGGTGTAGGTAGTATTATGTAGCTCATTCATAGGTACACATGTAGTACTGTAGGTGTAGGTAGTATTATGTACCAGCAGATACCAGTACATGCAGGACATGTGTGTTTTAGGTGATTACTGCAACTGAGTTTTTGGCTAGAAGATCTATGATAAACAGTCAACAACAACTTAATGAATCTACTGTGTTCTTTTGAAAGACGACAGAGAATTAGCCACATCAGCATGTAACATTCTAACCAAATAAAAGGATTATTGCAGTTTTTTAAACTCTTGTAAACAATATGACTTTAGAGAAGGAGCTTGGTGTCACAGCGTTATTTCACCAAATGTTGCAAAACAAATCCCAGCACAATGTCACACCAGCAGAACTGCATTCATTTGCAATGTTTCAATGCTAAGCCTTCATCAGGCAATGGTTTGTGACAATGAGAAGTCATCTTAAATAAGGAATGGCTGTACATCTGCCACCAATCACAGTTACCATGTGAAATTGAAGACTGGAATCCCAAACATCAGTTGGATTCATGATGATTCATGTACCCGGTAACACACATAAAAGTCCCACAAAATCAACCACTAAAAGAAGCAGAGGTGAATCAATATCCCACATTTCAAATATCACAAGGCACATCTTAAGACAGACCTGTGACATTTAATATAAATAACAAATGAAAAAGAGCAAAAAAAGATAAATCTAAACCTACATTAAATACAACAAGGTCTCACTAACTACCAATGTGTACATCCGTACAGTAACAATAATCAAATTAGACTGCATCCTATTAAGACTCATACACCATACATCACATCAGATAGGTCCAAAAAGTCAATCTGTCCACACTGAGAACGACTAAACAATCATATCTAGAGAACAGCTGATGATAAATCTACTGCCAGGGCTCATAAAATTAGAAATGTGTTCTGTAAGATTGTTAGAGACGTATTCTTGAGCATGTATTACCTACTGCATAATCGTGTGAGATGTAAAAGAAAAGTTTTGTAATTTCTGTACATTTCATACATTACATTAGGCATAAGGGAGTGCAGATAACACAAATCAGATACATACATTAGTGTTACTAATACAGGTGGGTAGAGGTTGTGGAGGGTGTGCAGTCACTGTGTGGGGGGTTTACTGGCTGATGATAGTAACAAAGAATGAGCCAACCTACTAATGTCAGAGCTAACAATCATTTCCAGCCGTCATGTTTCCACATGATCTTTGTCTTAACATCAAAACCAAAGGCCAGGCTGACTCTAGGTAATCCATCTCTAGTGTCAGGTTTGGGCTTTAGTTTAGTCAGCTCCTCTTTTATTTTGTCATTTCTTTCCTCTTTGGTTCTGTCGTTGTGTCTTTGTTGTTTTCCCCATCTTTGTGCCCCATTTAGTTTCACCTGTCCCTCCTGTGATTTCCCTTCAGTGTATATTCTAAGGGCTTTCACTCTTCGTTTGTCAGTTGGTCTGTTTATCTGTGTTCCATGTGTTCTCCATGTGTTCCTGCTCTGATCACCTTTTACATTTATGTTTGTATTTTGTTGGATGAACTCTCATTGGAATTATTCTTTGTTGGACTGTTTCACCAGATACACAAAGAATACAGATGAATACATGCTTCCCTTGGTTTGCTGTTACACTGTTGTGTAGAGACTAATCTACATTTGGACCTGTTTGTGTTTCTTGTGTAGACTGTGGTGCTACAGTAATAGTTGGCTTCAGGAAATTATCACAGCTATTTACTCATGATGTAGAGGCAAAGCTGATGATAAACTGTATAAACACATTTTGTAGTTTGACAATGAAGAGCATTGCACAATGTCACATTTTTATTTAATGATTCGTTCAGATGAAAAGGGATAAAAGTTATTGTAACACGCACAGACACATCCACACACACTGGACTTTCTCACAGACCCCTGAAAGTCTGCATCACACCTCCTCCACTCTACTGCTGATCACCAGAGCTCTTCAGGGATACGTGTCCATTGTACTCCTATTCATGGTCTATAGCCAAAACAACAATCCCTGACATAGAGAGACCTCTGTTCTGACGTTTGCAGACAGCATCACCATCACCACCATCAACACAAATAACAAGGATAGCTCATATCTGGGGGAAATCAACAATCAATCATGATGGTGGACAGAGAATAAACTACTGCTCAGTGTTACCAAAACCAAGGACACACACCTCTGTCTATGTTAGAGGAGCTGAGGTGTGAGGTGAGGAGCCTGTAGAGCACAAAGGATACTAACAGAAGACCATAGATTGTGAATGTGTTTTCTTCTGTCCATTTAATCTTTGTTTATGATAATCAGTAATAAATTCCATTCATTATTACGTTGTTGTCGACATATATTTCTTTCTTCAGAGGTACGAATCAATGTGTTGGTAGAACTCCCTACCTTTACAGAGAATTAGACTGATTAAATTATATCCTTCATTTGAAGGTGGTGACCCAAAACTACGAGAACATATTAATGCGACACCATGTATCCATGTTATTCAGTGTATTTCACTGTTGGCATTACTCACTAGTTTAGGGGGCTGCAGTCTGCAGGAAGAAGTGTCTTTGGGCCAGATACTGCACCAGACTGGTCCCCTGCTTCACCACTGTCTATTCTCACAATTACACACTAGCCAAAATCTAATTCTGATTCCATTCTTCACTCATTCATTTTCAGTAACCTCTTATCCTGTGTAGGGTCGCGGGGGGCTGAGCCTATCCCAGCTGACTTTGGGTGTGAGGTGGGGTTCAGCCTGGACAAGTCACCAGTTCATCGCATAGAAAGACAAACAACCATTCGCCCCACTTGATACCTTCAAAATTCAATTCAAAAGACTTCCTGACAATGTGATGATCATATCCAAAACCTGAACAGCTATGAGCCAAACACATTCCTCTTACCTCAGCTACACAGACACACCGACACACACACACACCGACACACACCGACACACACACACACACCGACACACACACACACACCGACACACACACACACCGACACACACACACACACCGACACACACACACACACACACACACACACCGACACACACACACACACACACCGACACACACACACACACCGACACACACACACACACACACCGACACACACCGACACACACACACACACACACACACACACACACACACACACACACACACACACACACACACACACACACACACACACACAACGACACACACACACACACACACACACACACACACACACACACATACACACACACACACACACACACACACACAGAGTGCATTGTACACGTGATTCTTCCCAGCCACCATCTCAACATCACACTGTCAGGAAAGAGAGGAATGAGAGCTAAAGAAACAAGAAGGCTAAAAGCAGTGTCTGCCTGCCTTTGGGTTGTGTAGGCAGTTTCTGAACACAGATGCTCTTTCCACAGGTGTTGCTTCAGGGGGAATGAAGCAGGTGTCTGCAGCAGCTACTGTTGTTTAGCTGACCATAGCAAAATTAATGGATGTGAGAAGATGGTGTAAATATAGTAGCTAGCAAGCATCCTATAACTGAAATTATACATTTTCTAGCCAAAAGTTCGAGGACAATGACTCATGTAATGTAATCACTCATAGAGTCAGAATCCATGTACTGTGATTGGCTGTGGCATCCTGATGGGTATAAGCATCCCCTGGTACAGTAGTGTGGGTGGTTTAATGAAGGGACCTCTCTGCCTGATAACTTTTATATCTGTAAACTAGCAAAGACTGAGAGTCTGAGGATACACACAACACACACTGCATGAAAATTAATGAAAGCACTTCGTCAGATCTCTTAGCTCTGATAAATGGAGATTTTCCATGTATATGTACTGGCTTGGCTTGACTTGGCAGATCAGACCAGCAGATATTTGCTGTTTCAGGGTCAACATCACACATCTCTGAAGATGCAGCTGCTTCAAAGACGCCTTGGAAAAGCAGGACAGCGGCAAAACAGCACTGTGTGCCTGAGAAGCAGGGCTGTACGCATTAACAGGCAATCACATGGAAATATCATCCTCCATGAAGTACTGAAATATAGTCGCTAGCCAAGCTTCGCTGATTTGGCATAAAAACATTCAATTTCCTGTAAATTCCTTCACAATAAGAGTTCTCTGTTATTTAATTATTTGAGGGCTATTATAATGAAGCAGCAAAATGAGGGGATGTTGTAGCTTCACCAACAGAAACGTCAGCTAGCATATATTAGGCTGATGAGCAGCCAACAGAATGGCTTTAATGAGGTGGCGCTCGGCGCCTTCCCTACAATATATTGTGTGAGAGAATCACTACAGCACTGGGTTAAATCACAGTCCTCTGGCTACACAACCACATTTCAAGCCTGAATCCTGAACTGAACATAAATGATTTTCATTCCATTGGTTGCCACTAAGCTCCCTGTGAACCACTGTTTTGCTTCATTTATATACGCTCCTGAGATTTAATGGAGTTAAGGTCAAGACTTAGTCATTAAAACCTCTGAGAAGCTATAATAACTGGGGAACAAAGACGTTCCAGTAGATTACATACTAAAATTGTAAGAACCATAAATTTCTCAGGTGGCACAGATGGAGAATACAACATTTTACACTTTACTCTGTTTCCCATCTGCATTGATTACAGCAGTAACCTGCCTCTTTGTGGACTGGCTCAACCTGTGGGATGGTGTCCTCCTCTTCAGCCAGTGTTGCTGCTTAGTCTTTGGAGCATGTTCTCCTGTTGTGCTCCAAGCTTGTCAAAGTTAAGGTCAGGGCTAATCACTGGTTGTTCCAGAACTCCAGAACCGCCTCCAGCATGCCAATGACACAATCCCTCTGCCAAGGAGATACTGTTTTTGCTGGTTTGTGTCTGAACCAATGAACAGATATTGATGACATAGATGACAGGTACTGAGGTATGGCCCAAAGAACAATCCATTAGATTTTGGTGGAGATCATATTCATCATCTGGATCCGAAATATTTTTTTACATGATTCTTTACCATTGCAGAAAATTTAGAATATTTTTGCTTTTATCTTCATGGATGTTGCACATAATGCTTGGACAAAAATTACACAACGGCATGGCCATGAGATCTAGCACACATCAATAGTGTAAATTTCGTCAACAAAAACTATGATGAAAAATGTTTGTCAAATACTTTTTTTTCATGACGAAGACGAGACGAAGATGAGACAACACCACCATCAATAAACTGTGACTAAATCAATAATTTTTCAATATCACTGATGAAATAAGACAAAATTAAAATGTAGTTTAAAAAATAAAAGTTTATTTTTTAAATCTCTCTTTATTTTTGTCAACAAAAAATTTGTCCACCAAATATTGCGCTCATTGGGTAGCATGTGCAATAATGTTTCTTGTGCTGTGCCGGCTGAGGTGGGATCACCACCACCGGCCCATCTTACCCGATCTGTTGGGGTGGTACAGAGTGAGCACGTATGATAGGACCCTAAAGATGGTGAACTATGTCTGATCAGGGCGGAGCCAGAGGAAACTCTGATGAACAGACCAGTGGTCCAACCTGGTTAAAGGGGCCAAAGACTAATGGAACCATCTAGTGGCTGGTCTGACCTGGGTATAGGGGCCAAAGACTAATGGAACCATCTAGTGGCTGGTCTGACCTGGTTAAAGGGGCCAAAGACTAATGGAATCATCTAGTAGCTGGTCCGACCTGGGTATAGGGGCCAAAGACTAATGGAACCATCTAGTAGCTGGTCCGACCTGGGTTTAGGGGCCAACGACTAATGGAACCATCTAGTAGCTGGTCCGACCTGGGTTTAGGGGCCAACGACTAATGGAACCATCTAGTAGCTGGTCCGACCTGAGTATAGGGGCCAAAGACTAATGGAACCATCTAGTAGCTGGTCCGACCTGGGTTTAGGGGCCAACGACTAATGGAACCATCTAGTAGCTGGTCCGACCTGAGTATAGGGGCCAAAGACTAATGGAACCATCTAGTACCTGGTCTGACCTGAGTTTAGGGGCCAGAGACTGATGGAACCGTCTAGTAGCTGGTCCGACCTGGGTTTAGGGGCCAAAGACTAATGGAACCATTTAGTAGCCGGTCCGACCTGGGTTTAGGGGCCAAAGACTAATGGAACCATCTAGTAGCCGGTCCGACCTGGTTATAGGGGCCAAAGACTAATGGAACCATCTCGTAGCTGGTCCGACCTGGGTTTAGGGGCTAAAGACTAATGGAACCATCTAGTAGCTGGTACGACCTGAGTATAGGGGCCAAAGACTAATGGAACCATCTAGTACCTGGTCCGACCTGGGTTTAGGGGCCAACGACTAATGGAACCATCTAGTACATGGTCCGACCTGGGTTTAGGGGCCCAAGACTAATGGAACCATCTAGTAGCTGGTCTGACCTGGTTAAAAAAAGAGTACAGTGCAATCTGGCTAAAAGTTAAATTTGTCAAAAAGTGAACAAAAGTCAACAAGGCCCCCTTAACACTATCATATTCATATTTGCCATTAAAATAGCTGTTTCATTGGAACATTTACCTGTGACAGCAACGAGAACTATCACTATGTTGTTTAATACAATGGTGATCCCATCTCCAAATCACTTTGGCAGCTAGAATCAATCAATCCTTCTGGAATTTTTGATTCTAATTCAAATTATTCAAGAAGATCCTTTTTTGCATCCACTGACAATAATTCCTAGGTTCATTTGGAACAAGAGGACACCTAGAATCAGCTGGGAGGGTTGGATTAGCCCATCTCCAGACTACTATTGGGTGTGTAACATTAAGTCCCTTTCCTTTTGTGCTACAATCAATACACAATTCAATGTGTGTACAAATGGAACACAACCGATGCTATCTGACATCCCGACTGCTCTTTGGTTTCTCCAGTGTCATTAAAATATGTTCAGATTAGCCCCAGTGTAACACAGTCTCCAAATACAGCCTGCTTTAAGGAACAGAACATCACTTTGCTCTGTCTATCATAGAACCTGAATGAGAGATGTAATGTTAAGGCCCTTTTTATAGATGAAATATTTCCTTTCTTAGAACAAATGCAAAATAAATTCTATTTACTACAATCTTACTTTTTCAGATTCCTCCTTTCCTAATTTCCTTTCCTAATTTGCCAATGGAACATCCTTTCATTTGAGCCTTTTCAAAAAGGGTACAATATTTTTTTATTTATAAGTTAAGGTCCAATTTACAAAAGCCATCACACAGAAAGAGGTCAGTGCACACAACTGCTAGGAGATACCACAGTAAATGTGCACAGAGCCTTGAATCAGCCCTGGGCTATGCCACCTCTCATTTTCATCTCATCTTGAGATTCTGCTGTTTAGGACTGCAGTGAACATCAGTGAGGAGGAATCCTATCAGTGAGCATGACAAGTCCACACATGAGCAGTTAGGCTTTGCACACAGCTCAGCCCTACAGCTACAGCATATAAACCCTCACATCGCTCTACCAGAGGAGATTGTGCACTTTTTATGGTGTGCTGACTAACTACATCATCATCATCATTAAGTTTATTCAAGAAAATCTATTTTTTGTTATTGTTTGCTGAAAGACTCAATGAATGGAACATGGTGAGTTATTTATAGACTGTATATTGTTTTATTGGCCTTTTTGCAGCAGCAGTGCAAAAAGAAAACAATGGAAAAAGAACGACATAGTAGGACGTGTTAAATACACGTGACTATGTATATGTGACTTACTTCATAGATACACTCATGGAAATGGTCTCCAAATTATTTTAACCTATCAGAGGAGACATGTACTGTGTATTTCGTCTTCTCAATCTCTTCCAGTGGAGAAGGATCAATCACCAGGACAACAGAGTGACAATCTGAGTTTAGCTCAGGAAAAATTGTCATTGTTGTCTTCTGCTACAACACAAATATTTATCAAGTGGTCTGGGTGAATGTCATTTTTAAAATAGCTGACATGAAAGGTTGAATCCCTAAAAGCAAACAGATTAAGACATGAAAATGGTCAAAATTAGCATGTGAGAGAGGCAGGTGGGAGACTGTATCTGTCACAGGTGGGATCAACTGGGATCACTTCAGAGTTTGGCTTTAGAAAAATGAAGGTGATGCAGCACCTTGAGCTGGTCCATATGAGCCCATATGGACCCCTTCCATGGCTTTAATCCACTGCTCTGCTGACACAGACACTGCAGTCCTCCTGCCTCTACCTACAGTTATTCTCTGCTATGGTTCTAATTCCTGCAGACAAAGGAAGGAGAGCTGAGCTATGGGAAAATGGAAGAGTACCTGCCCTCAGCTTCTCTTACTTTTACAGTCAAACATACACATACGTGTTGTCATCTAGTTTTTTTTTAGCTTCAGTGTGTCTTAGCTTTTTTACACCCTCAATTAAAAAACATGAAGTTGTGACACAGTTTGAACATAAATAAAATAGAATGTGATAATTTGCTGACTGTTAAAATCTCTGAATAAAGAGAGTGGTCTGCAACCTACCTTGCATCCAAACATCAACGACAAAGTGCTGTTGGTGCATACAACTTTGCAGTGGCACAGCACTGGGGCACACTCTGGGCTTTTTACTACGGGAGACATTCCTGTAAAGAGCCCGGCTGGACCACCTCTGTAGCTTCAAGGGGCAGCTGCGGTTCAGGAGGTAGAGCGGTCGCTCACAGAACAAAAGGTCGGTGGTTCGATCCCCAGCTACAAGTCGAAGTATCCTTGAGCAAGATACTGAACCTCAGTTTGCCCCCCGGGCGCCGTAATGTAATGGCAGCCCACTGCTCCTCAGGGATGAGAAAGAATTTCCCTCTGTGGGATTAATAAAGCATCTAAAACAATAAATACAAGGCAGGATGTCCAGAAGCTTCAGTCGGTCCCAACAAGAAAGCTAGAATGAGTGTCTCAAGGTTTTCCATATGGACTTTTACTGCCACACACATAATGAGCCACCATATATCCCCCCACCTCCAGTCTCTCTCTCTCTTTCATCTCTCTGTGCAATGCCCCCTCTCTTTCTCGTGTCCGTCTCTTCCCACACTATTCCCTCTCCTGTTAGTCTCATTTCTACATTATCACAATAATGAGCATCATCACTTGTCCTTAGTGTAAATTTGCATAAAGACAATTGTCACTGTTTTTGTTTATTATTTGTATATAAAGAGCTTGTATCAGCTATGTGCCTGTAGCTGCAGGTTAACCAAGCTGTCTCAGTATTGATGTTGAAGGGCGCCCCCAGCTGGCCATGGTTTCCCTGACAAACTAAAATAACAAGTACCTTTAACTTTAAGTTTAGTTAGATTATACCATCAACAAAATGTACAAAGCCCACCTAAACAGTAGGAACTGCTTCCCAATAGGAAGTCAAGACACAAAACAATTTTTTTTCAAGAAAATATTTCAGACCAGAACAAGAAGAAGAGACGACAAGAAGTTGAGGAAGAAGAGAGACAAAGAAGACAAACAACAACACCTTCATAACCGTAAAGGCCAAAAGGTTGGAGGGTGGAGAGGCCATCTTTGGGCTGGCTTCTCTTTGTCTCAGAGTGACATTTTATCCTAGTGAGATGAATTAATAAATGTAGATTTAATGTGTTCAAAATTCATTAATGTCTTTCATCATAGCCCATAAGTAACATGAACTGATGATATAAAGGTCATCACGGGTTTGATAGTGTGATAACCATTTATCTTACTATAATGCCAGGAATCTCTGTTTGTCTGTCATTCTCCTATTGTGAGAGCTATTCATCTGATCTACTTCAGACTTTGTATGTGAATTGCTGGGGGACCAGGGGAGTGCACTGTTGAATGGTGGTGCAATTTGGACATGCAACACACTCAGTAGTAATACATTTAGAATAAACAGGAGAACAGTGCTCTGTGCAGAAGTAGGGGACAGTCCAAAAAGAGCACATCCATGAGTTAAAGCAGGAGACATCAATTTGAGGCACTTGGGCCAAATCCGGACCACAAGAGGATTGTCTTTTGACATAACGCCGAAAAAACAACAACATAAAACCCCTATTTTAAACTTTTGTCATCAAAAAGGATTTTTTGTATGAACATCTTAAGGCGTTGTCTCGCTTCTGTCTTGTCAGGTACAGGTGAGAATATAACAACAACACAAACCTATAGGCTCAATATAACAACAACACAAACCTATAGGCTCAATATAACAACAACACAAACCCATAGGCTCAATATAACAACAACACAAACCCATAGGCTCAGTATAACAACAACACAAAACTTTAGGCTCAATATAACGACAACACAAACATTTAGGCTCAATATAACAACAACACAAACCTTTAGGCTCAATATAACAACAACACAAACCAATAGGCTCAATATAACAACACAAACCTTTAGGCTCAATATAACAACAACACAAACCTATAGGCTCAATATAACAACAACACAAACCCATAGGCTCAATATAACAACAACACAAACCTTTAGGCTCAATATAACGACAACACAAACCTTTAGGCTCAATATAACAACAACAAAAACCTTTAGGCTCAATATAACAACAACACAAACCAATAGGCTCAATATAACAACACAAACCCTTAGGCTCAATATAACAACAACACAAACCTATAGGCTCAATATAACAACAACACAAACCTATAGGCTCAATATAACAACAACACAAACTATAGGCTCAATATAATAACAACACAAACCTTTAGGCTCAATATAACAACAACACAAACCTTTAGGCGCAATATAACAACAACACAAACCTTTAGGCTCAATATAACAACAACACAAACCTTTAGGCTCAATATAACAACAACACAAACCTTTAGGCTCAATATAACAACAACACAAACCTATAGGCTCAATATAACATCAACACAAACCTATAGGATCAATATAACAACAACACAAACCTTTAGGCTCAATATAACAACAACACAAACCTTTAGGCTCAATATAATAACAACACAAACCTATAGGCTCAATATAACAACAACACAAACCTATAGGCTCAATATAAGAACAATACAAACCTATAGGATCAATATAACAACAACAGAAACCTATAGACTCAATATAACAACAACAACACAAACCTATAGACTCAATATAACAACAACAACACAAACCTATAGACTTAATATAACAACAACAACACAAACCTATAGGCTCAATATAACAACAACACAAACCTATAGGATCAATATAACAACAACACAAACCTATAGGCTCAATATAACAACAACACAAACCTAAAGGATCAATATAACAGCAACAGAAACCTATAGACTCAATATAACAACAACACAAACCTATAGACTCAATATAACAACAACAACACAAACCTATAGACTTAATATAACAACAACAACACAAACCTATACGCTCATTATAACAACAACACACACCTTTAGGCTCAATATAACAACAACAACACAAACCTATAGGCTCAATATAACAACAACACAAACCTTTAGGCTCAATATAACAACACCACAAACCTATAGGATCAATATAACAACAACACAAACCTTTAGGCTCAATATAACAACAACACAAACCTTTAGGCTCAATATAACAACAACACAAACCTATAGGATCAATATATAAACCACAAACCTTTAGGCTCAATGTAACAACAACACAAACCTTTAGGCTCAATATAACAACAACACAAACCTATAGGATCAATATAACAACAACACAAACCTTTAGCCTCAATATAACAACAACACAAACCTATAGGCTCAATATAACAACAACACAAACCTATAGGCTCAATATAACAGCACAAACCTTTAGGCTCAATATAACAACAACACACACCTTTAGGCTCAATATAACAACAACAACACAAACCTATAGGCTCAATATAACAACAACACAAACCTTTAGGCTCAATATAACAACACCACAAACCTATAGGATCAATATAACAACAACACAAACCTTTAGGCTCAATATAACAACAACACAAACCTTTAGGCTCAATATAACAACAACACAAACCTATAGGATCAATATATAAACCACAAACCTTTAGGCTCAATGTAACAACAACACAAACCTTTAGGCTCAATATAACAACAACACAAACCTATAGGATCAATATAACAACAACACAAACCTTTAGCCTCAATATAACAACAACACAAACCTTTAGGCTCAATATAACAACAACACAAACCTATAGGATCAATATATAAACCACAAACCTTTAGGCTCAATGTAACAACAACACAAACCTTTAGGCTCAATATAACAACAACACAAACCTATAGGATCAATATAACAACAACACAAACCTTTAGCCTCAATATAACAACAACACAAACCTTTAGCCTCAATATAACAACAACACAAACCTATAGGCTCAATATAACAACAACACAAACCTATAGGCTCAATATAACAACAACACAAACCTATAGACTCAATATAACAACAACAACACAAACCTATAGACTTAATATAACAACAACAACACAAACCTATACGCTCATTATAACAACAACACACACCTTTAGGCTCAATATAACAACACCACAAACCTATAGGATCAATATAACAACAACACAAACCTTTAGGCTCAATATAACAACAACACAAACCTTTAGGCTCAATATAACAACAACACAAACCTATAGGATCAATATATAAACCACAAACCTTTAGGCTCAATGTAACAACAACACAAACCTTTAGGCTCAATATAACAACAACACAAACCTATAGGATCAATATAACAACAACACAAACCTTTAGCCTCAATATAACAACAACACAAACCTATAGGCTCAATATAACAACAACACAAACCTATAGGCTCAATATAACAACAGCACAAACCTTTAGGCTCAATATAACAACAACACAAACCTTTAGGCTCAATATAAAAACAACACAAACCTTTAGGCTCAATATAACAACAACACAAACCTATAGGCTCAATATAAAAACAACACAAACCTATAGGCTCAATATAACAACAACACAAACTATAGGCTCAATATAACAACAACACAAACCTTTAGGCTCCATATAACAACACCACAAACCTATAGGCTCCATATAACAACACAAACCTATAGGCTCAATATAACAACACAAACCTATAGGCTCAATATAACAACAGCACAAACCTTTAGGCTCAATATAACACAACACAAACCTATAGGCTCAATATAACAACAACACAAACCTTTAGGCTCAATATAACAACACCACAAACCAATAGGATCAATATAACAACAATACAAACCTTTAGGCTCAATATAACAACAACACACACCTTTAGGCTCAATATAACAACAACACAAACCTACAGGATCAATATATAACAACACAAACCTTTAGGCTCAATATAACAACAACACAAACCTTTAGGCTCAATATAACAACAACACAAACCTATAGGATCAATATAACAACAACACAAACCTTTAGGCTCAATATAACACCAACACAAACCCATAGGCTCAATATAACAACAACACAAACCTTTAGGCTCAATATAACGACAACACAAACCTTTAGGCTCAATATAACAACAACACAAACCTTTAGGCTCAATATAACAACAACACAAACCTTTAGGCTCAATATAACAACAACAACACAAACCTATAGGCTCAATATAACAACAACACAAACCTTTAGGCTCAATATAACAACACCACAAACCTATAGGATCAATATAACAACAACACAAACCTTTAGGCTCAATATAACAACAACACAAACCTTTAGGCTCAATATAACAACAACACAAACCTATAGGATCAATATATAAACAACACAAACCTTTAGGCTCAATATCACAACAACACAAACCTTTAGGCTCAATATAACAACAACACAAACCTATAGGATCAATATAACAACAACACAAACCTTTAGGCTCAATATAACAACAACACAAACCTTTAGGCTCAATATAACAACAACACAAACCTTTAGGCTCAATATAACAACAACACAAACCTTTAGGCTCAATATAACAACAACACAAACCTATAGGATCAATATAACAACAACACAAACCTTTAGGCTCAATATAACAACAACACAAACCTTTAGGCTCAATATAACAACCACACAAACCTATAGGCTCAATATAACAACAACACAAACCTATAGGCTCAATATAACAACAACACAAACCTATAGGCTCAATTTTTCAATTTTTTCATGGACTTACATAATCACTATTATACAATCAAATGTATTCTAATAAAAATAAGGTTGAATATCCAGTAAACTATTTGAGTTTGCTGGACAAAAATATATAATTATGATATGCAGTATGATATGCATTGATAACTGATACTGAAGGTTTGACTTCTGCTTTTGGCCTGACTACATGAGTATACACTGAATATTCCAGTTGCTAGATGTTGTGCAAAATTTATGAAATTCTCAGCAGCCAAGACGTACTGTCCAGTCTTACTGTCTCTCATTGTCATGTGTACCCACCACAGCAGAATCACATGTCTGTCTGTGTTTCACCATCACATCACAACACATTATTATTATCATGAGTCCACAGCTTGCAGGAGAACTGCAAAAGATGAGATGAGGAGTCCTGTGAGTACTTGCATGAATAAATCCTATAGTACAGCTGCAGTAGCTGCGGCATCAGAGTCTTCCAAACACCCTGGCAGGAACTGTGTGAACTCTGCATCCTGATTTCAGTACAAACCTCAATCAATGAGTACAGCACAGTGTTGTTTGAATTTAACCACTAGATGGAACTGTAACACAGAGGACTCTGCACTATTCAAATGTGGAACAGAGACTGTCAGTAAGTAAAAACCCAACAAACCCTTCAATCAATAGTGACTGAGGTCAATGAGGAATAATTACTCAGGTAACCTGTGGGAAACAATACTTTATATTTCATTGAAATTTTTTTAAAAAGTGACACAAATGTGCACACATGGACAAATGGCATGGCAAAATGCTTTCCCCACACAGTATCCACAGGAACTCATAAACTGATGAATTGCTTTGTTGTTTTTTACACACAGTCATTCATCTGTAACACAACCAAACAGCATAACTCCAATGAGAGTTCAAGTTACAGGACTTGGTAAACTCCTATGGATGTCTTCTCAAAGAGGGACAAACTCAGCAAATTTCATCCTCTATTCTCAAATAGCTCAACTCAAATTCAAGCTTCTCTGTCTGCACTTTGATGTCTGTCCATCCTAGAGGAGGAATTCCTCGATTATTATTATTATTATTATTATTATTATTATTATTATTAATGCAAGACAATAGATGCAGATGACACATTAACTATATAAACATCAAGAAAAAAAATTAATATGTACAAGGCAGTTGGCAACATTTGTAGTTTGGGTGTGTCAGTCAGTCTGTGGCAACGTCTGTTCAGTGGATGGGTGAAATTGAAATAGGATAAATAATAAACAGAACAATAGCAAATTGTAAATCTTTGAACCACAAAGAAAAACGAGGAAACAAAAAAGAGAGAGAAAAAAATGAAAAAGATACATTATTACCACTAATAATAATAATAATAATAATAATAGGTTTGTAGAGATTAAATACTGAAAAAAATAATTAAATCTTTCTTTCTTTGATGCTTGTTGGAAACACTAAAGAGGGATGAAGGAGGAATAGTGGAGAGTGGAGGGAGAGGAGTTGTGTCTGTCAGTATAAGTCTGGTTCTGAACATGGCTCTGTTCTTCAGGTGAGTTCTGGTTTGAATTTAAAAGGATCAGGAAAGGTTTCATTAAAGACTGATATATTGTTTTTGATGGACAGCTGTTGTCTCTATTGATATGTGTTCTATGAGCAGATTGATCCAGTCTGTGACTGGACACGATTTCCTAGATTTAGAGATTGAAACCACGGCATCTCGGTTTCTTCATCATGTCATTTAGGGCTGCAACGATGCGTCGATGTCATAGATTACCTCGACTTTGTAAATACGTTGATTTATTTGGAATGCATTGACTCATCGCGCTGTTTTACATTCCTCCCTTATAAAGATGGCTGCTCCCATTCCTAACATGCTGATGCCCAAAACAACTCTACTTTGGTGCTGCAACGATATCTTTCAATACCAACATCACCACCGTCTCATCTGGTCTCCAGCGTCATTGTTTGTGTGTATGTCGGGATGGGTGGAGTGAATGATCTTGTCCTTACTACAACTCTTTGCTCAACACCGTGGCTCTCAGATTCCATCAACAAACCAGACAGGCAGCTGAATCCACCTAATTGTGAAAGTTGTTAACTAGTGGACTGCTGGTAGTTCATATCATTACTCTCCAGACATCATCTGACAAACAGCTCCTGTGCAGTGGCACTACATTAAACAGTGGTCCTCCATAATGATGTCAGCTAGTTCACGTGAATTAATTAAGGAGCTCGTTAGCTAACATTAATCCATCCATCCAATGTCAGACTGGTAAACTTAAATAAAAGTTTTAATGCTTTTCTTTCAGTTCAGTTTGTGTAAAGAGTTGAAAAGCATATTAAAATGAGGTTCCCATATTTATCTTTATTTTCATTGTAGGATGAACTCAGTTGAGGAGCTAACATTAGCATATAAACGTCAGCTGACCCTCTGTTTACTGTCTGCACTGACAGACTAACATGAAAAGAAGCAGCAGTCATAAGTCAGGTTTGATAAAAGAAGTGAAACAGAATATGATGAAGATGATGAGAGAGGAAGAGCAGGTACTGCCCACTGTGACCAGGATAGGATCAGCATCATGTTCCTGTGTTGTTCAACACAAACTGACCTGATCACATTAAACAATGGAGAGATTTATGTTGTTTAGTCATTACAATATAACAACACCACAAACCTATAGGCTCAATATAACAACAACACAAACCTATAGGTTCAATATAACAACAACACAAACCAATAGGTTCAATATAACAACAACACAAACCTATAGGCTCAATATAACAACAACACAAACCTATAGGCTCAATATAACAACAACACAAACCTATAGGCTCAATATAACAACAACACAAACCTATAGGCTCAATATAACAACAACACAAACCTATAGGCTCAATATAACAACAACACAAACCTATAGGCTGAATATAACAACAACACAAACCTATAGGCTCAATATAACAACAACACAAACCTAAAGGCTCAATATAACAACAACACAAACCTATAGGCTCCATTTAACAACAACACAAACCTATAGGCTCAATATAACAACAACACAAACCTATAGGATCAATATAACAACAACACAAACTATAGGCTCAATATAACAACAACACAAACCTATAGGGTCAATATAACAACAACACAAACCTATAGGCTCCATATAACAACAACACAAACCTATAGGCTCAATATAACAACAACACAAACCTATAGGCTCCATATAACAACAACACAAACCTATAGGCTCAATATAACAACACCTAAAACCCATAGGCTCAATATAACAACAACACAAACCTATAGGCTCAATATAACAACACAAACCTTTAGGCTCAATATAACAACAACACAAACCTATAGGCTCAATATAACAACAACACAAACCCATAGGCTCAATATAACAACAACACAAACTTATAGGATCAATATAACAACAACACAAACCTATAGGCTCAATGTAACAACAACACAAACTTATAGGCTCAATATAACAACAACACAAACCTATAGGCTCATTATAACAACACAAACCTATAGGCTCAATGTAACAACAACACAAACTTATAGGCTCAATATAACAACAACACAAACCTATAGGCTCATTATAACAACACAAACCTATAGGCTCAATATAACAACAACACAAACCTATAGGCTCAATATAACAACAACACAAACCTATAGGCTCATTATAACAACACAAACCTATAGGCTCAATATAACAACACCACAAACCTATAGGCTCAATGTAACAACAACACAAACTTATAGGCTCAATATAACAACAACACAAACCTATAGGCTCAATATAACAACAACACAAACCTATAGGCTCAATATAACAACAGCAACACAAACCTATAGGCTCACTATAACAACAACAACACAAACCTATAGGCTCATATAACAACAACACAAACCTATAGGCTCAATATAACAACAACACAAACCTTTAGGATCAATATAACAACAATACAAACCTATAGGCTCATATAACAACAACACAAACCTATAGGATCAATATAACAACAATACAAACCTATAGGCTTATTATAACAACAACACAAACTTATGTTTGTTACTCTTATGTTTATTTACTGTTTGAGAGACATTTCTGTAACTAAAATCCAAAATGATGCCAACTTAACTCAAAGATGAAATAAATGTGTATAGAATTTCACTTAATTATCTTGAATAAACTTTGACAGGAGAGACCAGTGAGGAGTCACAGATGAAGGACAGGAGGTGAATGTAGAGGGAGAGAACAGATCATAGAGGATGGATCATTCACTGAACATTTAACCTGATTCTCATGCATAACTGCTTCACATATAATTTATGTCACGCCTACTGATGTGATTTTAAAGCTATTGTATCTGATTTTTGACCTCCAAATGTCTTAAAATGCAGATCATGGAGTTCAGTTTTTTCAGGGGGCATGTCCCCGAAACCCAACAGCAAGGTCAGTTTTTGGACCTCCATATTTCTAAAACCCTGTGTACGGCCATGCCTAGAACAGATGCTAACGGAGAGTCTATCACCACTTTCAAGCACATTTGTAAGTTGTAAACAGTTTGTTGATGAACATGTAGACTTCAGTGTGAGTGTAAGCATACTTTTACGGATAAAAACACAAATGCGTTTTATGTTAAAACACTATCTATGGCAATTAATGGCAAAATAATCTATAGATTAATTGATAAAATAATCCATAGATTAATCGACAAAAATAAATCGTTAGTTGAAGCCCTAATGTCATTGCACCTAAAGGCAATAGTCTTATAATAGTTTAATCCCCATAATAAACCCCATAATATAAGAGAATAAGGCTGAATGTTCACACTGCATGACAGGACGCACAGTTATTCCAACTTTAATGTTCTAGCAAGAACATAAAGCAACAGAATGTCCAAAGCCACCACTGGGGGTCTTCATCCCTAATGCATCCTCTGTTGATTTACTTCTATTTTAAATACCAAAAACGAATCTCGATTCCATCACATTATGCATTGACATTAATCTTGGATGCCAATATCCAGATGAAACCTCCACCACCACAGAGCCTATGATTCTGTGACAAAATACATTTGGATTCTGTAAGATGAACCCACTCAAGAGCTGTTGGACGATGTTTACACACAACACCTTTCTGACATTATATTAGTGATCTAAGTACAAATATCAACACTCTCACAGGGGACTGTGGCTATGCATCAATAGAATGCTGCCATGTTCTTTCACACTGTCCCACATTAATGAAACTTGTGTAGTTCCCGTTCTAAACATGCCTGCTGAGAATGGGCTGTTTACTTAGCTTGTGGTATAACTGGTTGCAGCTTGCTTTGCTAATGTTAGTAACATTGTATCCAACATGTAGCAGCAAAAGTGGCCTGCAGTCAATGAGTCGCTAAAGTTAAGACCAGCACGCAGACGTAGGTGACGACATGCCGGACTCAGTCCACAGAGCCCTGAACTGCTACTCTCCATTCTTTGATTCCTTGATTCTCCAGAATCAGTAGTTTTACTTATATATTTGAGATGAGATGAGATGAGATAGAACTTTATTAATCCCGAAGGAAATTCATGTTCCAGAGATTGCTCCAAACTATAGTAACAATTAAACAATACAAGATTTAAAAATCAGTATTGAATATAAGTGAAAATAGAAATATTAAGGGTATCAGGAGTAAATGTGACAGAACCAGTGAATAGAATAAAGATAAGTTAAAAATAAACTAAAACATAAAAATAATAATGAGAGTGACATGAAAGTAGGATCGCCAGTGAAAAGACTTAAGACTTAAACTGCATTTATTACATAAGGATGATGTGATATGATCAGGACTGATTTTGGTAAGACAAATAAATAAATAACTAATTCAAAGTGGAATTTTTTATTTATGTGTATTTTCAAGAACATTTTATGTCCTCCGAGGAGTTTTCTTAAAAAATAAATATCAAATGCTGTATGAATCATATTATTGAGATCACCTCTACACAATTTGATTGAAATCTGTTAAGAACTTTCTGAGATATTCTTCCAACAAACAGGCAAATGATGATGAAAACCTATAACCTATTTAGGTCTGTAAATACCAAATTGATTTTATGAATTAGTTATATGAGAGCATGATTTCAGTCCTCATTATGCTAACTGGTAAAGACAAAGAGGCTGGGAATGTTTAATCTTTCAGTGATTCTGTAAGGTGAACACACTCAAGAGCTGTTGGATGTTGTTTATTTGTCTTTCCCTTCAGTTGGGACCTATTACATTCCTCTTTCTGCCAGAGTTCTACCTCTAGAATTCCCCTCTATGCTGTGCAGAAAACCAAGGAGGATTTGAACAATACCTGCATTCTGACAAGTGAGAGGAAGCGACAGAGAGCGTCACAGAGACAGCAACTCCATGTTTTAATGGGCTAGAAGCCACATTGTCGGCTCATACAAGGGTAGGCCACAGGACAAAAACAAGTGGAGTCTGGCTTGTAAAAGGACTGAACAATTCTGATTTGTCAAAATGAAAGCAATGTTTTGTTATATAACTAACAGGACGACGTAGTGTTTTAATAAGAATTGCTTGGACAGTAAAAGGAAAAGGCAGGACAGAATTAATAATAGTCAGCAGATGACAGAGGTGCAACAACAGAGCGTTTTACTATTGTTCAATAATAATAGACTGATATTAAAATACTAATACTTGTGAACAAAAAATAAAATAACTCAGTCACACCAAACAAAACAGCAACAAGAAATAGCTAGTTGGATTGAAATATACAGTATGTACAGACCCTCTCCATTGTCTGTTGATACGTCTGTTTATTTATCTGAGGTGTGAAACCATTTATCCCACATTGAAGTGGTGGAGAATCTTTATTGAGCTGTTTCCTTGTCAATAAAACAAGCACTGTTCTTGCTTGAAACTTAGTGTGTGCTCAACTACAGTGAACACAGTGAGCCAAGAAGAATACATGAAGTCAGTCTGTAAATTGTGATGACCGCTTTCAACAGAGTGTAAAGAGGTTACTGTTTATCTTGTTTTCTTTTCCATAGAAGATATAAGAATACATCTGAACTAGAATGACACACAATAGAGCCCATAGCCCCAAGGACGAACAATCCAACACAGATCAGATTCTGATCTGGGTCCACATCAAAATCAAAATCTTTATAGTGCATACAAGGTTCACTAAGAAAGATATTCTGTCATTATGATTGGACAAGATATTTACAAAAATCTTGAGAAATGTCATTGCGATGGTGAAGAAAATAAAAAATATCTTCTCCACAAGATCTTGTGAAATTTTAAAGTGGTCCTGTTGGCAGACAAATAAACCAACTCAAATAGAACTTCCCTGACTTGCTGTGTTAAAACATGGTTTACTATTTGGTGTAAACCTACCATTCAGTTCCAAATGTAATTTGACTTACATTTAATGTAATGTATCATTTTTATCTCATGTACAGATAAAATAATAATGAGAGATGCTTCATACCAAATGTAGCTACTTCCTGTCTGCAGTCCCTGGGAAGGTAAACACAAACACTACTAAAGCGCTGTGATGTAGCTTCAGCATTAGATGGAAAATCTCTCTCCATTACATGACAGTCTTTTCACTTCATTACAAAGTGGGAAACTGTTGAACTGAACATGTATGTCAAGATAATAAATATCTAAATATGGAACTGATCAAACTAACAGTAAAAAATCAAGATAGAGGTGATTTTTTTAAAATATTTTTGAGCTATTATTTTACCTCAGAGTTTGTAAGTCCTGTTAAGAATTTGACTTGTGAAGTCTATGAAGCCACTACCGGAAAAGAGTTTTGCCAAAATCAATTGTTTGTATAAATTGTAAAACAATTAGTCTATATATAATTGTGATTAACAATAGGATGAAGTGAGGGAAAGGAAGCAAATACTATGTAAGCAGCTGAAATCTACACATGGCAGTTTTACATCATAAATGACTCACACAATAAATGTATTTGAACAATATATCATTTACCTTTCATCAATCAACTAAGAAATTCTTAGGAAATAATTTCATCAGCATAGCATCCCTACTGATGAGATAAAAATGAAGCGTATTCTTCCACACAGAAGGAGAGATTTACATCTGAATGACTGGGCGACTGAAGGAGAGCCTGGTTGGAGAGAGACGGCAGTGAGAGGCAGGAATAAGAAGAACCTGGAAGAAAATGGAATTTGCTGCAGTTTCCTGCTACAGATGTTCAGCTCCTCGCCTCCCAAGACTACAGGGTGGGCAGGCAGCAGAGAACACACACACACACACACACACACACACACGCACACACACACACACACACACACACACACACACACACACACACACACACACACACACACACACACACACAGCTAGAGTTTCTTCCTCTCACTCTCGCATCACTTGTAAGTATTACTGTGAATGGCCTTTAAGTCTTTCCTTACCTCCACGCTCTTTTCTTTCTCCTCCTGCATGTCTGTGCATGAACTGTGTGTGTGTGTGTGTGTGTGTGTGTGCGTGTGGAGTTTGAGCTAGGATGTGCTCTCATCAAACTATTGCCAGTTCTCTGGCAGCAGTCAGACTGGCTGGTCATTATGTGTGTGTGTGTGTGTGTGTGTGTGTGTGTGTGTGTATGTGTGAGAGAGAGAGAGAGCAGGTGTTGAAACAGCAATGAATTGCTTCCCCATCGCTGCATTGGTAACTGCGGCAAACAAGTTCCCTCCCCCACCCCGCCCCACTGTATGGAGTTCAGGCTAGTGAGAACTACAGGCTAGTGCTATTGCACTGAACACTTCCTAGGGTGACACACACACCAGAGGACAAACAGAAACACAAGCACGTGGTCAAATAAAATGGTGGCTCTTAGATTTAGATTTCAGAAAGATCTTAAGTTTGGAAGGTTAAATTTGTCTGTGGGAACAAAGCTTATGCTTTTGGATAGACCAGTATGTTGTTTCAGTGCAGCTGCTGAAGCTAATGGTATTAGTTTGGCAGAAAAGTGTCCTTTTTCACAGTGCAAACAATCAAAGGTGATTTCTTTATTTTACTCTTTAACAAAAGTCTGGATAAACTCACTACCTGGGTCTGCATCATATTTTTAAACTCTGCAATACCTTCCCCCAACTTCAAAAAGTGAAAGAGACTGACAGAATGCAGGTTTCTCTGTTTCTTTTTACGAGTTTCTCTGCATTCAATGTAACTTCTGAGCGCTGATGAACGTGGCACTGAACACGTGGAGAAATTAAACATGTAGTAACTTCAAAAGGTAATACAGCTGCAACAATCAAAACCAAAGAAGAAGATGGGTGAAAACTTGTTGATGATTGAATACGCACTCAGGAATCAAAGTTAAATGTAATGACATACGTGGTGTCTCTGACACAAGTCAACGATATACATGTGAAGCTCATGAACTGAAGGTTCAACATTCAACATTCAAAAAAGAAAACTTATTAAAATATCTATCTATCTATCTATCTATCTATCTATCTATCTATCTATCTATCTATCTATCTATCTATCTATCTATCTATCTATCTATCTATCTATCTAGCTATCTGTCTATCTATCAATCTATCAATCTGTGGAATGTGTTGTTGGATTATTCTTTGTAGGACTGAACTGTTTTCTGTACTTTGAGCCACTTTCTGTAATTTATTGTGCCTCCCCCTGTTGAAGCCCAGAGTAAATCCATTAAAGTGATCTTTTGTTCATTTTACTTCTTGTGTGTTTTTTGAGTCTGCATCTGGGTCCTGACCTTTCAACAGAAACACGTAACAAAAACTTTATGACAACACAGCACAATAAAATATGGCATTAAATTCAAAATGAGCATATCATTAAAACAGCAATAAAGTTGATAGGGTAAGAAATTAAATATATTGTAACTGTACTGTTTTAAATTGAGTATATGTTAAAAAAGGATGACCAAACTATCACACATTCTATTTTTTGTTTTCACAGCACCACAACTGATGTACAGTAATCATTTCAATTCCAAGCAAAACCTCCACATTAAATATTCCTTAAAAGTAGGTGTAAGACATAGATTTACAGTTTGAAGTATTTCTATTATCATGACATTAACAGGCAGAGCAAAGATGACAGATTTAGCACAGTGTTTGGCAAACTTTTTCATTTCACTTTTAAGGGAAACGGGGAGCCACTGTAAAGATGCTGAAACAGGTGGAATATGTCCATACTTTTTAGTTCCAGTTAAACACCTCGAGGAGCAGCATGGTGGTCCAGTAGGTAGCACTGTTGCCTCACAGCAAGAAGGTCCTGGGTTCAAATCTACCTGAAGATCTGGGACTTTTCTGTGTGGAGTTTACATGTTCCCTCCATGTCTTTTTGGGTTCTCTCCGGGTTCTCTGGCTTCCTCCCACCATCGAAAACATGCAGTAGAGGTGAACTGGTGACTTGTCCAAGGTGAACCCCGCCTCCCAAACAAAGTCAGCTGGGATAGGCTCCAGCCCCCCCCCCACGACCCTACACAGGATAAGCGGTTACAGAATGAATAAACGCCTCGAGTAGATGGAGGTATTTCTGTAGTCATGCTCTGGGGCCAATAATAAGGATTTCTGTTTTATTTGATTTGAGTTTAAATAAATTCAAAATCATTCAGTTTTTAATTTCCAACAGCCAGGGAGCTCAGCATACTGAGGTGAGTGGGCATAAGTGGTAAGTACGACTGCATGACATCACATGGTAAATGGTAAATTGACTGTACTTATATAGCGCCTTTCTTGTCTGGCTGACCACTCAAAGCTTTACAACACCAGCGTACTTTCACCCATTCACACCAACATTCAGTGGTGGCATTTGTACCATGCAAGGCGCCCTGTGTTCATTAAGAACTCAAGTATGCTTAAAGCAACAAAATACTCTACGAGCAGCCTGTTGTCCACAGTTAAAAACAATTCAAAGGTGATGAGACAGAAAGATATCCTCGATTTCAACAGATGATCTTTTCAAACCCAGGCTAAAAAAGGTCTTGAGGCTGGACCCCGCTGTGAGTGTGGCCAGACATGTGTCATTGAAAATTAAAGGAGTTTGTGATATTCAAAAAATCCATTGGAAGGGTGTTCAGATGCTCATCCACATGAAAAACATGAATGTTAAAAACACCACAGAGAACTAGTCTGTCATACTTTAAGTCAGGATAGGATGACAGACAGACTAGATCCAGGTATAGAGGCTGAGGCTCCTGGTAAAATGAGAAACTCCACAACCCAGTGTGGGAATCGGTCCTGAGACGATGGGGCGAGAGAGAAGGCAGAGTGGAGGATTGTGGAGAGTGCCACCTCTTTGGCGAGGGTTCCCCTGCAGCCTCCAGACAAATGGAACCAGCAGAGCTTCTCCTGACAACAGCCTCTCTCAGGAATCTGTGGAGGACTTGGCTGCTGTGGAATAAGTGTGCCTTTCCAATTGAGGAACCACACACATCCAGGATATTAAAACTGCTGGTCAGCAGGAGATCAGGAGGTGGTGATGGGTGCTTTGCCCCATGCTTCTCCTTGAAGGTGCTCCAGTTGACACGGTGTTGAACACACAAGAGCCTTCCCGGACACAGGCTCTGGAAGTCCGGTGATGTTGGAGCCCAGCCACGGAACAGTGGGAGCACTGTCCATTGGAATGGTGCCGTCCAGAGAGACGGTGGGCTTGTCGCATTCTGGCTGTCATCAGAGGACCACAGGAATGCAATCTATTTTGCCTGGTTCATGGAAAAGGTGGCAAACTCTAAAATTGCTTTGTCTTTCTCAATAACTTCTTCTTTCAGAGTCACAATGCTGTTCCTCAGCTTCAAGACGGCAAGGTGGCCGGATCATCATCATTCATCCGGCTCGGGAGGCTACCACTGGGCTAAAAACAAATCTGATGAGCCAGCAGTAGTCCAGTATACCACAACAACTAACTAACAACAAAGCTAAGCCATGTAAAACCAATTTGATAAATAAGCACCAAGAGACTGAGTAAAAAGTGGCTTAAAAATTGGTTCCTGTCCTAACGACGCTGCAGAGAATCTCCCTTCACCACAGTGTTCAGTGAGCCCCGCTGTGTCGGACGCTGAGCCCCGGGAGAAATCACAACGGCCCAGAGGATCCATTGCTGAGAGACCAAACCAGCACATTCACAGCAGGCTTGTATAAATACAGTGTGGTTTTAAAAGAGTTGGTGTCGGATAGCGTTATTAAATTTTAACCCTAAAATTAGGATAAGCAGGTTATTACATTTAATAGTCCTTTGGTTTTGTTCATCCATACGTCTCTTTTCCCACCAGTCAGCTCATATTGATCTTAAAGTCTGGTATTCATCTCACTTAACCATAGATTGTGAATGTGTTTTCTTCCATCCATTTAATCTTTGTTTATGATAATCAGTACTACATTCCATTCATTATTAAGTTGTTGTTGACATATATTTCTTTCTTCAGAGGTACGAATCAATGTGTTGGTAGAACTCCCTACCTTTACAGAGAGTTAGACTGATTAAATATTTAATTATTTCCTTCATTTGAAGGTGGTGCCTCAAAATTACAACGAGCAGCTCCTTCTTTTCATTCAGAAAAAGATCTACAAGTGCTCAGATACGAGACCTTTACAGATCTGCAAGCAAATGTTGAGAGAGTGGTGTAGAGTGTGTGACGCTGCTTCTTTCTGACTACAGACGATACCTGAGACTGTTTTCCCTGGACTTCCCTCTGTACACCGTGACCATGCCTGGCTCCTCATACAGCTGTGAATCAGCATTCTCAGCAGTTAACATTATTAAAACTAAATACCATCGAAGAATAAGCGATGAACATATACATGCCTGTGAGAACTGCAAAGACCCCGTTCCTCCTAAGATTCAGATCTAGCAGGAAAGCCTGAAGCCCATTTTCCACTGAATCTTGTAAGGAGAGAAAATCTATGTGAATGAACACATGAATGTGAGTTTTAAGATAAAAAGAGTGAGCCTCCATCCTTCAGTGATTGTTGATCTCAGTTCAGTCTAAATGGGTTTTATTTAGATCTCCTCTGAGGATGTTATGTTTTTATAGACTGAAAGGAATTTATTTACGAGGCATATTTAGAGATGAAGATCAAAATTGATTTTACGGAAATTTCATACACAAGGCATCCGGAGTGGCTCCAGTGGTGCTTCACAGATTTCTATGTCTACATACACTCTGATGCAGCAGTCTTTATTTTCAGACAGCCATGGAATAATATAATGCACTAGCTGTTCTGAAGCTGGTAGTTAATTTCCTCTGAGCTCTGGCTGTTGTGAGTGATCAAAGGTTACACTGAGCCTCCAGCATACAGACTGCATTGAAGGTGAAAGTGACTACAGGGCTCAGCTTAGTGCTGACAGGGTTAAAGAATGTCTATTTTAACATGAATTAAAACGATTAAAGCTACAACATTTAATAATGATGGCTGTTTGGAGAGAGGTTTGAAAAATGACTTGTAATTGTACACGAACTGCTGTTAGGCAATTGTTCTCACACATCCCTCCAATTTAAAATAAAGATATATAACAAGAGAACCAGCAGACACTCTAGCAAAATAAACAAATACAGAAAACACCACCTATATGTGTGTTTGTGCTTCAGCACCATTTTGCATCTACTCACTCACTGGGCCTCGCATGGAATCACATGGACAGACTCCCCCCCCCACCAAATCCCCCTTCAAACACGCAAAAACCCACTCTTGAAAGTCCCTTACCTTTATTTCTGATCTCAGAGCACAGTAGCACGCAAAAAACATGGTAGTTTTGTAGTAACATGAAGGAAGCCGAGGGATAACCACTAAATCTTTGTCAGAGATTAGAAACAAAGCATAAAGAAAGGAGTTGTGCTATCAGATGAAACAGAGGAGGTAGAAACCCTTAGTGAGAGAAATACTCATCTGCTGTGCCACACTGAGGCAGCAAGACCACTACTCAATAAAAACAACTTGCATTTGATGCAAAGCTCCATCGCAGCTCGCAGGCAGGCAGGCGGGACTGAACTGTCAAGAGGGGGAGTGGAAATGTGTTCCTCAGAAGCAGAGGAGGAAAGAAAACATGGCTTCATGTGATCATGTTCAGGAATCACTGGGAATGACAGAACAATGGGACAAACATTATAATCGGCATACTGTATTTTGTGTGTTTGTGTGCGTACGTGTGTTTGTGCGTGTGTGTGCGTGTGTGTGCGTTCGTGTGTGTGCGTTCGTGTGTGTGCGTGGGCATGTGTTTGTGTGTGTGCGTGTGTGTTTGTGCATGTGTGTGCGTGGGCATGTGTTTGTGCGTGTGTGTGTGTGTGCGCGCGCGTGTGCGCGTGTTTGTGCGTATGTGTGCATGTGTGTGTGTGTGTGTGTGCACGTGTGTGTGCATGTGTTTGTGCACGTGTGTGCATGTGTTTGTGCGTGTGTGTGTGCGTGTGTGTTTGTGCACGTGTGTGTGTGTGCGTGGGCATGTGTTTGTGCGTGTGTGTGTGTGCGTGTGTGTTTGTGCGTGTGTGTGCTTGGGCATGTGTTTGTGTGTGTGTTTGTGTGTGTGTCTGTGTGCGTGTGTTTGTGCGTGTGTGTGTGCGCGTGTGTGTTTGTGCATGTGTGTGTGTGTGCGTGGGCATGTGTTTGTGCGTGTGTTTGTGTGTGTGTGTGTGTTTGTGCATGTGTGTGCGTAGGCATGTGTCTGTGCGTGTGTGTGTGCGCGTGTGTGTTTGTGCATGTGTGTGTGTGTGCGTGGGCATGTGTTTGTGCGTGTGTGTGCGTGGGCATGTGTTTGTGTGTGCGCGCGTGTGTGTGTACGTGCGTGCGTTTGTGTGTGTGCGCGTGTGTGTGTGTGTTTGTGCATGTGTGTGTGTGTGTTTGTGCATGTGTGTGCGTGGGCGTGTGTTTGTGCGTGTGTGTGTGTGTGCGTGTGTGTTTGTGCATGTGTGTGTGTGTGCGTGGGCATGTGTTTGTGTGTGTGTTTGTGTGTGTGTGTGTGTTTGTGCATGTGTGTGCGTAGGCATGTGTCTGTGCGTGTGTGTGTGCGCGTGTGTGTTTGTGCATGTGTGTGTGTGTGCGTGGGCATGTGTTTGTGCGTGTGTGTGTGTGTTTGTGCGTGTGTGTGCGTGGGCATGTGTTTGTGTGTGCGCGTGTGTGTGTGTACGTGCGTGCGTTTGTGTGTGTGCGCGTGTGTGTGTGTGTTTGTGCATGTGTGTGCGTGGGCGTGTGTTTGTGCGTGTGTGTGTGCGCGTGTGTGTGTGTACGTGCGTGCGTTTGTGTGTGTGCGCGTGTGTGTGTGTGTTTGTGCATGTGTGTGCGTGGGCGTGTGTTTGTGCGTGTGTGTGTGTGCGCGTGTGTGTTTGTGTGTGTGTGTGTGCGTGGGCATGTGTGTGTGTGCGTGTACAGTATGTGTGTGTGGGCGTGTGTGTTTGTGCGTGTGTGTGTGCGTGGTCATGTGTTTGTGTGTGTGTGTGTGCGTGTGTGCATGTGTGTGTGTGCGTGTACAGTATGTGTGTGTGGGCGTGTGTGTGGGCATGTGTGTGAGTGGGCGTGTGTGTGTGTGTGTGTGTGTGTGTGCGTGCGCGTGTGTGTTTGTGCGTGTGTGTGTGCGTGGTCATGTGTTTGTGTGTGTGTGTGTGCGTGTGTGCATGTGTGTGTGTGCGTGTACAGTATGTGTGTGTAGGCGTGTGTGTGGGCATGTGTGTGAGTGGGCGTGTGTGTGTGTGTGTGTGTGTGTGTGTGTGTGTGTGTGTGTGTGTGTGTGTGTGTGTGTGTGTGTGTGTGTGTGTGTGTGTGTGTGTGCGTGCGTAATGTTCACTTAAAAGTAGTGGAAGGGGTATTATTTTTATTCCCAGCATGATGCACACCATCTTGGATGAAATATTTTTCCTCTCACCAAACACTAAGTGACTCTCTCTCCCTAGCTCACTCTCATGTACACACACACAAACACACGCAGTATTACATAACATGCAGTACTCCACACTGTCACTACTACAGTTCTCTGAACAAAAACACTAGTCAAAGTGTAACACCTCACTATTTAACCAGTGTAGTATTCAACAGAGGATACTCCTGACAACTACAATACCTCAAACCCCAAACTGAAAAATAGCACAGAACAGAGGGGACATCTTGTTTGTGTTTATGCTAATTATTATTTAACAAGGTGTTAATTATGGACTACTATTTTATATACTCCTCTGTACCCTGTGATGGCAGCATACACTACAAATGTCTTATCAGCAGACATGTTACAGTGGAGCCCTCCACCTCACCTGAGATACAGAGGACCAGTGTCAAAAGAAAGAAAGAGTTACATCTATATAAAATATGACACTGAGCTTTTTAACACTACTTCCACTTCCATTTACCACTATCTTCTGCCTGCACAAAGTGGTGCGCAGTACAGCCCCGTCATTACTAGTTAAGCACAAGTTCACAAGCCACAAACACACTGCTTGTTACACGGTATTATACACCTGCTTGTTACACTGCTTGTTACACGGCATTATACACCTGCTTGTTACACGGTATTATACACCTGCTTGTTACACGGTATTATACACCTGCTTGTTACACGGTATTATACACCTGCTTGTTACACGGTATTATACACCTGCTTGTTACACGGTATTATACACCTGCTTGTTACACGGTATTATACACCTGCTTGTTACACGGTATTATACACCTGCTTGTTACACGGTATTATACACCTGCTTGTTACACGGTATTATACACCTGCTTGTTACACGGTATTATACACCTGCTTGTTACACGGTATTATACACCTGCTTGTTACACGGTATTATACACCTGCTTGTTACACGGTATTATACACCTGCTTGTTACACGGTATAGTGATGCACAGATTGCCTCTGACATCATCCACATGTTCATCCACCCGCCACCAATCCGAATGAATTATTTTCTCAGATTTAGAGACTCGCACCAGCATGGACGTTTCACTGGATCTCTACTGGATTATGGGATTATAAGGAGGACGGCTACTTTACGGCAAACAATTTCACTGTATGAACCCGGACTGAATTTGGGACCAATGGGATGTGTGGATGAACACAGAACATTAGATCCTGTCTGTGGGTCGGGTGATTTCATCAATGAAGTTAAGAAACTATGCTCATTCCCTCTGGGTAATATTATCAGGAAACACTCGATTAATTTCCATTGTTATGCAGACAACACACAATTATACTTATCATTATACTAATCAACTAACTAAACTTCAGGCTTGTCTTACAGATATAAAAAACTGGAGGACGTCCAATTTTCTGCTACTCAATTCAGACCAAACTGAGGTTATTGTGCTGGACCTTAAACATCTCAGAAACACACTATCTGATGATATAACCACTATGGATGGAATTACCTTGGCCTCCAGCATTACCTTGGCCTCCAGCTCCACCGTGAGGAATCTGGGAGTTATATTTGATCAGGATATGTCCTTTAATTCCCATATCAAACAAATTTCTAGGACTGCCTTCTTTCACTTGTGTAATATATAAAAAATAATTCTGTCTCAAAAAGATGCAGAAAAATTAATCCATGCATTTGTTTCTTCCAGGCTGGATTATTGTAATTCCCTATTATCAGGCTGTCCCAACAAGTCTCTAAAGACTCTCCAGCTGATCCAGAATGCTGCTGCAGGTGTCCTGACCAGAACTAGTATCAGAGATCATATCTCTCCTGTATTAGTCTCTCTCCATTGGCTCCCTGTAAAATCCAGAATAGAATTTAAAATCCTTCTCCTCACGTACAAAGCCCTTAATGGTCAGGCACCAACATACCTTCAGGAGCTCGTAGTACCCTACTACCCATCTAGAACATTACGCTCCCTGGATGCAGGGTTACTTGTGATCCCTAGAGTCTCCAAAAGTAGAACAGGAGCCAGAGCCTTCAGTTATCAGGCTCCTCTCCTGTGGAACCATCTTCCAGTCTGGGTCCAGGAGGCAGACACCCTCTCTACATTTAAGAGGAGGCTTACAACTTTCCTTTTTGATAAAGCTTAGAATTAAGGCTGGCTTAGGCTAGTCTTTAGCTCTGCTGCTATAGGCCTAGACTGCTGGGGGACTTCCCATGATGCACTGAGCTCCTCTCTCTTCTTCTTTACACACTCATGTCTCATTATTTCATGTTACTAACTTGACTTCTTTTCCAGAGTCTTTGTACTTTCTCATCCTGCAGGTCACCGTGGACCAATCTACTGCTGGGACCATGGTTGATACCCTCTGACATCATCATCATCATCATTATCATTATTATAATTATAATTATAATTTCAATTATTATTAATATTATTAATATTATTATGATAATTAATGTTATTGTTATCATTATTATCATTATTATTATCAGTCTTGTTATAGTAGTAGTTATTATAAATACTACAAATTGTAATCCTTCTATCATAATAGCTGTTATTGTTATTGTGGTTGAACATGTCTGTGTCCCTGTCCCTGACCCTCTCTCCCCCCCTCCCATCTATCTCCCCATCATTCTCTCTCTCTCTCTGCCTACCTTGAGTCTTGGATCTGCTCTCCACTGTCTCCATGTTCTTCTCATGGAGGATTGTTGGGTCTGTTTAGAATAAAGAGTCGGTCTAGACCTGCTCTTTTTGGAAAGTACCTTGATATAACTGTTGTTGTGATTTGGTGCTATATAAATTAAATTGACTTGACATTAGTAGATTGTGCAGATAGCAGAGACACACTAATCATTTCTGCTTCTGGGGCTTTGCTGCATGTAGTATAAATTAATATTTTCCTATTTAATGATGTATTGTTTCATTTGCCCAAATCCCATTCACTATTAATCAGAATATAATTTTTATGACCTTGCCCAATTGACCTTCAGACTCAATCGGACCACCACTAGATCTATTACACACACAGGGATGTGCAGCAGCCCTCCTTTTCAGTTAAATATGGCTGCATTTGCTCATATGCAGTTAAATGGCATTGTTGTGTTGTGTTTCTCCTCCCATTGTACAGGCCTGCTGGGCCGCCATGCCAACAAGACTCACCGTCAGGCTAACAACAGGCCAAAAAATATTTCTTTAAGCCAAATATCATGAAATGTTCATTCATATGAAAATAATTGGTTCTGGGAGCCTCTGTGCAGCGCTTACTGAAGAGTGCTGCGTTGCTGCAAAGATATCGTACAACGCCAAGATATCAACTGTCTCATCTGATCACCAGCGTCATTGTTTGCGTGCGTTGGGGTTGGTTGAGTGAATGCGTCCGTCGTGATGCCGGCTGGTTGACGTGAGTTAATTAACGATACTTCATGTGGAATTGATATTTTTATTATACTTATTTTTTATTCATACTTCTGGTTGACTTCTTGGTTGACTAAGTAACCTTAGTTACTAAGTCAACTAAGGTAACTAAGTAACCTTAGTCAACCAAAGGATTGATTTGTTGTGACTTCTTCCATTGAAGTCACGTGTGGTAGTGTGTAATAAGTGCAGTTTATTGAGTCATCTTCTCCTTGTGATCACTTTGTTTTAAGGGTTTTATATGGAAATAAATAACCTAAAATTTGGTGAACTCAGGAAAACATTTATGTTTTTCATAGGGAAGTGAACTTTATGTATTCCTAAAGGATATTCCTTTTTTTAAAATTTTTTATAAAGATTCTGTTCCTTTGTTTTCTGCCAATTTCTTTTCAAACAGGAGATGTACAGCTCTCTCTTCTATTTTATTTATTTTCAAAGGGGAGACAATTTACTCAATTTCCACTTTAAAGAATTGTTTAATGATTTCACTATAATAAAATCTATTTTTTCATTCTTTTGTGGGTTATTGTAAATAATAATAATGATAATAATAATAATAATAATAAGTGACATACTGCATAATAATAATAATAATAATATAATAATAATAATATAATAATAAGTGACACACTGTATAATAATAATAACAACAACAATAATAATAATAATAAGTGACATACTGTATAATAATAATAATAATAATAATAAGGGACATACTGCATTATAATAATAATAATAACAATAATAATAATAAGTGACATACTGAATAATAATAATAATAATAATAAGGGACATACTGCATTATAATAATAATAATAACAATAATAATAATAAGTGACATACTGTATAATAATAATAATAAGTGACATACTGTCTGATAATAATAATAATAATAAGTGACATACTGTATAATAATAATAATAATAATAATGACATACTGTATTATAATAATAATAATAATGAGTGACATACTGTATAATAATAATGATAATAATAATAATAATAAAAATAGTGACATACTGTATTATAATAATAATAATAATAATAATAATAATAATAATAAGTGACATACTGTGTTATAATAATAATAATAATAATAAGTGACATACTGTATAATAATAATGATAGTAATAATAATAATAATAGTGACATACTGTATACAGTTATACCATGGTATTTTCTTAAACGGTTACTATACCGTGAAAATCTCATACCGTTGTAACTCTTCTAGGGGTCTAACGGGTTTGTGTACTCATTCCAAACCTTTTGATACAGGATGTTTTGTTTATATCTACTACTAACATGTCAAATGGATTCTGCCCAATTCTAGAGCCTGAGTTTTACCTAGAAAGGTTTGGATGTTCACCAGTTTTTTACCAGCTAAAGCATGCTATGCAGCTTAGACATTTTAGCCAGGTCAGTAAAGTTCATGTTGTGTTACTGCCTCTGAATAAGTAACACAAAAGAGAGCAGAGCCAGAGGATCCTCCCATGATAATTAGATCCACTATATGGGAGGGTTGTCCATCGAAAATAGGCAAAGACTTTGGATCAAAATGTATATCTTTACAGGCTCTTGACTAATTTGCGCTTTCTCTTGCACAACTGCGCTATTTGATTTTATGTATTATACGTATGCTATTCATAACTTAAATTTCATAATTATTCTGCATTTTATTTCTATCCCTATTATTATTATTGTCATCATTGTTGTTGTTATTCCTGTGTCATCACACTTTGTTGCATATTTGTTGTTGCACACTTTTTTTATGAACTGGAATGATTTTATTATTTGTGTCGTTTCTAAAAAAAGTCTGGTCTAAATGTATTCCAAAAGCATCGATGGAAATATGTTAAAAGAAAAAATGTTTTTAATATGTATTTCCCCTACTGTGCACATGCTCACATATACCTCTATAAGTGAAGCATATTGAATCTCCCCCTGAAGTGAAACATGCAATATAAATAGGGTTTACTTCACTACTGTTCACCAGTATTTCATTCATCAGTGTGTCTGTCATTAACTCTCTGAATGGTGTTTCCTCTTCCGCAAAATTATCTCTGGTCAACATTAACAGTTCAGAAACCAGGAAACAGAAATCATGGCTAATTCACATAATTGTATATAGATAAGCACAGCTAAATAAATCAACCAGTTGTCATTATAGTCAGTGGATTAAACAGTTTCTGGTTTTAACAAGATGCTGCCAGAGTCCAGATGAGACAGGATAATCTCAAACCAACAGCAATGGAAAAGCATCAACACATTCATGTGGGAGTAGAGTAGATTCTTCCTGTGTTTTCTTTCTCCCCTCTATTTTCCTCTTATGCTAAACAATAGCACAGCACTCATCGTGCCCCCGAAGCATTACATAACATAGCTGTGGAAAGAAGACTGCATATCATTATGCTGAGCACATTCATTATGGAGAGCAGGACACTTAAGCTAGTGCAGCTGAATATAACATTTGCAGTGCCATAAGAGATCTCATGGCATAAGCACTGAGAGAGGGTGAGTCTTAGACGCCCAGCAGAACTGCTGAATTATGTATTCATTCTGAATCAAAATACTGAGACCTGAATAACTAGACATGGTATATACAGAACAGCTGCTTGTTCAGTTAAAACAGCCACTGTGAGGTCAATATGAACAACTGTTTGTGTGGGTTGAAGTTAACCCTTATATAAAGCATGTTAAATGTTATTGTTCCACTCTACAGTATGCAATGTGCTGGAATTACAGTTTGAAGATGCTACTTAAAAACTGATTGTACCTCACAGTTAACACAAATCAGAGCGTCTCTTAGTTTTGTAAAATGCATGTTTTTGTTTTGATTTTCTTTCCCTGAACTAATCAAAAACACATTCCCAATCCCAAAATGTATAACTGCAACTAAATAGACTAAAATATTTCACAATATCACATCATATAATGATACTAAAGTGCTTTGTTCAAGTGGTCATCAGACATTTGGGCTTTGATGAGTAAAGATGATGTTATGGGATGAAGCACCACAGAACCCTCCTCATTCTACTTTAACAGCCTTTTTTTTTAGAGCGGACGGCTTGAGTGCCTGTTGCTTTAAATGCTAATGAGCCACTTCTCACCCCGCCTCTCTAGTGCTGACGCAAGCAGAGATGTTTTAATAGTATAGAGATATGCCACTCTCAGAACTTCCAGGTCTGTAGTTCTGCTCGTGTGATAAGGTAAAGTTAAAACACTGATGATCTGTGATGACAAAATGCTGTGATAATGTTAAAAAGATCATACAGCCATGATTTCATGATTATTTGGGGTGAAACTGTTAAAAAATAGTCATTCATATTGTGTTAAAAGAGGTTAAAATGCTTTAGAAATGTCTTTTATCATTGTTTTGTTCATTGTTTATTCCATCCAGTTCAAATCTAAGTCATAATCATATTCTCTGTAATAGATAAAGTAGCCTTTTCAGTTACTCGGGGATCGATTGCTTTTGTCTCCATCCATGTACTACGGGGAAATCTTGACTTCCTCATTCGAGAAAATGCACTCAGAGAGAAACACAAGCGTCACTCTCATCATTATTTCTCCCTGCTTTTCAGGGGCGTAACACTCGCAAAGAAGCAAAATGAATGTAGATCTATTGAGCAGATTAAATTAAATGTTTATGGGGAAAAATGTTTTTCAACTTTCATTATTTTTTCCATATAATGGGTTGATATAATAAATATCAGTCCATTGGATTTTCTTTTTTCTTTTTTTTGCTGTTTCAGTTGCTGTGAAATACCGTTATTTAAGTAGTAGCATTGGTAGCTGGTATAAATCCACTTTACAGCATTAATAGTTGGTGGAATATCTCTGCTACATGAACCAGATCTATGTACATTGGTCTGTCAGAAACAAAGTTTCCTCTAGAAGTCCTCTAGTAGTAGGTGAAAATAATTATTTTAGCCATTTAGCTCCATTCACTCCCATTCATTAGGACTCCTTCTAGAGCGCCCTCTGGGTGAATTGCAACCGATTTCAGTACAACGGAGTTAATAGGGAGTGAACAGGCTGTATGCAGAATGGCTGTGGCACAAGTACAACTCTTGCTTCCATGGCAACTCTTTAGCCTGAAATCTGGAGGAAACATGGATAAACAAACAGAAAGAGGAGCAAGAGGAGACTCACAAACAACCTTGACAACCAAGGAACCAAGAGCACAGGCTGGAGAAGGATTCAGGCGTGAAGTGGTAAACGGCACATACATACAAGTTTCTGTCGACTGTAGCTTTATCACCTCAGATGGTTTGTCCTCTGAGGCTAGGAGGTCGATGTAATGTTTGTGCTGGTCTGTGCAGGTAACAGCAGACAAGTTTCCATCCTTAGCTCTCTGGCCCTTCAGCCAGCTTGTGGCTGAGGCTTGCAAGAAAAACAGGGCAGAGATCGCAAAGATCACACCCATAGTTCTCAAGCCCCGGGTGGAGATAATCAAGTGTGGGGGGAGGTATTCTAGAAATGGAACTGTACTTTAAACAGGAGGGGGTGCTAAATCTGAATGGCTTTTCTGATCCAGGAAGCTCACCAAAAACTCACTGGGTTGCCTCATTTCACAGTCACAGACTTTTTCCATAATATGCCCCCTTTAAATGTGACTGAGCAGCAAACTGGCACCTTGGCTGAATAATTCTGACCACAATGGTTCTACAGCCATAAAGCAAACAGGCCACTACAAGCCCACAGACGGCAGAATAAACAGCTATCTCTGCTCATGTGTGAACGTTGGCAGGAAATGTTGGAAAGAAACTGAAATTTTGTCTTTATGGTTTTAAATAATTGTGATGTTCTCTTGTTTATCCGTTTTTGTGATATTTCTTTTCAAGAACAGTAGTTACACCCTTATTTTTACCTCTTTCAATGAGGTTATGTTTTCACCCATGTCCATCGGTTGGCTTGGTGCGGATCAGAATAAATGGGTGGGTTGAGTTATTGTCTTCTATGTTTTCTTGGTGAAATAGGGCATTTTTCAACATTTTACCTAATTATGCAAAAAACAACTACTGAACCAATTCTACCAAACTTTGTGGAGGGGTGAGGCATGGTTCAGGAAATGACCCGTTATTTTTTTGTGCAGATCCAAATATAGAGTGGATACAGATTTTTCAAAACTTGAACAGATCTGCATGAAACGTTGTGGAGGGGTGGGACACTGACACCTTAAGAGGCTGCTTTTCCCTCACCGACTGGGACCTCTTTCATAGCCTGGATTTAGACAAGGCAACAGATTCTATTACAGTAGAGACAAGGTGTTAACCCAGAAGTCAATAACTATGTACCCAAATAACAAACCATATATTTCCAAAGAAATTAAGAAGTGCATACCCAAGAAAAATATAGCATTTAAGAGCAGGGGCCCTGGTGCGATATAATAATATTCAGAATAAATAAATAGATAAATAACTTAAGGATGACCAGGAGGAAGGTGAAGAACAAATTTGAAACCCACTGCACTTTGTCATGGAATTCATGACAAACATGGCCCCAGCTAAAAAGTGCGTCAGTGTCATGAATGACCGTGAGAGGGCTAGTGAATTAAACAACTGCAGGTTTGAAATAACTGACTTCTCAGAGCTGCTTTTTGCAGGAGCAAAGAGCAGATTCCTTCGCCTCATTCACAAAGCATTGACAATGCACAACTCAACATGAGGTGGAACAGCAGGACAGGGCTTGTGACGTCTGGATGACGTATCATGCATGCATATTGCATATTCTTGCACATTATGCAAGAAGACACTGAAAGCAGCTGTTAGCAGCTAACTCAAAGAAGAACAAAATCAACTGAAAATGTCTTTATGTTGGGAAGACAGCACAACGTTTGGGAGCTCCTTATCCTCCGATTAGAGGATGAGATCAACCGTCATGTAACAGGAAGTAGATCATTTTTTTTGCCTTGTTAATCCATTCTTTACAAAGCGCTGCTCAACACATATGTTAGATGTCACACTACACCCCGACACTGCTGTGGTAAATATCACGCTTCCTTTACTCACGGAATGCCAGCACGCTATTTCATATCACACACTAGAGCAGCATATTGTTCAGTGCGAACACACAACGGCGTTGTAGACAAAGGACTTAGTTGCGGTGCTGTTGCAACTGTTCACTGAACTATTCAAAAATCACCATTGACCTGCATGTTGTACAGGACCCTACCTCATATGTACATCTTTTATTTGTAGATTTTAGCCCAGCATTCAATACTAATTAATAGGCTGGATGATCTTAATGTCTATACCCTTATTATGAAATAGTACCACTTGCTTTTAACCAGCCATAAAGAATGGGTCAGTGTTAACGGTACTCTCTCAGAGCCTAGAACCCTGAGCACAGGGCCCACCAGGGTTGTGTCAGATCATCCTTTTCTGTCTGTAAGCTAATGCGTGTAGAAGTTATCATCCTAACAGTGACATCATTAAATTCTCTGGTGATACTGTCATCTTAGCTTTGATGAAAAAGGACAATGGCTGATCTGACTATCCAGTTATCCAGTTATCACTTTACCATAGACAAAAGTGACAGATTGTTTTTTTATGTTGGTTATGAGTTCTTGTCCTAACACAAGACCAGATTCCCTGTCGTGAGTAAAAGATTGCTATAGTAGGAGGATTCCCATCCCCTGTGATGAGTGCATAGACTATAAGCTCAGGGAAAATGAGAAAGGCTTGTGTGGTGTGTGAGCAGAGGGCTGCAGCAGAGCCACAAGCCGGCTTCAGAAGTTCAACCTAACTCCTGCTGTCCCTCTGCTTTGCTGACTGACATACTGTGGTTATAGAGGGAAGGGAATCATCCTCAAACACAGACAGAGACTAAACATGACATCTGAGAATAAGCTACAGTAAATATATGATACTGATTTACTTTAGTTTAAATGATGGCATGATGATGAGGGGCAACTAAAAGATGCCTACAAACAACACAGAGCCTCTCTCCACCTTTCACTGCATGCCTCATTGCCTCACGCTCATTCTCATTCTCTCTCTGTCTCAGTTCAAGCCTCCTTCTCAACCCTTCTGAGTGAATCATTTCATTGGGAAGAGTATCTTACCTTCGTGGTCACAATGCAAAGACAATCCATGTTGGCCAGACAAAAAACAGAGTATTCATCCTATATTTGAATTCATCACAACTAGAGGAAGAGGAAGATGGAGAAGAAGAAAAAAAGATACCAGAGTGAAGAAGCGAGGAGGAATGAAAAAACAGGTAAGGATCGCTGAAGAAGAAGGAGGAGGAGGAGGGGGGAGAGGAGGGAGAGCGCACACACACACTCACACACTCACACACACGCGCAATCACATGCACCTAGACACACACTGGCAAGGGAGGGAAGCCACGGCGGACAGGCGTTACTGCATTTGGGCCTCTTGTGAGGATTGGGATGCCTCCTCCACAGATCTCAAGGTAATCAAGATCCCTAACGCCATCACAGCAGAGTGTGCGTCATCAGCCGACACACACACAGACACACACAGTAAAAACATTTAGCAGCTGGTCTGGTCTTCATTCCTTTGCTTCTCTGCCTCTCATTCATGCTGTCTCTTGTTTTCAGTAGATCCTATCCTCCTCTCTCTCTCTCTCTCTCTCTCCTTTCTCCTGGCTGAGCAACTAAGCAGCATAACAGGATGAGAGAGAGAGAGAGAGAGAGAGAGAGAGAGAGAGAGAGAGAGTGAGAGAGAGAGAGAGAGCGAATGAGAGAGAGAGAGAGAGTGAGAGAGAGAGAGTGAGAGAGAGAGAGAGAGAGTGAGAGAGTGAGAGGGAGAGAGTGAGGGATGCAAGCATCAGCCCCGCCTCCCACTGCCTATGTGCCTATTTTTCTGTGTGATAAGAAGCACTGAAAACAAGAGCTCATCTTATGATCTCTACCAAAAATAATGTTAAAAAAACAAACATCACATTTAAGATTAACCTTTTCGAGGACGCTTGAACCCAACTTTGCCTGAGCTCTCTGTGGGCTCTGTCTGACATCTAGTGCACTGCAAGACATTGTTGGTGTCTGACTTGAACATTTTCATGGCCGAGTCGTTTGAGTAGCAAATGGACTTTCACACATTGGTGCATGCATGGACATGTTGTTTTTAGAATGAGGTATGGTCAGGCGTAATGATTGAGGGAGCAATTGAACCACTGACAAATAACAACCTGCTCTAAAGTCAATGGTACAGTATTTTTCCCACTATTAAAAGGGAATAGTACACACCAATGTATCACAACACTTGTACACTGTGCTGGTTACTCTGCTGATACAGGGATTAGCTCTGAATCTGAATACACATTTTCATATACCCACCACCCACATGAACACATTCTTTTCTCAGATTTAAAGAGATGGCTTGCCTGGCCTAACAGTGGGCGTATGAGGCAGAAGAGCTCATTGGATGAGGACTCAGGGAATGGTGAGAGGAAGGGAGAGCTTCATTGTCACAGCTGTTTTGTGTTCAAGTGATTGCTTTCTCACCCTTATCCACTGTATCTGCTGGACCTCAGTGGTCTCTGGCTGAAACAAAGACTGAAGACTGGCAGAGAGAGGAGAAACACTCGTCTCAAGCTGAAAGCTGAATTATTATGTTGTGTGTTCGAAATAAAAGCCTGTTGAGGAATGTCATCTGTGCTGGTATCACTGAGAAGAACCCACACTGGTAGCAAAGTCAACTGTTGCCCAACTGAATCTCAGTGATGCGATGGCAGAGCAGCAAACGCAGTGACCGGCCCCTAAGGCCTCTCCAGGTGCAAGTGAAGAGGTAGACCTACTTCTTGGAGGCCCTTCTGTCCCGGTGGGCGGCCAAGACATTGTCAGAGATCACCCTACACAAGATATATATATTATATATTATAGTTTTCAATGTGAAGTAGTTAGTCCATCAGCACTTGGCTTTCCTGTGGGAGGGTTATAAGGGCTTTATGCCCAGCAACTTTCCTTCACTTGATGCAGCATCATTTTCTTCTTTGCCTTTCCTTGGAGGGTTTCTAGGGCTTTAATCCAGCAGCATTTATTTGCTTGGCTGCATATCTCAGCTGCGCTTCTTTCTCCTCTTTCTGTGCAAACTTCTCGCTCTCTTGTGCACTTGCACGTTTTCTTGCAGACATACAGCACTTGTCTCCCTCTTCTCTCCAACAGAATCTGTTCTGTTTTATCCCTTCTTCCAACAGACCGCATGCTCTAGCTCAGTCTTCTGTTAAATTGCCATCCCCCAAACCAACAAACCTAGCTGTTGCTTGAGCCATGCCCCACCCCTCCAAAATGTTTTGTGCAATCAGTAGTTTTTGCGCAACAGCAAATGGCCAAAAATGCTCGTTCAATAGGCAAAAAAACTGAAAAAACAATCATGGATTCACCTCTTTATGCAGAGCTGCACCAGACTTTGATGGGTTCTTTTCTGGCCCATACCTCATCCTTTCACCACCTTTTCACCACCAAGAAATCCTCCAAGTAGTCTTTGTATTATCCAGCTAACAAACAAAACAACCAATCAGCCAACAACAAATTAGACATGGGTAAACCTAATTAGAGGTCAATTGAAAGCAAATTTTTAAAAAAGCTGTTGATTTGAGCATCTGAGTAATAAATACCTGCGTAAAGAAATATGAATAATAGAGTATCAAACTCACGGTAATACTGTAATTATCTAATATAAAAACAGGAAACTGAACATCCAACTAAAAGTAATTTATAAATAAATATGAAACTGATCAAACTTACAGTAGTGGGAGTGAATTTTCTTTTCTTTTCTTAATTCTTTATTTTCTTGAAGACAGTTCAGAATCCTTTGTGATAAACAGAGATGCCAATAAAACCTGGCATTACTTCAGTTTTGTTGGATCTATTGTAGTACAAGGACTTAAATCTGTATTATTTGCATGAGTCCACAGAGTTTGATCCAACAAACCTGTAGCTTCACCCATATTTAACCCGAGTCCAGGTCTAATTAGCTACCTTGTGGTTTCGTGACCCAAGAATTAAATGCAGCCCTCTTTTTAATTAACAGACTTTTAACCATATTTGTAATGTGTAGAATGCATGCACTGGTTAATGCAATAGAGGTACTATTACAATATTACTTTACTACAGTGTAGTGATGATGTAAGTTAATGAGATAATACGCATATCTCATACGTATATGTTTGAAGAGTCTCCACCACAGTCTGTTAGTGATGTATATCAAGAATCAATCAACCTGCCATGCCAGTAAAACCTCAACTCCCATCCAACCTTCCTCCTCTTGCCATTATGAGCCTCTGAAAAACAACAGATTTCCCCACCTGACTGTGCTGGTATCTGTCTGCTGCTGCCATCCTGGTGAAGAGGTATGTTGCAAAACTGGAGCTCGATTACAGCGTTCATAAGATGAAGCAGCTCCTCGACACTCCCAGTTTCTCGCTGTTCTTCCTGCACACATTCACCAGCTCAGACTGCCTCCACCAGAGCAACAGTGCTAATCTTTTCAGGTGATGCAGCTCAGGCAGCTTCAACTTATTGCATTAGAGAGAATGAATGCTTTGACGTCCTGCCACTCACATAGACTGACTAGCTGTGACAAACTGGGATCTGTCTATGTATGTGAACAGTGCTGATGCTAAAAGCTTACTAGCCTGCTGTAGTCTTTGACCTTGTAGCTGGCCTCTACCTGACCCCAGCTCATTCTCCTCAGTCATTTTCTGACATGTTGACTAAAAATCAACATGTGCTCAGGTTCACTTTAGTTTCTGAAGTACAAGATGTAAACATGCTATTCACTATATTTATTTCAGGAGGCATGCAGGGCAGGTGAAAGGTCTGCACTGGCTCTTTTTCTCTCAGTCCTATGTTGTTTATTTACTGAAATTATTTATTTTTTTAAATACATATTTGTTTATTTATTTTTATATTAATACATTGTCATATTTTCATATGTTTTGTCACATTTACACTAATTTCTCATTAACACATAGTCTTGGTTGACATTTTAGACACTTCATTTAATTTATGATAATTTGTTTTTTAATTTGTAGTTATCAGATGGTCAGTTATGTTTCAAGTAATACATACCTTTCTTTCTCTTTTTTCATTTTCTTTCTTACTGTACTCCTGTGGTAAAAGACTTGATGCCAGGAAAAGATGGCCTTTCAAGTCCACAGGAAGTGGAAGGGTTGAGAAAAAAAAAGATTTATGCTCACCAGAAACATGCAGTAGAGATGAACTGGTGACTCTAAATTGACCGTAGGTGTGAATGTGAGTGTGAATGGTTGTTAGTCTTTCTATGTGGTCCTGTGATGAACAGCTGACTTCCAGGGTCCAGGGTGAACCCCGCCTCCCACCCATAGGCTCCAGCCCCCTGTGACCCTATATAGGATAATGGATGGAAGGATGGTTAAGTCCCCTGTGTGTCTATAATCAGTAAATATGTATATACTGTAACCTTGTGTGTCATTTGAAAGTGAGCTTAGTTATGCTGTCTTAGATTGGACCTTTATTTTCCTCATTGTTTATTTGACTCCTTGAGTTTAGGCCCCTAATATGTGAAGCTCTTTTTCTTCGTCCTATCTTATATTAGCCTTGTTTTGGCATTTGCTATGAAATTTTTAAATGATTATATTATTTATTTCTAATGAAAGATATTTTCCTTTTTACACCTTTGTCCTTCTGCTTTTTGCTCGATCCCTGACAGTGAAGTTGAAACATCACAATGGAAGATCAGAGACCCGCTCAGCACCGTAGTCACCATCGTTTCCCACTTTCAGTCTGACAGCAACCTCCAACTGTTTCACTGAGCTGAGAAAACTCTGCCGTCCGTCACCAGCCGCTCACAGACCAACTGTCACATCTCTGCGGGGCAAACATCCCACACACATCCCCGTGCCAGGTTTAACAGTGTCTTTATTGCTACACCACATGCCTGTAACTTATTTTGTCGAGCATGTAAATTTAGCCGGCTAGCTCACAGTTTGTCCGTAGGCCGGCTTTCAAACTGACTACTTTCTAACTGTTTCAAGTTATGTCCCTATCACTTTTTAGATCTTGGTCATTTTAACTAGTGCTGTATCTTTTGTCAAGGTGAAGGAATTTAGTTATCGAACGTCTGGATCTTAGGTTATCAGAGAAAAAGCAGAGCTAATGCAACATTAGTGGAAACTCCTGCAACAAGAATCTGGCATGTTGGATGCTATAGAAGTTAATTAGCCATTCGCTGGCAATTACATAACACCTTGGTTGAATGTGTCAACCAATCAGAGGCTGTGTTCCTGCCGTGTAAAATCGAAAGATTACATCACGTAATAAAACAGACCGAATGGATGCTGATAACTAAAGCACAATGTCACCCATTGTGATGCTCGGTCCCAAACTGAAAAAAGTTTCCAAAAACCCAACTAAAATAAGACATATTTGAAACACAGAAGGAATGCATGGCTTCAAGAGTTAACTCACCACAGCTGTGTTTGTCTCTCGCTGCTCCATTCCACTGCGTTGTGAGCTGCTCTGCTCGCTCTGCTTGGAACGACAAACAGGTGTATAAGTAACTCTACACAACCACACAAAACACAACAGAGTAACCTAAGGTACCCGGAGATACAACCAATAGAGTCAATCTTTCAACACGGAGTATTTTACAGCCTGAACACTGAAATTCTTTAAAAAATATGGCATATGGTAAGTAAATAATATAACCTGAGGTGAAATCTGAAATGTTGATAGTTAACCAACCAATAAAAAAATATTCTAAATGCACAATAACAGGATGCAGTTGTAAGGGTTATGCAAGAACTGGCCCTGTGAGTCATTATCAGCCGGACAGTCTGTCTCCTGCTTTGGTAAGTCTTTAATTAGAGGCTGAGGTGGTTTAAGCCTATATGTGCCTGTGGCAAACAAAAATAAACCCCTGGCACACTAAGATGTACTATGAATACTAAGTACACACAGGCCTCATTATCCTTCCTCTGTTTATAGCAGAAAGTCATTTCTGACCGAAAATACAACTTTGTTATTTGTTCATTTTAACAAGTAAGAATTGTATCATGTAAAGATAGAAAATGGGCCCTACAGCACACTAGATGTGAAATACTGAAATGAAATCAATCCTGTGTTTAGAGCCATGGATATCTTATAACACACCTAATGCTGTTACATTGTAACACCATAACATTATATAAAGCAACATTTAAATGCAAAACATCTCATGAATTCAGAAAATATCTTTCACTTATTAAACCATTCTTTTTTTTTTTTTTGCAATCTTTTTCATAAGACTTGAACTGGTGACATTGCGGTTCTCAAGGAGACCAGGAGAGATATGTTCTTCTTTTATTCATTAAGCAGTGGCATTATGCTGTTTAATAGATTAAATAAGTAAATAACTGTCAGATCACCTGCTGTTTTATTCCACTTTACTTCTACTGAAGCCACTGAGGACAAGCAGCAGGGGACCAAAGAATCAAGTCGGCCACCGTAGCATATTGTTGGGCAGTAGAGGCAGTACAAGTAGTGGCATTACTTGTTTAACTATGCTTCTCAGTAGTTTGCTGACAGCATCACTCTTAATCAAATCAAAAAGCTTTAAGTAGCTTAGCTCTATTATTGATCAGTAGCGTCTGAACAATAACACAACAAATACAACTGCTAAGTATTAGCAAGAGTGAGGGGGGTAAAGGTGACTTTCTATCAGGGGGGAATCTGAGCCTGGGACGATGCACACAACCACTCTATTCAGACAGAGATGGATGAGAGGCCGGTCCACAGCCCTGAATCACGCCCTGGACTTGCTCTTGATGCAAGCGAGAGTGGTAGCAGAATTACAATGGTGCTACTTGAAACTCTTGAGTACTCTGATATCTAAAATCTGTCCAAAGCCATTTCTTGAAATTTTATTTTTAATGTGCAATCTTCCCTGATCTCTGCCTGTTGCTCCTGTGCCAACAGAGGCAATTCTTTCAAGCTTGCCAGTGCACTAGGGTTGCAGCGGTAACCAGTTTCATGGTATACCACGGTATAAAATTTGATGGTTATCATACTGTGAACGTTTGCTTATTACCGGTTTAATAAAAGCAGAGAGACAGAGGATCTCCCCTATTCCTAAACTGCCTGTCAGACAGCGCTGTGGGTGCCGACCCTCATGCAGCAGAGTTAATGGCAGACAGAAGTGAGACAGAAATTTATTATTATTATTATTATTATTATTATTATTATTATTATTACCAGTAACGTGGGACAAATTTGGATCTCAGAAAAACCAACAGGGATCTGTCCTGGAGGACGGATACCCAGTTTGTAAGAAATGTGGGGACAAAGTGTCTCTAAAGGAGGAAACTCATCCAACTAGCTCACCATTTTCACCATCATCATCATCCCTCTGTCAGATCACAGTATGAGTCCCATTCATGACTTTAATCCTAACAAAGAAACGTGTTGAACAAAGAACTTTTATACGAGTAGAGGGACTAAAACGCTGAAAAGGGACAAGACATTTGCCTGATAATCAGAGGGCTGATTGTGGTAATGGAGAAGGGGATGTAACAGCATTATCCTGATGACCTCATGGTGGGGTCATCAGTCTCAAAGGACTCTTGTAATCCACTTCACTTATCCCTGTCGTGGTGCTACTGGATGATCTCAACACAGTGGTTCAGCACTGTTAGTGGGATGAGTTTGAAACCTATAAAGAACTTGTACACATTATATATTTAGAAATGCATATGCATGCTACTTATAATCAATTATTTATTGATTATAATAATATTTTCATGGCATAAACATGGCAGGTATGACGTTTGACTGTATAAACAAATAGGATTATTAGTGGATTACTAAACTGGTTGGTCCAATTCGAAGTCAAACATTCTATTAGTAACATGCCTGGTGTGTACAAGACCACAGATGTAAATCTTCACTCTGGCCAAGGGTATGGGGCCGTCATTGTAGTAACAATTTGAAAATGTGTGTTGGGAGTTGTGTAACTGTATCTCAATCCATGTGTTTGTAGTAAGAGTTGTAAATGTGGAAAGTAATATCTAAAACAGAAATAAACAAATGTGTATTCAAAATCTGTGCATGCATAATGAGATGAATTGTACATGTAGAAAGAAAATCTCCAAATTCATAATATTTGAAAGTGTATTGACATTTGTATATGTGTACAAAAATCTATGAATATGTAAATTGATCTCTAAATGTGTAGCCAATATGCAAATATTATATAGATATCATATGAATATTAATGCTATATTAATTGCCTGCCCCAAAGTAAAAGATGGAGTTGACGCTGTCAGAATCTCAAAATCCTTATGGAGCCCAAACTATGCCCATCCTACTTCTTCCTAGATGATTCAATCCCTTGGTAGTAACTAGAAGTAGGTGGACCCAAGATGCAGCTACACAGAAAGTAGTCAGCCTTCATACACCGGGACATTGTTGGCCATGTGCAAAAAGGGAGAGGAGGCCTTGGCATTGGAGAGAGCACAAGGCAAGTCGCTCTCAGCGCAGAGGTCTTGTGGTTGAGGACAGTGGATATGTTTGGAGGGAGTCGAGAAGAGGAGGCTCTCTTGGAAGGAGCAGTGAGATATGGAAGCATTTTGAAATAGCTTCATTATATTAGCCACCTATAATGTCCTGCCCTCTCCAAAGAACCTCAGACAATGGTACTGCAAAGATCCTACGTGACTCCTCTGCCCATCTCCAGTAGACCCATTCTGGCTGGCTGTAAGACAAGCATGTCACAAGGTCCTTACATCTGGTGGCACAACCAGGAGTTGTGCTTAGCAGCTACTGTGGAAACCAAGACGGCAATCAAAACCCTGTCTCCACAAACATTCCATCCTGCAGCTGTAGTTTGTTAGCGATGTTGCGAAACAAACTAGTATAGGTATTTTAAATCCAGAGACCATGCAGCTGGGAGGGGCACAGGCTTAAAGCCACTGGCGGACCTGTTGCAGAGGCTCTCTTTCCAATTTGATATCGCCACCACAAACCTAAGTCCAGACCTTTTCTTTGGTTCTCCTCACGTCACACTGTCTTCATCACAGATATAACTGTGCACTGGGAAGATGCTTTGGGGGAAGCCTAGGAGTGTAAGAGCTTGTAGGCCCATATGTAAGATTAATTACACATAGAGATGTTTTGTCATAGGCACAAACCTGAGCTGTACATCGTCCAGCAGGGAGAGGACACTAGTTGGAAGCCTGGAGGATAGCGGCAGTGATTTTGCCACCATGGCCAACCTGTCTACTGATGACTGTTGAGGATAAGGATGGAAACACTTGGATTCCTCATGACGACCTCTTCTCCAGGCAAGCCTACATTCATTTTTAAATGGGTAGAACATAGCATCCCTGATGAAGAGCAGGTGCACACCAGATGACCCTGAAGTAGCCTTCAGACCCTCAAACACCTCCAGCCCCACCGTTTCCCCAGGCACATATCTCAACAAACAAGAGATTGTACTACCTAGTCATAAAATACCCCTTTTCAACCAATGCAGTTCCAGAGCTGGTTGAGACCCAGTGCCTTATTTAGAACCGGTTCTTGCATAACAGCAGCCATAGTCATGTAATGACGTGACTCTAGTGCCTCTCGAGCCAGTGGAAAACCAAACTGGTTCTTAGAAGGTCTGCTTGTTGAACCAATTCCAAACTGGTTCTAGCACCAGCCCGGAACTAGCACCTGGTTCGCTTTTCTGGAAAAGAGGCTAAACAGACAATGAAAAGACTACTTCTTCATTGTGGACTTCACCATCCATCCTACCTGGCAAAACTGACCAATTTTAACTGCACCATAGACACTGAGGGCTTGGGGGTTGGACGGGACATGTTGCGGAGCCCCACTGTCTGCCAGTAGTGGGGGGGAGGGGTTAATCTCAAGGAGACTTCCTGGTTAAATAAAGGTAAAATAAATTAAAAAAATAATAATCCAAAAGGTGTGGCATATCAAAATGCTGACTGAACAGCATGATTATTGTACAGGTGTGTGTTGGGATGGTCATAATAAAAGACCGCTAAAAATGTACAGTTTTATCACAACACAATACCACAAATGTTGCAAACAAGAATTGGACCGAAAATGCTGAACTCAGACGCTGAGACGAAAGAAGAAAGTTTAACAGAGATTTATTTCACATGAGCAAAAATGTGCAATGGTAGATTCTCTTGACAGACATGGGCTGAGAGCAGGCAGATTGTGGCAGACTGTAGGTTAACTGGCGCAGGGCAGACAGGATTTGGAAAGCATAGCTGACACAGGAAGAGTGTGGATCTGAGGCAGAGAAGACACAGAATCAGGAACATGGGAATCACAGGCAAAATATCCAAAAATCTTACAAAAACAGAGCACATGGTCAGATGTTGTTACCACAGGGTCAAGTGACGAAACGACAGACAATGGATGAGAGGCCAGGGCCGTGCAGGAGGAGGCAGGAGTGTGAGTGACAGCTGTCAGTCAGCCATGCCTTGGAGACACACAAACAATTACACCTGCACCAACTGGGGAGAGACAGACAGGCACATGAGGAAAAGGGGAAAACAGAGGGAGTAGAGGGAGGAATACTGCTAATCCTGACATCAGTATCTGGTGTGACCACCATTTTCCTGTTGCAGTATGACACATCTCCTTCATATGGACTTGATTAGGTTGTTTGTTGTATGGTTGGTGATGTTGGTCTTCTACTCTTCAATGGTTGTGTGAAGTTGCTGGATATTGGCAGGAGCTGGAACACGCTGTCGTACACAACGATCCAGATAATCTCAAAGATGATCAATGGGTGATATGTCTGGTGAGAACGAATGGAGCAACATGAAGTGATGGTGGTGGACCAATGGGGTTGTTCATTATCATGGAGCAACATGAGGTGATGGTGGTGGACCAATGGGGTCATTCATTATCATGGAGCAACATGAGGTGATGGCGGTGGACCAATGGGTTCCGTTCATTATCATGGAGCAACATGAGGTGATGGTGGTGGACCAATGGGGTCATTCATTATCATGGAGCAACATGAGGTGACGGTGGTGGACCAATGGGTTCCGTTCATTATCATGGAGCAACATGAGGTGACGGTGGTGGACCAATGGGTTCCGTTCATTATCATGGAGCAACATGAGGTGACGGTGGTGGACCAATGGGTTCCGTTCATTATCATGGAGCAACATGAGGTGATGGTGGTGGACCAATGGGGTTGTTCATTATCATGGAGCAACATGAGGTGACGGTGGTGGACCAATGGGTTCCGTTCATTATCATGTATCAACATGAGGTGAAGGTTGTGGACCAATGGGGTCGTTCATTATCATGGAGCAACATGAGGTGATGGTGGTGGACCAATGGGGTCATTCATTATCATGGAGCAACATGAGGTGGTGGACCAATGGGACAACAATGGCCTGGCTATCTCGCCATGGTACCTTTGTCTGTAGCTTATGCCTGCCTGTACCATAACCCCAACATGGTCATGGGCCACTCTCTTCACAACAAACCGCTCGCTCACATGACGACATACACACTGTCTGTCATCTGCCTGGTGCAGTGTAAACCGGGATTCAACTGTGAAGAGAACTCTGCTCCAATGTACCAGACACAATCGAAGATGAGCATTTGACCGCTGAAGTCGATTATGAAGACGAACTGCAGGTCAGGTTCAGTGAGGATGACGAGCAGCAGGTGAGCTTCCCTTAGTTTCTGACAATTTGTGCTGAGATTGTTTAGTTATGCTAGTAAACCCTTGACTCAGCAATCTTGCAGGTGGAGAAGCCAGAGTTGGTGGTCCTGGGCTGGCGTGGTTACAACTGGTCTGCGGTTGTGAGGATAGTTGGATGTACTGCCAAATTCTTGGAAACAACGTTGAAGAGGGAAATGAACATTCAGTTCATGGGAAACAGCTCTGGTGGACATTCCTGTCAGCATGCAAAACGGACGCTCCCTCCAATCTGTAGCATTGTGTTGTTTTATAAAACTGTACATTTTAGAGTGGCCTTTTACTGTGATCATCTCAACACACACCTGTACAATAATCATGTTGTTCAATCAGCATCTTGACATGCTACACCTGTCAGGTGGATGGATTATCTCCATCAAGGTCAAGTGCTCACTAACACAGATTTGAACTACTTTGTGAACAAAACTTGAGGTGAATAAACCTTTTGTGTGCATTGTCAAAGTCTTCTCATTTTTCTTTTCTTTTTTAAATGTAGTCTTTTGTAATCTTTTACTGCAACTCATGAAAAATGGGAGCAAACAAGTTTTATCTACAGCATTTATATGATATGTAGCATTTATACGATATATAGCATTTATATTTTTATTGAGTATAAAGAAAATAGTGTCTTACTAAACTGGAAGAGTCTCAATTGGTCTGGCAAGATAGCCTTCAACATACTCAGTGACTAACAGAGGAGAATAAGAACAACCCCAGGTTTGTGTTCAGTACTGCAGCCAGGCTGACAGAGAGTCACAGGTCTATTGAGCCCAGTATTCCTATAAGCCTCAGCAGTAATGACTTCATGAGCTTCTTTAATGATACAATTCTACTTATTACAGACTTCTGTAATAAGTAGAAGGCACTTCTCTATTAGATATGATCAATCTGTCATTACTAACAGGTTATGTACCACCGTCCTTTAAACTGGCTGTAATTAAAACCTCTTCTCCAGAGGTCCTAGCTAACTATAGACCTATATCTAATCTTCCCTTCCTCTCTAAAATTCTACAGAAAGCAGTTTCTAGTCAGGTATGTGATTTTCTACATAACAATAGTTTATTTGAGGATTTCAAGTCAGGCTTTAGAAAGGCATGCTAGCACAGAGACAGCATTGGTCAAAATTACAAACGAACTTCTACTTGCATCAGATGAGGGACTTGTCTCTGTGGTCGTCTCATTAGGTCTTAGTGCTGCATTTGACACCATTGATCATCACTTAAAATTAAGTCAAACATTTAATTGGCATTAAAGGAACTGCATTAAGACGGTTTAAATGCTATTTATTAGATTGATCTGAGTTTGTGCACGATGAATCCTCCATACACAACAAAGTTAATCATGGAGTCCCTCAGGGTTCTGTGCTTGGACCAATATTGTTCACCCTATACATGCTCCCTCTAGGTATTATTAGGAAACACTCCATAAATTATAATTGTTATGGAGATGACACACAATAAAACCAGGTGAAACTAATTAGCTTACTACTAAACTAACTTCAGCCATATCTTAAAGACAAAATCCTGACCTCCAGTTTTCTTCTACTTAAGTCATAGCCATAACGACTATGGATGGCATTAACTTCACCTCTAACACAACTGTGAGGAATCTGGGAGTTATGTTTGATCAGGATATGTCCTTTAAGTCCCATATAAAACACATTTCTAGGACTGCCTTCTTTCACTTGTTTAATATATAAAAAAATCATTCTGTCTCAAAAAGATGCTAAAAAATTAATCCATGCATTTGTTTCTTCCAGGCTGGATTATTGTAATTCCCTATTATCAGGCTGTCCCAAGAAGTCTCTAAAAACTCTTGACTTCCCTGGAGTCTTTGTGCTTTCTCATCTCAAAAGTTACCATTGATCGTGATTGTATCTACTGCTGTGGTCCTGGTTTATGCCCACTCATGTTATTATTATCATTATCAGCGTTGTTATTATCATTATTATTATTATATTATCTACTCCAAGGACAGTTGAGGTTTGTGTGTTCGTGTGTGTGTGTGTGTTTATGCACGTCTGTATTTCTCCATGAGGTAGGAACTTGTAATAACTCCACTATCCATGGTCCAAAATGCCCCAAATTTCACATGTTGGATTAGAGTCCCAGCCTGAAGACATCCATATAGATAAATTCAGTGATAGTCGTAGCACCACCTAGTGGCAATAGGATATGTAATGTCCCTGTGATGTACTCTTACTAGTACATTGACAGTATCCACCTGAAATTGGTTCAGAAAAACAATAACACCTTCATGAAGCTTTGATTTGAATATTGTACGTTTTCATCAAATGGTGGCTCAGCAAAATGTTACGACATAAAACAGGACATTAGTGTTGAGAGACCAAAGATGCTCTGAAACTCCAACCTAAAAGGCCACGATCATCAGAGGTGGTAAACATTATTTGATGATGGGTTACAGTACTGGTTGTGGCAAAATGGAAAGTATCTTGAGATAACTTTTATTGTGATTTTGGCGCCATACAAGTAAAACTGACTTGACTCCATTTGACTTGACTTAACCTGACCTGACGTGATTAGTTTGATTTAGCCTTCCTAGTCCAGGTATGTTCTGCCGGGCTGATACATTGTGTCAGGGACTCACCTCCTCCATTGGACAGGCAAGCTCAGAGTTTTGTAGAGAAACACTCTTCTTCCACTTGTCTGCCATGAGTTTGACCTCCTGCAGCTTTTGCTCGCAGCTCTTTTGTGTGTTTAGCAGCGTGACTTCATAGAACTCCTGGATATCTGTGGAAGTATAGGTAGTACATGTCTGGTGAGGTCAGGTGCTGGTTAAGTACTACAAAAAACAATGTTAACAGTCTCATCAATGAAAAACATTTGACACACTATACATAATTGATTGCATTGAATATTGGAATCTTGTATCTTCTCACAGTTTATGTCAATATCTCTGCCAAAAGTTAGGTTCTGTACACAGATTTACATATAATAAACTAAACGGGACTCAAAACACATACCTCTTAGTCCACTCTTCTGTGATATACAAATGCTCATGAGCAACCACTAAATGTGTGCACCACCATGTACTTCTGACCCACCAGAAGTACATGGTGGTGCATACACCCTGTGTGTGTCTGTTCTTATGACTTTTATTTGGGTGTTTTGGGGATTGAAGTACTGATTTGAAGTACTATTTGATGGGTGAAGAATTTGTGTTGGAAACTGCATTACAGTTTAACCCGAAGCCTTTACGTTTTGATACACTACTACTACTAGGCTGTTGAGCATATTGCCTTCAAATTCAGTGAGAACAGCAATAACAAGTTGGTGATGAATGATTGTGAAGCTGGTGCATTTTCATGCAAAGTTGTAGGCGTGGCTGTGCGGTGAATGTTGATGTTTCGCTGTGAAGCAGGAAGTTGTTATAACTGCCCCAAACTTCACACGTTTGATAAGAGTCCCACCCTGAACACATCTATATAGTTAAATTTGATAATAGTCACAGCGCCACCTAGTGGCAACAGGAAGTTATATACTTCTGAATTTGACGTGCTTCTATCAGGCCGTTCACCACAATGACCTAAAATTTAAGCAGTAAAGTCATAAGGCCTTGATGAAGCATTGTTGAAAATATTGTGAGTTTGGGTCACATGGTGGTGGCGCAACGTTTGATGTTTGCCATCAAACAGGAAGTTGGTGTTGAGAGGCCAGGGAAGCTCAGATTCTCACCAAAATTGACACACACGTCAAAGGTGGTAGTGCTTACTATCTCATATGGTTTACAGGATCGGTTGTGGCAAAATGGGTCCACAGCGCCCCCTGGAAAACTTCAAATAAGCATTTCCGAGTCTGTGTTTAACCTACATGTATGAAATTTGGTAGACATGTTTAATGCCCCACCCTGAATACATCTACATAACAATATTGAGTAACAGTGATAGCACCATCTGCTGGAAAATGCAAAAATGTCTCCTGATAATGTTAGTTTGCTTTCTTAAAATATTGATCGTCTAGCCTTCACCTAATATTATCGAAGACGAGTTAAAATTATTAGGTGGTGTCTAGCGCCACATAGTAGACAAAATGAGGTAAATCACAATCCCTCCATCAGTGTCCATAATGCATGCAGATACAGAGCCTTGCATTTATCCAGGTGTGCAGTAGCGAGGCCAAAGTTGGCGCACGGCCCGACGGGCACACGGCCTGACAAGCGCCGGTGGGCATGGGCCCGTTCAACGCTGCTTGCAGCTTTAATTTCTATTTCCATTTTATCACAAAGATAAAACAGCATAACATCACAAAACTGCACGAGTGCGTCCTTAGATGTATAGAATACTACTATAGTATAGTGTATAGCCATGTGAAATTACAATATGTCAGAAGTAAGAATACTGTACTACATTCCAAATTTCACCATCTGTAAAGTAAATGTTAAAAATAACAGTACTCAGAGAGGCCCTGTCAGAGTGTAATACATCATTGATACATTAATCTGTAAGCAGCTTTTCAATGTTGTAGATGAAGTACATGGTGCTACCGAATACTTTTCTAACACTACCACATACTTTCCTGGAGGTCGGTGTCAGAATTACATTTAAATATTAGTTACTTTCCACCACTCACAGCATCAACACCAAAAATTAGAATATGAACTCATTTTAAAAATACACTTTTTTTATATTTAAAGGCCCATTAATTTTCTCTGGTGACATCACTTCCTTTGGCTTTCTTGACAGCAATGGTTTGTATGCTGCTCCTGCCACTTTTGCGTTTCCTTGGCAACCCTGCAGTACTTCTGAGGAGATTTCCATCCTCTCTGACACACATATGTAGCTTCCTTTAACAAGCATAATATCCACCTGACACAAAGCATTTTCAGTGTATACACACATATGCACTGTCACAATGCTGATCTGCTTCCTCCATGCTCATGTGACAGGTGGGTGGAGGGGGCTGGGGCACACAGCAATGTCTCCTGTGTAGCTATGCTTCTTTGGGGAGTAATTATTCCAGCTACATCCCTCCCTGCAGCTAACCCTCCTCCATAATGACTGAAGGTGCCAGCTAATCCCTCTATATCCCATCACACATCACAACCCATTTACTGCTGGTCATACATCACACCTCACTCATTGTAGAATTTGGTTTGAAGTTAGAGCCCTGGATGTCGATATTCATAGTTGAAAGAATAAAGATTCTGGTGATTTTTCTTTTTTCCATGAACACCGAACACATCCAGAGACAATTGTGACCAAAGCAGAACATTTTATCTTTGAAAAATAAAGGTGTCAATAAACGCTGGGGGACTAACAGTAACACTCCATCTTTTGGCATTTCTGCTCTGCAATTGCATTTTATTCACCAGCCCATGTAAAGTACATGCTGAATGCCAAAAAGCTGTATTTGCAATGAGCTAACATTAACCCCACATATTCTTAGTTCTATCCAACCTAATTTTAACGAACCTAACTTTTATTTCACTTGCAGCCACTTATACAGATAACAGAGAAATAACCCTGAACATTGTGCCAGATACTGGGACAAAGGAGATTTAGCAGTGGAAATGCATTAGGAGAATGCAGCAGTTGATGAATCATAACCCACAGCTTCATGTTAATTTACTGCTGTTACCATAGAATGATGTGTCTGAGAAAGGTAACACACGGCTCTTATGAGTGCATAGTCCATTGTAGCAGGGTCAGTTATGTGTGGGTGTGTAAATGACCTCACATGTGTGGGAGGAATAACAGTGAGCTACAATAAATAACTGAGACCAGCATTAGTGTTTGATGCAGTGCACCAGACTAACAATATATCTAGTATTACATAACATAGAGTATTCGCATTATATAATTTGCATCTCTACACAGGTAAACCCCATGCCTGTGTACCAGTGTCATTATTAAACCGCTACTTTTTTCACTGTGGTTTCAGCAATGTGGCTGTCATTCAAAGCTTATACAGGCCGGCTACAAAAACAGTCCTTAGACTGGAGATCTGGATGATTTCGCTCAGGAAAAATAGGTGTGAAATCGCTTCCCATCACTCATGGCAAAAGTCAGATGTAGAGCAATGTATCTGGAGATAACAGTAAACCCAGTCTTCTGGCTCCCTCTACTGGACTGTCAACTCAATGTAAAAATACTGTGCATCTCTATGTACTGCACACGACCATAGTACTACATTTCAATGTAAGGCTTGGGTCAAAATTGAAAATATAATAAACCTGCAGCCTGAAACCTTACTGAGAGAGATAAAGAATAGGCAGTGTGTTATTCTGCAGCAACATGTCCTCATACAGCAGTCACCTTGGTAACTTTGCATATATATATATATTTGTGTTTTTTTGTTGTTGTTTTTTGGTGTGTGAGTGTGTATTTATTTGTTTGTTCACCTTGATGGTTAGAATTATCAGTCCACTCCAGTTCCAAATGAAGTGGCAGCACACATGTTGCAAACACAGACAATTACTCATATGTTGTATGATATGAAATCTATGCCTCTTTAAAGATGTTGTGTTGTCAAATAAAAAGACCACAATCTCTTTCCATGCAAATGATATCTTTAATGTAACATTTTTATTTATTTATTTATTTTTATTTTTATTCAAATATCTGTCTGCACGTATACTTATGGTTTGTGCCAAGATTTGGTAAAAACCATTTCTTAAAACACATGCAGTTTGATCTTGCAGCAGATAATTAGTATTTCTGTGCTTGTGAGTGTGTGTGTGACCTACAGCAGCCCTCTTTGAAAGACTAGCCTATTACATTTTATTTGGAACTAACACCTATCTCTCATCAAGAGGGCGTGGTCCACCATGAGTGAAACAGAGAGACAAACAGGGACAAGAGGACAGGCAGTAACACCAATGAGTTGTGTCATGGTTTGTGTTCCATGCACCCCCAGCCAGCCCAGAACCGAATACAGAGCGGTGATGTTGGCCACAAACACGAGCTCAGCGGCCACTGGTGGCCCCAATCAACACTGAAGATCGGGTCGTAGTAGATGCTGGTGTGTTGGGCCGGGATCATGCAGCAAAGCCCACACCAGTGCACAGGACCCCCTCCAGAGTCCAACAGAAACCAGCCAATACTGTCATAATTTATTACATTATGGGCAAAACGTTATTACGTTATTGGTTTAGAAATTTTATTACATTATTGGCAAGTTACTACATTACCGACTTTTATTACATTAAAAAATGAAAAATGATTACGTAATTGGCAGTTATAACGTTATATGCCGATATCACATTATCAGCTTCAACAGCTTTCTTTGACATTTCTCATTGTTCACAACTGTCATACATTTCATCTCTACATATATTAAAAAATATTAACGTTATAAAGTATGTAGAACTGGTGCAAGTCTGTATTAAAAGTGTTCAGTGTTAGCTAAAACGTTCTCCAGTGGGTGAGTAGGGCTGATATTAAAAATGGATCATTTTACAGGCAGTGAAGAGGAATGTTTCTATTTAATAAACATCACTTATTTAGCAATTGACCAATGACAGTAATCATTGGCTGTGTTTAATGTAATGACGACCAAAAACTACAACAAGGAGAAAATATACTGAACATCTGATAATTATGTTCTTCAATAAACATTAAGGTGCACTACTTCCAATCATGGTCCCAACACAAGGTTTTCACTTTGTGTTTACAAGCTGATGGCTGACAGCATCATTCCATTATCCATTAAACCCTTTTGACCGTTGAGGAGCATAGGTCATTCATTTCTACAGCTGGCTCAGTGTTGGCGATCATTACAGTGTCTATACGACAGCCACTCTTTCCTCCACTGCTAGGCTCTATATATTACATATATTTTATATATATTATATAACATCCCTAAATAATCTTCCCTCACTCCCCTGGGAGCCAAAGGCATACCATTTCATGCCATTTGTTCAACTCAGCTCCACAACTGATGCATGAGCTTTACAAGCACATCTCTGGCAAGTAGCCACTGTAACTTATTGGTGCAAGAAAGAGTTGACTATGTCAAAGCAGGAAGAGAAGGCTACAGCACTGCTTGAAGCAAAGACAGTTTGAATAGAGGTTGATGTAATTCTCAGGCATATGCTGCACCTTACTTATGTCTCATTTCTTCTGGTACGATAACTACATTGTCTAAATTACTTGTAATCTGCAGTTACCATATACTGTAGTTATATAGATATAATAATTACCTGCAGCATAAGACGACAGAATCAGTCAGAATTCTTTTAAAATCTTTAAAAAAATCAAGTACAAAGATGCATTTTCTCCACCAGATGGCAGACTTCTCTACATCATTTCTGACTGAGCTGTGATTATTTTCTGACTCAAAATATCTGCATCATTTACAGCCACACAGTGACAAAAACAGGAAAACTCAGCAGCACTGATATGTTCAATAAATTACACAAAGGATCCCATTAAAATCAAAATGAACCATATGAGAATAAATGATGACTGTATTTACAGACAGTAGTCCATAAAGGGTAAAAGCGATCAGCGAATACTCACATACTGTATGTGCTGTTGTTAAGCCTCTCTGGATAGAAGGAGGGAACATGAACAGCAGTAAATGATTTTAATGTGCCCTAACCCTAACAACTGCCCCAACAAGAACACATGGAACCCTTAAAGCCTACCAATGACACTCGGAACCTTTGACCTGGCTCGGAATATTAAGAGTGATGGTAAATATATGTGAAATGTGCCAATTGAGTGACCATAGGCAAGGAGACAAGGAATAAATAGAAATGACTTATAACTTTTTCATGACATATAATGGTCTCCAGCCCCAACCTGTAGATTGGTAAGACAAATGCCTCAGTGTGTTATGATTTACAAGAACAGCAAATGTCAGCAATGTCATCGCAATGTTCTCCAGTGCAAACGTCACGATGGAGGACATGCAATGTCACGTAAAGCAAATTCACTCAAACATGTAATGTTACAACTTTTTTGCTGCTTGAATCAGAACTCACATGCTCTCATTTTCTATGACTGATCTTTAGGAGACGTCTGTTTATCTTTCACCACGTAGAATAACCATACATTTAACATGGTTAGAAATGGTTCTATTACCTGTTGATAACATAACTATGAAGTCCATTTGCAAAGGTTATTAAGAAATGCATTGTTTCTCTCAAATACAGCCAAACCTGGCTAAGAAGAGCACTCAGGTGACTTGTGAAATCTGGTTATCTTGGACAGGTAGTTTTCTTATAGAGAAGCAGACTGACTCGGGACAGTTTCCAAGTTAAGGTGCTTTAATGGAGATACTTTCCTTTAAAGATAGTATGTGTATTGCACATGTAGGTGAAATATGGATGAAAGAATCCCATTTGAAAAAAATGCAACTTTGCTCAAGGCTATACAAATTAAACAGCAATTACAGCTGAATATTTTGTACATCCATTCTAAATATGTGCAATGTGTTTCTTGTTTGGCTGCCTTGTTTGCTTACCATAATCAAAAATGACTCAATGTTGTCTAATAAAGTCCCACTTTAAACAGCTTATTATACACTGCAAACCATTTAATACATACTAGAAAACAGTAACTTTGCAGAGTATTTTCTACCCGCTCGCTATCGGCAGTGATTGATAACATGCAGTCTCCTGGTCGCGGCTGCATTGGACGGACGGGCGGCTGATAATAAATAATCATATTGTTTTTATTTACATTTTACACAGTGTCCCAACTTTTTTGGAAATGAGGTTGTAAATAAACATTAACTACTGATTATATTTTAAGTACAAGTAGCAGATACTCATTGAAAACAAAATCGATGTGATGCTCTCGTGATATGTTAGCTTTAAGTGTATGAAGTTTGGTTTCAGCATAACATTAACGTAAAGCTTCAAAGTCTTTGCTTTTGACCTTCAAATACAACATCTCTGGTACGTTAATATTAGTACAGTATAACTCATTCTAGCAGTCATTGTGCTAAATGTAATGCCTCTGAAATGAACCATCTCATGGTCAATCTCACTGTAAGAGTAACAATGAGAGTGTTTTTGGACCAGAGGAAATTCTAAGAACTTCATTTTTTATTGTATCTGCACTACAAAAGATACTGTAAGAAGGATTGTAGTTTTGAGTTTTGAAACTGAATGTGTTGCAGCTTATATGTCATCCTCCATTTCAGGATTGAGAGTTGAGAGTGTGTTGGAAAGTCATTAGCACCCTGAAAGCACACTGACAGAATGTGGGGCTCAGTTGTAGTGGAAACGGTTGTTTCCCTGAGAATCGAGGAAAGGATGAAGCTCACCCTGTAAACAGATCAGTGAGACCTTCCACTGTGCAAAAGAGAGTAGGAGGATGATGAATGGGTTAATCCGCACATCAACACACAACCACTCTGCAGTGATAAGGTTTAGCCCGGGCAGCCACGCCACTGGACAGATTAGACAGCACCTAATGCTTTGTAAGATGATTACATCTATTTCAGGAGCATTTATTCCGTTGCAGAGTTGTTACTGTTTGATTGAATTGCACAGACCTATTGTTCGTCATCACTGCACAGAGGAACTGGTCAGACATTCATGGTCTATCTTTATTGAGTGTGTATAAAAACTCTGCTTGCATACACAAGAACCCTTGCAATGATCTGTAAAAAAAACAAACATGAATGGAAATGGAACTGAGCCCAGTTATAGACATTTACAAACAAAACAATAGCTCGAAAATTCAGCAGATATGTTTCACTGCTCTCTATCCCTTCAACTTAATATGTCCTGATGAGAACTAATGGTGTCTGAAGAATGAATAACATAATCTCACAGTATATTGGTCAATGACTAACAGCTTGTGATCAGTGGAAGTACAGTTTTCATGCAGAGAATTACCAGTTCAAGATGAGCGTTTTCATGGAGCAGGACATTGCAGGATATTATCTAAGCGTAGGGAAAGATTATAAAACGTAATCCACACATTAAATAAAAAACAAGCAGGCCTACTAATGGAGTTCGTCCACACAGTTAACATGTATTATCTAGAAAACACTTATTTTGAGTTGTCAACCTGATTTAAACAAAGGACCCAGAAAGGAAGCTGAAGCAGTGTTGTGAAATGTGATCATTTGTTAATCGTCTCTGATCTATATTCTGACATATTCAACTTAAAACAGTATGTAGAAAAGGTATTTAATGTTTGACCACATCAACGTCATTGATTTTTGTAAATATATTTATTCTGAAAATTGACTTACTTGCAACAAGAGATAGTATCGTGATCGGTATGAAAGGGGCTTCTTTGAAAGGCTCAGCCATTAACAAACAAGTAAATAATGAGATTCTCCAATTTGTGGAACACGTGGTTGTAGGGGATTAATTCATGGACCCTGGAGCACATAAAATCCTTGTTTGGACGTTTGTAATGAGGGTTGTTGCCCCAGATGTCCAAATGTAATCCACTGCTGGAAATAAACAGTCTTTCTAGTCATGACCTACCACTCATGCACACTCATACAGTGGTGGCAGAGGCTACCATGCAAGGCACCACTACCAGGAGTGATAACCCTTCACACAATCACTCGCACACCAATGGAACTGCTGGGGCTGGGGATCGAACCACCAACTTTCCAATGAAGTGGAAGAGCAGTGTCTGAAATTCACTCTTTGATCCTGAGCGATCCTTTTAGGTTCTTAGGTACGGAACAATGAGAGTGCAAACGTCAGACACTTTTGAGATACAGACTAGCATTTGTTAGCTTTGTTTTTTGTGTGTTTTTTTAAAGAATTGTATTAAGAGTACTAAAATATGGAATCTTGGCATCTCTATTATTTAATAAAGCCAGATGTAATGCCATAGTCACACTGTGTTGTAATTAAATCATGAATACTGTAACAACAAAAATAGAGAGCCCTATTTAAATCCAGGAGGAGGAGGAGGAGGAGGAGGAGGAGGAGGAGGAGGAGGAGGAGGAGGAGGAGGGGGAGGCTGCCACACATCCCTGTTTGTGTAATAAGTCTCATGATGCAGATCGGCTGGGTCACGTCATAAAAAATATCATTCTGATTATTAAATGTTTGGATGCAGGTGGGTAAAACACTACACTAATAATGAAAACATTAATGCAAACATTACTTGCAGTGATACCACAGATGATACTGTCTGGACAATGTATGTATGCACAAGGCATAGCAGCTTAACTTCATTAATTGTTTAAATCTTCTTACATGTTGACAGGATCTGTTGTTAATTAATATCCTGTGTTCGTCCATACACAAGGTCACACACACACACTCCCTGCAATGAAACTGTTTGGAGAAAAGCAGCCCTCCTCCCAAAAATCTTGAGGCACCAGTAGAGGTGCAGTGAAGTCTCTAAATCTGAGAAAATGATCAAATTTGGGTGAGTGTTACGTCAACATGTACATTTTTTAAAATATACCAGAGGATTCAAATGATGTCAGATAGGGCTGGGAACCAAAACTTGGTTCCAAATTAAAACCAAATCCAAAATGCCAAGAAGCAGGTACCCATGAAGAATTTATTTTTGGTTCTGCTAATCGGCTTATCTTACCTAAAGCCCTTTATTAGCCCTTTATTATTGCAAATAAAGGCTACATGTTTGCAAGGATGTACATAGCTATCTGCCAGGACCTGTCTAAGTGACTACATCACGCATCAACGCAGCAGCTTGTCTAGTTATTTAGATAAGAGCTAGCATGTATAGCTAAAGTCACAAGAATATGAAAGATGGACTTGACTTTTAATGACAAGGTAAAGCGCAATTCATGTGGGAAGCTATTAGCTGCAAGTCAGGTTGTATATCAAATCTGACCAAACATTTAAGGCAGCACAGCATCGATCTTTAAGACTATACACTGTTTGATTGTGGTCTCCGAGCCCGAGTGTGTCATCGACTAGTGCAAGTAGCACTTTGCTAGCACCTGTGGTAGAGCCAGGCACAGCAAACCGTGACACACCATTTTCATTGGCAACAAAGGAAAAACTGACAAAGGAGAAAACTGAGGAGCGTCGCAGAGCCGTAAAGGCATGTGTGTGGAAAGGGCTACATCCTCATCCTCAGGTGTCAGATCTCTGTCATTTAGTAAGCAGGGTTAAAGAGGAATTTGAAAAAAATGTCAAAAAAACCCAAAAACCTCAGTAAACATTTCCTCAGAAAAACCCCCAGATAAAAGTACAGTTAAAAATCAATCTATTTTCCAATGCATTTTGACTTAAAGTCCATGTGTGATTTTCTTGTTTGTTTCCTTAACACTCCCTAATTCTTGACTTGTGAACTCACTGGAATTCCAATTCCCTCTACTTGGGGATGGAATGATTTCCTTGAATCCTACAATTCAAGCAACCCACTTGGATGAGCATCTGAGAAAAGCCAATATAGTGGATCGACTGACGATTTCAGAAAGGCAGAGGAGTTCATCCATCTGATGAGCGTTTTATACACATCCACACTTTGTGCGTCTTCTGGAAGGAGCCTCAGATCCTGCCAGCTCTTCAAAAGCTTGATAAGCATTTCATGGCTGAAGAGGGAGACACAGTGTTGGTGTGCAACATTAAGTAGGCTGTCTTGGTAAATTTGTCCAAACAGTTGCAGAATGATGGCATCAGAAACTTTCTTGAAGAGGCCACTGCATTAGACCCATGTTTCAAACACAATGTGAAGGACAGCACTGTCTGGGACCGGATGAGTTTAATAAGTTGATGGCAGGAAAGCTGACTGAGCTTGAGCAGCCAACGGAGCGTGACGGTGGAGAAGATGGTGTAAATATGCACTCAGAGGAAGCAAAAAGAAACAAAGAGAGAATAAGGAGGAAGAAGGAGAGTAGAGGAGGGGAGAGTGAGGAGGAGGAGGAGCAGCCTTCTCCCTACAAGAGGGCTGTAATGTCTCAGTTAGAGGAGCTTTTCGCTACTGAAGAGGACTTGAAGATGAAAAATGTTACCAAACAGCATCTCATCCATCCAGTGTCAGACTGACAGAGAGCTCAACATGTACAGATGCCACCAACAATGACATCTGATGAATCTGCTGCCTGGTGGTGGAATGACAGAAGCACATCTCCTTTGTTATCTGAGGTGGGCTTTTTGCAGGCATCCTCCACGCCTGGTGAGAAGTGTTTCTCCTGTTGAAAGACACTATTTGCTCAGAGAGATGACGCATCCTACTGGAAAAGGTTGATGTGCTGATTTTTCTTAACCAGAACTGCTGAGCAAACATCTTTCCATACCTGAGCTCTTCTTTTTAAATGTATTGACTTTGTTTATTTGGTTACAGGCAGCTAGGTGTTGTGCAGTGAGTGTCCTTTATTTTAGTATTTTGGCACCATTGCTACTCCCGGGATTAACTTTTACTTTTCTCAGACATGACTTTTAAGAATTATGTCAGCAGGTTTCTTATAAATTAGACGTACAACAAGCAGATGAAAAAGCAGCTACTGCTTTCCAGTGTGACATAGTCATATTGGTCATAAACAGTCATATAAATTTAAACAACTGTTGAGGCAGAACTCAGTCCAAATACATTCTGGTAAAATATTACAGTTTAAGTAGCCTTTAATAAAGCAGGAGCACAAACATTTTTAAATGAGATTTTCAGACATTTTAACTACTTCATTTGCCATTAATGTAGGGATGTATGACTTATTTTTTCAGCTCATGGCGATAACTGATAGTACAGTGTTTCCTCTAGAATGTTTTCCAGCAGCAGTGCAGTTGTGCAGTTGTGCAGTTGTGCAGTTGTGCAGTTGTGCTGTGTACATGAGGATGTGACGCTGGCTGTATTCATACGGCTTCAAATGAAATGACCTTAGAATCATTATAGGATTATTCATGTCTGACTTTTGTGTCTTAATGGACAGGTTTTGACATTTATCTGTAGAAATGAATATTAAAATATTAAATGCCACAACATAGAACATTATTCACACTATTTACTGGAAATTAAAGGTTAAACATTGTCTTCTGCAGTGAGAAACATTTTGTCAAGCTAAAAATCTCTCCTCCCTCCTCATAGCTCCTGACCTCCCACTGCTCCCTCTCTCTCCTCTCCTCTTTGCTTCTCTTTCCTCCTTCACATGAACTAACAGTCTTTTTTTCTGTTACACACTTTAACACTTAGATAGGCAACATGTAACCAGCATTTATATACTCCATTCTGTTTAGGCATTTTACATTGAAATCTAAGACAAACTTCTCATTAGTTTAAAAGGTGACTAGTTTGCATCCCTTATCATCTTTACTAACCTCAGCTCCTCCATGGTCTCCATCAACCAACCAGTTTAAGAGACTCATCTGAAAAGTGTAATATCATTTAACAGTCCAGATGTATGTGTACAGGACACATGTGAGTTTAGTCTAAGCTTGTAGCTGACGTTCACTTCCAGGACTAATAAATGAGGTAGTGATGTCACTATGCTGTGATTACTAACAGAGGATCTTAACACTGGACACTCAGGCAGTAATGACCAGCTGCTAATTAACATGACTTCCTATGAATGTAGCTAACGTCACATAGCAGCAGTTGGGGAAACAACATACGACTTTTCTTAGTCTTGAGAAACTGCAGCATTTATTAAGTGACTCAAATGAATAACTTCCTGCTAACCTTTTCCTCTGTTCTGCTCTCATTCACAGCTTCATCGTCACTTTTCAGCGGCTCGCCTGTTACACACTGCTCTATTCCCTCAAGGAGCTACGCTGCTCTAACGTTCGACTGAGGAGAGGGTCCAGGAGGGTTTTATGAACTAGTCGATGACTCAAAACAGTTCCAAGATAGCGTTGTGTGTTGTCATGTTCACACAGTATGAGTGTGAAAATCATTAGTAGCTCGTTGATATTAATGATGCGCTCATAATCTAGTAGCGGCGGAATGAATCTTGAGGAAACAATGAAGTGCCTGCTTCACATGGCCAATACTGATACAATAATCTATTCATCAATCAAATTTCTGTATTCTATAGAGAAGCTCTTAACCTGTGAGACAAGAAAAAGCTGAGAATATAATTTTCCAGTTAGAAGAACAAGGATGAAGGAAAAATAACCAAAGCTTCACTGTATGTTTGAAATATTTGAAGTTGAAGCAGCATCACTGTGTGAAAAACTAATACAAACCCCTTTCAAAAAAGTTGGGACAGTATGCAAAATGTAAATAAAAACAGTATGTGATGATTTGCAAATAATTGAAACCCCATATTTAATTAAAACTAGCACAAAGACAACATTTAAAAGGTTGAAATGGAAAAATTTAATTGTTTTTGAAAACGATATCCTCATTTAGAATTTGATTCCAGCAACACGTTTCCATAAAGTTGGACAGGGTCATGTTTCCCACTGTGTTGCATCACCTCTTCTTTTAACAACACTCTGTCAGCGTTTGGGACTGAGGAAACCAGCTGATGTCATTTTAAAGTGGAATGTTTTCCATTCTTGTCTGATGTAGGATTTCAGCTGCTCCAGAGTTCAGGGTCTCCTTTGTCCTATTTTACGTTTCATAATGCGACAAACATTTTAATGGTTGACAAGTCTGGACTGCAGGCAGGTCAGTTTAGCACCGGACTCTTTTACTACAGAGCCTTGCTGTTGTAATACCTGCAGAATGTGGTTTGACATTGTGTTGCTGAAATAAACAAGGCCTTCCCTGAAAAAGATGCTGTCTACTTGGCAGCATATGTTGCTCCAAAACCTGTTTATATGGTTCATTAGCATCAGCATTAATGGTGCCTTCACAAATGTGCAGGTTACCCATGCCATGTGCCCCAAACCCCCTATACCATCACAGATGCCAGAGGGTCCCTCTCCTCTTTGGAGACTGGACACAGCATCCATGATTTCTAAAAAGAATTTCAAATGTTGACTCATCAGACCACAGGACAGAATCCTGTCTGTTTTTAATACAGTGATGTCACTACAGAATCCTGTCTGTTTTTAATGCAGTGATGTCACTACAGAATCCTGTCTGTTTTTAATACAGTGATGTCACTACATAATCCTGTCTGTTTTTAATACAGTGATGTCACTACAGAATCCTGTCTGTTTTTAATGCAGTGATATCCACTACAGAATCCTGTCTGTTTTTAATATAGTGATGTCACTACAGAATCCTGTCTGTTTTTAATACAGTGATGTCCACTACAGAATCCTGTCTGTTTTTAATACAGTGATGTCCACTACAGAATCCTGTCTGTTTTTAATACAGTGATGTCACTACAGAATCCTGTCTGTTTTTAATGTAGTGATGTCACTACAGAATCCTGTCTGTTTTTAATACAGTGATGTCACTACAGAATCCTGTCTGTTTTTAATACAGTGATGTCCACTACAGAATCCTGTCTGTTTTTAATACAGTGATGTCCACTACAGAATCCTGTCTGTTTTTAATACAGTGATGTCCACTACAGAATCCTGTCTGTTTTTAATACAGTGATGTCACTACAGAATCCTGTCTGTTTTTAATACAGTGATGTCACTACAGAATCCTGTCTGTTTTTAATGCAGTGATGTCCACTACAGAATCCTGTCTGTTTTTAATACAGTGATGTCCACTACAGAATCCTGTCTGTTTTTAATACAGTGATGTCACTACAGAATCCTGTCTGTTTTTAATGCAGTGATGTCACTACAGAATCCTGTCTGTTTTTAATGCAGTGATGTCCACTACAGAATCCTGTCTGTTTTTAATACAGTGATGTCCACTACAGAGTCCTGTCTGTTTTTAATGCAGTGATGTCCACTACAGAATCCTGTCTGTTTTTAATACAGTGATGTCACTATAGAATCCTGTCTGTTTTTAATACAGTGATGTCACTACAGAATCCTGTCTGTTTTTAATGCAGTGATGTCACTACAGAATCCTGTCTGTTTTTAATGCAGTGATGTCACTACAGAATCCTGTCTGTTTTTAATACAGTGATGTCCACTACAGAATCCTGTCTGTTTTTAATGCAGTGATGTCCACTACAGAATCCTGTCTGTTTTTAATACAGTGATGTCCACTACAGAATCCTGTCTGTTTTTAATGCAGTGATGTCCACTACAGAATCCTGTCTGTTTTTAATACAGTGATGTCACTACAGAATCCTGTCTGTTTTTAATGCAGTGATGTCCACTACAGAATCCTGTCTGTTTTTAATGTAATGATGTCCACTACAGAATCCTGTCTGTTTTTAATGTAATGATGTCACTACAGAATCCTGTCTGTTTTTAATGTAATGATGTCCACTACAGAATCCTGTCTGTTTTTAATGCAGTGATGTCACTACAGAATCCTGTCTGTTTTAAATGTAGTGATGTCACTACAGAATCCTGTCTGTTTTTAATACAGTGATGTCCACTACAGAATCCTGTCTGTTTTTAATACAGTGATGTCCACTACAGAATCCTGTCTGTTTTTAATGTAGTGATGTCCACTACAGAATCCTGTCTGTTTTAATACAGTGATGTCACTACAGAATCCTGTCTGTTTTTAATACAGTGATGTCACTACAGAATCCTGTCTGTTTTTAATGTAGTGATGTCCACTACAGAATCCTGTCTGTTTTTAATGTAGTGATGTCACTACAGAATCCTGTCTGTTTTTAATACAGTGATGTCACTACAGAATCCTGTCTGTTTTTAATACAGTGATGTCACTACAGAATCCTGTCTGTTTTTAATACAGTGATGTCCACTACAGAATCCTGTCTGTTTTTAATGTAATGATGTCCACTACAGAATCCTGTCTGTTTTTAATGTAATGATGTCCACTACAGAATCCTGTCTGTTTTTAATACAGTGATGTCACTACAGAATCCTGTCTGTTTTTAATGCAGTGATGTCACTACAGAATCCTGTCTGTTTTAATACAGTGATGTCACTACAGAATCCTGTCTGTTTTTAATGTAGTGATGTCACTACAGAATCCTGTCTGTTTTTAATACAGTGATGTCACTACAGAATCCTGTCTGTTTTAATACAGTGATGTCACTACAGAATCCTGTCTGTTTTTAATGCAGTGATGTCACTACAGAATCCTGTCTGTTTTTAATGCAGTGATGTCACTACAGAATCCTGTCTGTTTTTAATACAGTGATGTCACTACAGAATCCTGTCTGTTTTTAATACAGTGATGTCCACTACAGAATCCCGTCTGTTTTTAATACAGTGATGTCACTACAGAATCCTGTCTGTTTTTAATGCAGTGATGTCACTACAGAATCCTGTCTGTTTTTAATACAGTGATGTCACTACAGAATCCTGTCTGTTTTTAATACAGTGATGTCACTACAGAATCCTGTCTGTTTTTAATACAGTGATGTCCACTACAGAATCCTGTCTGTTTTTAATACAGTGATGTCCACTACAGAATCCTGTCTGTTTTTAATGCAGTGATGTCCACTACAGAATCCTGTCTGTTTTTAATACAGTGATGTCACTACAGAATCCTGTCTGTTTTTAATACAGTGATGTCACTACAGAATCCTGTCTGTTTTTAATACAGTGATGTCACTACAGAATCCTGTCTGTTTTTAATATAGTGATGTCACTAGAGTCCTGTCTGTTTTTAATACAGTGATGTCCTCTACAGAATCCTGTCTGTTTTTAATGCAGTGATGTCCACTACAGAATCCTGTCTGTTTTTAATACAGTGATGCCACTACAGAATCCTGTCTGTTTTTAATACAGTGATGTCCACTACAGCATCCTGTCTGTTTTTAATACAGTGATGTCCACTACAGAATCCTGTCTGTTTTTAATGCAGTGATGCCTTGTCAGCCTTGTCCCTTGAGATTTCTTCAGATTCTCTGAATCTTTACAATATTGTTACTTTAGACAATAAAATCCACAAATGCTTTCCAATTTTATGTTGACAAACATTATTCTTCAATTTATATTTACCAGTGCAGTCTTTCACAGAGTGGTGAACCCCTCCCCATTTTTACTTCAGAAAAATCCATTAATGTTGAGATGTTCCACCAGCTGTTTTCTTTTAGCATTTCACTACTTTTACAGTCTTTTGTTGCCGCTGTCCCAACTTTTTTGTGTTGCTGTCATCTAATTCAAAATGGGCATATAATTTTAAAAAACAATGAAATTTCTCATTTTTACTATTAGATATGTTGTCTTTGTGCTATTTTCAATTAAATTTGGGGTGTCAATGTTTTGCAAATCATTGCATACAGTTTTTATTTACATATTACACAGCATCACAACCTTTTTGGAATTGGGCTTGTAGTTTCACACCAATCTGTATAGTGGTGTAAATGTATGGCTTATCCACATACCGTGCTACCGTGCTTGTTTTTCCAACATCCCTGGAGCTTCTGTCACATGATACTGGAAAAGTCTCTGGCCCAGTGGTTTAGGAAATGACAATTTCAAACCCTCACAGAAGAAGGTGGTCAGAGCTTTTAAGAGGTGAAGAGATCATGAGGTTAACCAGCAGTGCCTGAACACAACCCTACAGCTTGACCACTCTCTCCAAGTGCACTCTAAATTCATGCCTATATTAAAATAATTATGAACGGGGTAAAACAAAGCAGTGCCTGACATCTCGGATGGTTGTGTAATAAATCCTTGTCTGCATTTATAGTATAGCCTCTACATAATCTACTGCAGCTGCAAGATACTGGGAAAAAAAACAATTTTTGTAGTGGATTTGCCAGTTTTAAATGAAGAGGGCTGCCAGTCAGAGTCACATCTGACAAATATCATAGAATAAATATAAAGTCAGTCCAAAAAAATAATAAATAAAAGCAAATAGTGAGTTGTAATAAACAGTATATCAACCTCAAGAACAAAAACAATTCAAAATTCCACTCCACAGTTTTGCCACAGATCCCCAGAAAACAGCTCCACCGTACAGCAACTTTAGAGAAACTACGTCCACAGGATTATTCCTCCTCCTGACACAGACTGCAGAGACAAGGGTTATGTTTGACCATAAGGTGACCACCAGTGACACAGACAACGCCAAAACATGGTCAAGGCCATGAGTAATGCTGGAATCCCTAGCCTGCCGTGTGTCACTCACACCCTCCAGCTGACTATCAACGAGGGGCTTTTGGCTCAGACAAGTGTTGCACATTGTAAAATGTGACATGATGCAACACCATGATGTTGTAAACTTGATTTCCTTACAGTCAGAAAGTAAGTAACAATTGATGAAAGTCAAACATGTGTTCAAAGTAAACTGTAATGTTATTATTAAGTACTCATATTGGTATTCGGCATTGGCAAGTACTCAAAGGTATATACTCATACTTGTACTTTGTCTGAAATAAGTGGTATTGGTGCATCCCCAGCATTTTTGTTATATTAATCATTTGTGGAGTTGGGAGTTACCGGAAGTCCTGTTTTCAATTTTGATTTCTCGTTAGGTTAGCCTATCAGTGCTGAGATTCTCCAGACGTCACATGTCACATGTCAACAGGATGTTAATGCAGAAATGGAGGACGAGCTTATCGTAGCTGTATGGAGCTGTCTGTGTGCGCCTCGGGATACTGTTGTGAACCCAGACAAGACGATGTTTGGTCACTAACGTATCTGTGATAAACAACAAACACAAGGCAGCCATTGTGTTGACTTCATACATGGTTAATGGACAGGAGGAAATGACGGTCTTATTACTCGTGGATGATGCGAGTACACTCAAATGATCATTTGCACGAGTAGAGCAATGCGAAAATTCTTGTCACTCTACTCTAAATGTTGGGATAGGAGATTCTGGTCAGATCACACAGCTCTAACTCCAATTTTATCTTGACAGAAAATACCAGTTACTTGATGGGCTGACTGTGTATCACTAACTCACCAAGAAGAGCTTCAAACAGGTTGCTTCGGAAAATTTCCATTATTCTCTGAATGGCAGTTTTGAGCTGCTGCTCCTCTGGCCTCTTCAGTTTAGCGCAGTACTCCTCCAAAAGCTCCAAGGCTCGAGCTGTATCTGCAGAGCAGGACCAGATCAGACAGCATTAGGTGTTCAATTTAACAATACATCTATGTTCATAATATCATTCTGACAATATTCTGTACAATGTGACAATATTGTATAAGATGATGAATTTAGAAAACAGCTATATCAACAGACTTGGAGATAAATGTCTGCTGAGAGAAGCGTAGGTGGCTTCATCCTACTCTACAGCTGTAGTCTCACCAAGCTGGAAAGATTCATCATCAGGACGATACACAATATAAGGTATGTTGACATCCCAGTATTCCAACCGTATGGGTTACATATCTCACTCCAGAACCATTGACATTAATGTGCTGCTATAACAGCCTCCATTCTTCTTGTTTCAGTCTTGGATACAGAGATTTGTTTCAATTCAGTTACTAAAATATGCAGTTGAAGTGGGTGAAGTTTGTGTTCCAGTTCATCCCAAAAGTGTTGGATGGGATTGAGGTCAGGGTTCTGTTCAAGCCAGTCAGGTTCTTCCCCAAAATGGGAAAAGCATTTGTTTATGGAGCTGGTTTTGGACGATGTATTGCAGAAACACTACAGAGACAAACAAAAAGGGCCCAATTCATTTTTAGACACATGATCTAAAAGTTATTGGTGCAAGTGCATTTCAGGCATGTGCAACTCCCTTAAACTAGTTCAAACGGTGAACAATCTGGGTGTAAAGTAAGGCTACAGACACAGAGGAGTTGGGTTTATTCCATGGATTATTGTGCGTTTTGGGCAGGCCATGATTTAACCTAATCAGAGTGTAATCCCCCATTCCCTTTAAAAGTACCTGCATCTGGCACACTGCATTTCAAACTGTGGCACTCATCCTCACTGAGAGACAGGTATGTGGTCACTGCCCGGTGGATAAACTGTGTCTGCCGTCTCCCAAACCTCTGTCCCATCAACAGATATTTAACTAAGGAGGAAGAGGAGAGCTGATGGGCATCTCTGTTTGTGTAATAAGCCTGCATCTATCACAGCCCACAGATGGAGCAAGGCAGCTAATAACATTACCATTGTGATTAATATTGATGGGATGCAAAAGGGTAAAGTAGTACATGTCTATTGAGGAAAATATTGATTACCTCCCTATTTAATATGATCAGGACTGCATGAAATCCTACAAAATTAAGCGTTTTTACTGTTGCTCAGTAGGAATTCTGAAACTAATGGATGCCAAAAGGTGACAAACAAGCTTAAGTCTGGTTTAGAAACTATTTGTGAAGTGACAGCATGTTTATTGCCACGGTTGGGAGGGTTACTTTAAAGATGTATTCCGATACAATTTCAAATGACCTCTTAAAAAATGTCTTCAGTATCCTGATCCAAATACCAAATATTAACGGACTGTATTTGATTCATTTCTGTTACTTTTGGATTACCTCAATACCAGATATGCAGTAGACCTAAGTGCACTGAGTAAGATAACTGAACAGAAAACATTAGAAATGAAAATGGGTAAAGATTTTTAGTGTCAAAAATGTGTCCTTTGCTCAGTATTTTATTAGAAAAGCCTTATTTGGGTTAAACAAGTTCAGGCAGTAACCTAGATAGTACACAACATGTACATACTTTACAAGGCAGACAGAAAATGCCCTGTATTAGTGTAATACATAGATTAAGAGTGCCCATACTATTTTTTATATATCTGGTGTCCAACTACTGAATTTAAACAAGAACAAACAAATGAAAGAAAATGGAAACCATAAAATGAATTCAGGTAGCTGGTGTGGTGTTTAGCATCTCTACAGATATTCAAAAACGTGTGTCTTATAAAGCACATTTACATGTGTTCTGAGTCTGCACCATAAAGTAATGGTCTGTATGAAGTCAGAAACTTCAACATCAGTTTTTTCTGACCTTGGGCTGTTTGGCACACAGATCTTTCATACACACATCAACGGATCTTCAAAACTACATGGCCCATGTTCTCCCACGTCACCTGCATACATTACCCATAAGGGCACCTTCTCAAAGGGCCAGGCCTCGCCTTAACACTTATGTACAAGGAAACTCTGGATCGCTGCCATCTCACAAAATTAGTGAACGACCTCGTAGTAAACTCCAACTCTGACTTCAGCTCCGTGTGCAGAATGAAACCAACTTCATCTTCCACTCATCCCATAAACCACAACCATGGAAGGGTTGCAGAAGCCCCTCTACTATGTCTTGTGCTGTTTGATTCACACCTTCATTAATTAAATTAACTCCCCGTTGCTAGACACAGACACAGTGGTGGTGCTGTTTTGACCTAGGAGTCATATAAGGTTAAAAGTGCTTCTTGTTCTAATACATGCACAACTGCACAAAAGTTATGTGCACCTCTGCATATTGGCCATACTTCTACAGCATTTAGAAAATGGACTCATGCACTCTTTGTATTATTGCAGCCACTGAATGTTTTAACCTTGTTTTTGGTCTCAGATTGTTCTCTTACCTGTTTACTTCTTGTCTAAGTGAACAGATTGGAGGGCCGTCCTGATTTGACATTGTCTGAACTGTGTCCTCCTTTCATTGTTTGTCTTTGACAGACTGTCTCATGTGAGTTGGAGAGTGAACCAGTGTTTTGCACATTTCTCCTCATATCTGTTTTGCTTTCATGAGTGGATCTTTTACTTTGTAAAGTCCTGGTCATTATGAAGAGTCTTTGCCTCTGGTTTCATTCATTAACTTAAGCTCCTGTTTAAAAACAGGTATGTATTGTATTAAAATCTGTGATTGTTCTCTCTGATCCATTGTTATTATTATACACTAAAATAGACCACCAGACTAATCAGTTTGCTTCTGAAGGTAGAATTATGTACCAAATTTAATTGAGGTTTGCCAAAATGAAAGGGGTTCAATACTTCTGCACACAGCATGTTCCATTTTTAATTTTCATAAAAAGCTTTTGTGGAAAAAAAACTCGTCACTCACTATTAAATCATTAAAAGTATTATTGAGGTTAAATAAAAGTATATGTTGAAAAGTATTCATGTTTGTTATCCAGTAAAATGAGTGATTTAACTGGGGGTTGAACACTTTTGCATGTCACATTCTCATAGGGGCTGAGCCCCCTAGAGGTCTCATCCTAGAATCGCCCCTGTCTCTGCTCCAAAACACAAAGCACCAGTGTAGTCTCTTTATCATGGATGTATTTCTCTGTTTCCAAATGTCACTTTAACACATTTAGTTTCTATTTGAATCTTTCTGTCATCTCTTCCTGATTGTATGAAGTTTAACCCTGTGAGCTTGTTAAGTAGGAACTGTTATTCAGAGTTTTTACCTGTCCAGACACTGTTTGTCGAAACAGAAGAGGGGTTTCTGGCACAACTTCACCTACTGTCAAGGTGCATGGAGAAGCGAAAAGGTCCTAAAAGGCAACAACTCCAGCAACACCTGCAGTGTTAGGAACAACTTTATTGTTTGTCATTTATACAATCAAGTTGTTTTTTTTGCCTTTTCAGACACTGTTTGTCGACAGAAAGTTTAATTGCTACAGTTGATGCTAATGATCTTCACAAGTTAAATTAAACAGTACCAAGCTGGACTTCACAAGTCATTAGAAAGTGACAAAGCAGCCTCTGCATTTACTGCTCCAAGGACCCTGACAAACATTAAACCAGGATGACATCTTAAAGGTAGGGACAGACTTTAATACCTGCGGTTATTAATTTATTCATGTAATATTCTGATGCTACATCATGTGTGAGTGTTGGACTGAAGGATGCATTCAAAATACTGTGGCCATGAGACATTGTGACTGTAAGCATGGCTGATGTTTGTGCAGATCAGAGGATTGTTGAGGGAGGTGGATAATGGCTGTGTGTGGTGTTGTGTGTGCGCACATGCTGTGCCCACATATTAAAACAAAATGCCTGACCCATCATTTTCCTCTGGTGCCTGAACTGGTAGTATATTGTTCTTTAAAATCCAATCCTGCTAATACCCATTTTTAGTAAGCATATCTGTAATTTGATTATTTTTTTCTGTAACTGTAACAGAATACAGTAGCCTTTTTTTTTCTCCAATCCTAATAACGTAACACCATTACATGTATTCTGTTACTCCCCAAACCTGCTTATTGTCTACAATTACAGGGTCTCATGGAGGAGCAAAACCTTTCAATAGCTGTGACAGACAGTAACTCACCTTTTCTTCTGACAGGCATGGCTGACTTTGCTTAAACTAGTCTCTTGCTAAGGCTTCCAGTTCAGTCTTCAGTGCATGGTAAAAAAGAAGAAAAAAAAGAAGTTGTTTCTTAGTAGTAGGACAGAAGAGTTTTGATAAACTTTGCTTAACCTCCAAGAGCCCAGAGAAGAGGAACCGGTGGAGTACAGTGACTAGCAGGAGGGCCTGGTCTGGGGGGGTATGGAGGGAGGTTGTGTCCAGCAAAATGAGGAAAACATTTACTGTTCATTTAAATGAAGTGGTCACAGTTGTCTCTGTCCCAGAGGCAGCCCTACAATAAGCCACAATCAGCTCAGTTAAGGAAAGCCATCCTTCAGCTGAAGAGCCGGGGAACCACAGACCTGCCCTGTCATGGCTGATTCACTGCTGGTCCAAACAGCCTCCCACAGACAGACGGGGTCGGTGCACAGCTGGACAGTCAGGTGGACACCCAGCAGTGAAGTCATCACAGTCAGATGCGTGTGTTCAGAAGCTGGTTTAGTTTCCCATCTGATGTCTGAGGGCTGATGTGGGCTAACATTCTCACGCCTGTCCACAGTAACACACAGCCGGTGGGGTGTAACGATCCTGGGTCGATACCCTGTCCGAGAAGCTGGTCCACATCATTTATTCTGCCCGAGAGTCCATAACTATTACCGGAAGTTCACCTGCAGACGAGCCAAATACAGGGTGCTCCACACTTCACAGACACCGAGTTAACGTGGAGTTTAAAACGAAATATATGCACAATTTCACAGAAGAAATCTGAAATGTAAGTTAACAATGAACACGGTCCCTTCAGACTTTGTGTCTGGAGGTTTTCACTTACGGAGGGACGTGTGCGCACTACCCATGATGCGGGTACCGGCAATTTATGAAATTATAAAGACACGCCACGACTGGCTGCTAACGTTACGTCTGCGGATAAATAGAAATATGCGTGTTCAACATTAGTCAGCTAGCATTCATGCTAAATCACAAGGCAGCGGTGGTGCCAAATGAAATGATGCTTTCTCAGTGCGACGCCTGGCTGTAGGAGAATACCTGCCTGCCAAGTGTGGGAGAAAACGCATGGCTCTCAAATGTCCCCATGTATTTTCATTTTCCTCCAAATGGTGATGAGCGAATTTGTTCACATGACAAACAGCGCTGTCCTCGAGCTGCCTTCATTCTCTAACCAGGTACTACACAGTAGCGTTAGCCATATGAACTGACAGGGTCTCAAACAGTTTTTAAGTGCCGCTAACAAGCTAGCCACAATGAGAAATCAAACTTCCGTTCATGTTTTTCAAAATAATACTCATTAACAGGACATTTCTATAGCTTTCAGACAGAAAGGCAGCTCTGGCAAAGTATGTTATGAAAAGACAATAAAAGACAAACTAATTGATTATAAAACTAGTCAAATTATTAAAATGATGGAATTGCCAGCTGTTTCATGGAAATATGCACAATATCATACCCACAGGCAGACTGTCGCAGGTGGGAAGTTGATGAGATCATTATCTGTCCTCATGTTTTTCCTGTGGCTTGGTGGTTTATCGATCTATAATTTTATAGTTTCCCTTCTTAACAATGTTATAAGGTGCTTGTACAGGTAAAATAAAATACAAGAGGGTACTAATAGACTGAACAAAAAAAAAACACACCAAAACCAATAGAATAAAATTTTTAAAAAGCCGAATCTGTTGTCCAGGATGCCTTTCATACATGATACATGATGTGCATATCAAGAAATAAATGGGCAGAAGTTGGCAGCAGGCGTCTGATTGGAGAACACCCTAACCTGACCATAGAGTGGGGTTCACAAATGCTGACTGACATTTACAATTGCATTTACACTATGAACATCAGCAGGTAATATGAAATTATATTAAATTTAATCTAAATCACAAATAGTTAACCATACTGTTCATTTTTATGTAACAATAATAATAATTTAATAATGATAATAACTAGTGTTATTATACCTACTCATCTTTAATACTATAAATTCTTAACCATTGAACAGTCTAAACAAACTATAAAAAGTCTTTCCATGGCACATGTGGAATATCCCAGTAGTGTTGCTCTACTGATGCTACATTGCTACTTAGTTTACACACAGCTTTACTCGCTGCAAACCTAGATTGCATGTTTTAGAGATTGGGTGTGATGTAAGACAACTAATTGACACAGGTACAGTATTACATCATTGCTTGTGTCTACAGCCACAATTTCAAAGTTTCATGGTATCAGAGCATGAAATGTGGTGTTGGCAGCTCAGTTATTATTTTTTATGTTATTTCTTCATCACGTGACTGTTTTACCCCAAGATTACATGACATATATGATAGGCCTCTCTTTTATTTATTTTCCCTAGGTGACTTGGTTCATACTTTTATTTTGAAGGCACGGATGCATGGATCCAAGGCCAAGGCGCCGAACTTGATGCAGCTGTTTAACTTCCCTTAGTAACGCAAGAGATTGGTGGCTGGGAAGCTTGCTCCCGTTTTGATTGACAGGAGGCATCAACCAATCGTATTTTGGTATTTTTTTGTCGCATCAGGTTGCTTCAACCAATGATAAAGCTTAAGACCTGTGCGAAGGTGAGAGTTGAAATATTGCTGCAATTTATGTAGTGGAGAAACTATGAAAATTCTACTTTGTTTTGACTCATGATTATCATTATTATTAGTAGTAGTAGTAGTAGTCTTGTTATTGTTGTTATTGTTGTTGTTCTTCTTCTTCCTCTTCTTCTGCTTGTTATGTTTTCTTAATCTCATCCCTGTGTGGTTGCCAACTGGCTCCATTGTTGGCTCCAAAGATTGTAAAGGTCCCATGAGGTGAATTTGTGATTTTTCATGTTGGGTTAAATACAAGTTATTTCACTTGATGAGCTGCAGTAGGGTTTAGGAATAGTCATTGAATCATTGAATGGGGGGGTCCTGAAGCCTATCCCAGCTGACTTTGTGCAGGAGGGGGTACACCCAGACAAGTAGCCAATTCTTAGGAATATTCCTCATTCCTCCTCAGTCATTTGTGGCCTAACAGCAGACTCTGGTGGTCAGTAAGGAAAATAACTAATAACTAATAGTAGCTGCTGCTGGAGAGGACTGAAAGGGGGGAGGGAATATAGCAGCACCAAGATAAATATCACCTAGAAGAAATAATAAAAAACTAATGAATAACACATTATGATAAACTGAGGCAGCCTTTCAGCCAGACATGAATGCATTCAATGACCTTCCTCATCTCTTGCAGCAATTCCTTACTGTTTTCAAGTCAAGCCAGGTTTATTTACAGTATATAGCGCCAAATCACCCCAGATGTAATCTTATGGCATTTTCCTGAATAGCAGGTCAAAACTGTATTCTTTATATTACAGAGACCCAATAACTCCTCCACAGCAAACACAACAAAAACACAGTCAGTCATATAGTACCAGTAACCCTGTAGAATGGACATACCATCTGGCACTGTGACTTTAATAAAATTCTGCACACTGTATGCAATGCACACATACACAGATTTACAACTCTGTATCTTCTGAGCATATACATGCCATCATACAAGTGTACATGATGGCGCTGTATATTTTTCTTTTTTTAAATCTATTGTCCAGTACATTGAGTGCAATGCTAGAACCGGAGTCAGATTCCTTGCATGTGCACACATACTTGGCCATTAAAGCTGATTCTGATTCTGATTCTGAAAAGAACCTTTTAACAGGTAGAAACCTCACAGCAAACACTCGGTGGAAGGCCATCTGCTTTGACCGAGGGAGAGAGTTAGAAAGACATGCAAACTTGTCCAGCAACAACAATAGTAAATGCTAAAGATTGCAAACACTAGTATCTATAATAATTACTATGATAACAACATTATTATAATAGTAATAATTTTCAGAAACTTGAAACGGCTTCCCATTTATTGTTTTCTTTCCAGAGTCTAAAACATAACTTATAATGCTCAGAAATTTTCACAGAAGACCATGTCCTGCATAAATTAGAGAGTGGCTGTAAAAGAATTACAGACATTAGAGAAGGTAGCCTAGGTCCCAAGCCATATTAATTATGATAAAGACAGCTAGTAATAGTATAATAGCTAGTATAAAGAAACTCCAAGTAATTCATTCAACTATAAATCTTATTTCCAAATATTAACTTGTCTAATATGAATGAAACACTTTGAATGAAGCCATCATATTAACACCAGAATTATAGTTCCATTAATTTCCTCTTTATTAATTAAGACTGGATTTTTTAAGTAGCAATCACATTATAGGACAACAAGACTTTATAGAAAACATTAGTGCTCAGATCAGTTACATATGGGGCACTGAAATGGAAAACACAGCAGAATTGGTGAGACTCAACTAGAATAGATTAGTATGTAATGAACCGTCATACCTCGTCCTGATTGGATGGACAAGCCTAGAGTTTCTAAGGTCCATGTCTACCTGATTTGAACATAGAAGCATGTTGAATACAAACTTTGTGTATTGGCCACACTGTGGCAAGAAATTAGTTTCAAAGCCAAGTTTGTGCAGTTATATGAAGTTTTCAGGTATTTTATATTTCACATAAATTCTATGTTTTATATCTCAATCCTTGCCAGCAAATGCACCACCTTCTCATGAATATACTGACGTTAAGGAGCCTTTGTTGGACTATCAGTGAGGAAAGATGGAGATGATGAGTACGAGTGAACATGATCACTATTTATAGCCACCAGATTAGCACAAAGGTGATTTCAGTACCATTTTTTGTTTTAGTTTAGTTTGTTTTAGTATATTCCTTCAGGGTGGTGCATTTGCACCTTATTTTACCAATGATACATAGTTACTGTCAAAAATTATAACATCAATTTGGCTATCTTCAAATGTAAGTGGCATGTAATGCATTTATATGCATACAGTTCTGTTTGTGTTACTGTCTAGTAAGTTATTCAAACAGGGATGGAAGGAGTAAATAAATATGAACAGGGTAACGGTTATCTGTAACTACAGATAGTAGATTAGATTGTAGATAAGATTATCATTTGGGACAAATAGAATAGAATAGAATAGAATAGAATGGAATAGAATAGAATAGAATAGAATAGAATAGAATAGAATAGAATAGAATGGAATAGAATAGAATAGAATAGAATAGAATAGAATAGGACAGGACTTTATTGTCATTGTTGTAGAACAATGAAAGGCAGTTTAGCAGCTCTTAGATTAGCCTGCTGGTGGTGCAAACCTATGTGCCACCTGATGACAAAACTGTTTTTTAAAATTTTTTTATTTTAGTCAATAGTTTTGAATGTAATCTTTCATTTTGTAAAAGATCTGAGACCTTCTGCTACTTGTGTGTGTGGTTGTGTGACTTCAATATCAAATACCTACAGCTATTTTCCAGTTTTGCAAGTCATATAAATGCAAGACAAATCATTTCACCACTTGCCAATTTATGAGTAACTGAAAACAGAATGACAGTGCCGATTCAGACGAATATTGAGCTAATTATTCAGGGAAAAACAACATTTTTAATAACCCATTAGCTACCATTTGATTACATTTAACATTGGCTACTTTCTAGATAACTTATTGTTACACAGTATGATGGCATACGTATATTGAAAATCCTAAAGATTTTCCCAAAATCTGGAAGAAAAATTAAGTTTGAACTATTGGCAAAAATTCATTACAATATTAAATAGAGAAACACAAACAAGAGTAAAACCTGGGTTATTCACTACACCATCTTGTGTGACATGTAACTGGACTAAAATAAGCCTTTTCATTCTTCTGACAACACAATACCTGTATTTTCCCATAAGAATTCAACAGAATTACATAGTGGATGTTATCAAATGCTAATGTTAGGTAGGAAGTGGTTGATTGCTAACATTAGCTGTTTTAGTTAATGGGTTATCAAATGTAGTATGATGTTTTACCTTAAGAAGTGGCCCAATGTCCTTCTCAAGTTAAGCTATCCATTGTGTGTTTGGTGCTGATCATTCAGGAAGTTGAGAAATAAAAACGATTTGTCTGATTCCTCATGTTTATGACTTGCAACCTGGAACTCATCAATATCACATTTTCCCAGCATTTGAATTTCCTGCAATTTGACTTCCAGACCAATATTGGTGTGGATGATGCCATCATCTACATGACCACAGAGCCTTCACACACCTGGTCAAACTGTTAGGTTATTGTTATTCAACATCGCTGTCTTCTTCTGGAGCTGCAGTGACACCTGAATTTCCTCATGGTCTCATTTAATCTTATCTCATCTCATCTCGTCTTATCTTGTCTCATCTCATCTTGTCTTATCTTATCTCATCTCGTTTTATCTCATCTCGTATTATCTCATCTCATTTTATCTAATCTCATCTAGTCTTATCTCATTTCGTCTTATCTCATCTCGTCTTATCTCATCTCGTCTTATCTCATCTCGTCTGATCTCATCTCGTCTTATCTCATCTCATCTTATCTCATCTCGTCTCATTTTATCTTATCTCATTTTATCTAATCTCATCTCGTCGTATCTTATCTCATCTAATCTCATCTCGTATTATCTCATCCCATCTAATCTCATCTTGTCTTATCTCATCTTGTCTCATTTTATCTCATCTTATCTCATCTCGTCTCATCTTATCTCATCTCTCGTCTCATCTCGTCTTATCTTATCTCGTCTTATCTTATCTTATCTTATCTCATCTCGTCTCATCTTATCTCATCTAGTCTTATCTCGTATTATCATTTTTAAGAATAATTAAGTTTTTGAAATGAAAAATCTTCTAATCTCAGGTTATACAAACTAAATTACCTTGTGTATTAATTTATTATACAACGATCATGTAATACAGACACTGAAGGCTATATACTGTACACATACACATTAAGATTGCTGCTTCTACCCATGTGTATAATATGTAGATCCATCCCAGTCGACATGCAGTGTGCTCCCATAAGGATTCAACACATTTATCAAAACATGTGATATCATCTTACTTGGGCATGCTTTTTGCAATCAACAACATTCTCAGGGGTAAAACATCCTCCACCCATTCACCGTCAGACTGTAACATTCTCTGCCATAAATTTGCTTCATCTGTTGTTGAATCCATCCAAAGCACTTCTATCCCATAACTCCTTCCTGCACAGAAAGCCACAGAATTGAAATAATGTTAAACAGAATTCAACTGAATGATGAAGGTAATATTTGAAAGAATGACCATCTCCAGAGAACACATAGTAAAATGTCACATTTGTTCCAGACAGTATGTGCACAGTGTTTGTCAATCCGCTTCATAGAAATGAGTCTTCACATGGGCCTTGTGCAATGGTTTAATGTTTACCTGTGAACATGTCTAAAACCAATGTTATGGCTATTGATTTCAGAAAAACATCACTTCCACTTAGTCAAAGAACAAACAATAAAAAGAGGACCTGTGAACAGCTGTCAGGACCTTGGTGTTTATACAACCCCAATTCCCAAAAAATAGGGATGGTTTGTAAAACATGAATAAAACAGAATGTGATCATTTCCTAATGCTTTTTGACATTCAACTCCATTGAAACCAGCAAAAAGATAGTATTTCTAAATTCATTGATTTTTGTAAATATATGCTTCTTCTGAATTTAATGACAGCTACACATCTCAAAAAAGTTGGGACAGAGGCAACAAAAAACTGTGCTCAAAACTATGGGACTGGACCATTCCACGGGTATTACACTGTATTTTCTAGTATATCTAGATGCTTCTAATGCTGAAAGTTGATGGTGTTATTTTACAGATATTCATAGAATCTGTTGTGACCTTCACACTGATCTGTTGGTGTGTGAACCTAAACTATAGTCATGTTTATTATATCACTCCAACATATCAGCTTCATCCAGATCAAACTGTTGCACTGGACAGGTAGGACTGTATTCTGAGCTTACAGGGTGCAGGTTTCTGGCAGGGAGGGTGGACCCAGTGTTTATTTGTTGGTTTATTGTTTGTTTGTTTCTTAGCAGGATCCAGGAGTTGTTTTTTCTTCTCCACTTTGAAACTGGAACCGATTTCCATGAAACTTTGTGGAGGGGTGGGACATGGACCAGGCTATACAGACATGTGTAGGACTGTTTGGCCATGGTGGGGCTATGCACCATGGGGTATGCTCCATGGTGGGGGTATGCTCCATGATGGGGGTATGCACCATGATGGGGGTATGCACCATGATGGGGGTATGCACCATGATGGGGGTATGCACCATGATGGGGGTATGCTCCATGATGGGGGTATGCTCCATGGTGGGGGTATGCACCATGATGGGGTTATGCTCCATGGTGGGGGTATGCTCCATGATGGGGGTATGCACCATGATGGGGGTATGCTCCATGATGGGGGTATGCTCCATGGTGGGGGTATGCACCATGATGGGGGTATGCACCATGATGGGGGTATGCACCATGATGGGGGTATGCTCCATGATGGGGGTATGCTCCATGGTGGGGGTATGCACCATGATGGGGTTATGCTCCATGGTGGGGGTATGCTCCATGATGGGGGTATGCACCATGATGGGGGTATGCACCATGATGGGGGTATGCTCCATGGTGGGGGTATGCACCATGATGGGGGTATTCTCCATTCTAGTTACTGCAGTTTTTCTTTGCTTTCATCACATAAACCTTTTATTCTATTCTGTACTGGATATATAGCACCAACACAATGTCCTCAATTGTCTAATTTTATGTTTTATTGTGTTCATGTTTTTTATGCTGCATTGCTGAAAAATATTTTTTTCTCAGGTGGGAAAATGAAGATGTGAATGAATTTAATGTATCACTACTCAGATCCTGGTTTAATACTCAGTGTAAATCAGTCCAGTCTCACATATCAAAAGCATCCAGACTGCAAGTGTTGAAAAGTCATGTAGAAGAGAAACAGTGGGGAGGAATCTCACCTGACCCCAGCCCCAACCTCAGACCACCAATATAGTGGTTGTGCAGTCGGTCATGATCCCACACTGTGATTTCTACACAGGCCTCTCTGAGGTCCTCTGGTTGGAAGCCATCATACACCATGGTGTGGTTGAACATTGGGTTGGCTGTCCTCTTCACCACCCGTGTCTTCTGTCGACTCTTCCGGCTTGTGTCAGGAAGTATGGTGCTGCAGCAAAAGGGAAGGAAGAAGAGAAAAAAACTTATAGGCATGTGAGACCTGACAAAAACTTAAGCAGGTATGAGAACACAAAATAAATAAATAATTACAGCCACAGTCAGAGACATTACAGTTTGTGAGACATCTCACCATTTGACAAATGGGTCGATAATAACTCCCCTAACCGGAGGGAGATTCTTACAGTCTTTCACCCAAATCTGCACCTCACCAGTCTCCATTCGAGGCGTTGTCTTGGCTGTGGATGCAGTTAGAAAATAAATACACACGATACAAAAGGTACAGAGAGATAAAAACTGAGGTTCCATCAGCTCACTGTGGGACATTTGTGGCAGGAATCTCAGGGCGAGTCTCATCTGTCCTCTGCTGTCCATCAGACGTGAAGGAGATGATGTTGGAGTTTGTGCTGAGACCTGAAAGATTGAGCCAAGGTGAGTAACCTTGCTGATCAGATCACTTAATATACATAAATCACAATTTACATAGATTACAGAAACTGAGATTGTACCCTGGCTTTTAATGCATATTCATTAATCTGTGTGTTGCTGAAGTCCCAATCTGACATATCCACATCCACTTCGCCCAGGAAGCTATTCCGGCCAAAAGTGTCATTGTGCCACACCGAGATATTCAAATTCTGAGTTTTCAGCTCCTCCATTTTGATTTTAAACTATGAAAGGAAGGCATTAAACATGTTAAAGTATGTAAAACATTTCAGGATAAATCTGTAGAAGAATAAATATGGAATTCTTACTCTGAGGATTTCATTGTAGGTGGGATTTAAAGTCTTCTTTTTTACAGCGGTTTTTCTCTTTCCCAACTTTGTTTTGTCAGGGAGAAGGTAACATTTCACGTACCTGTAAAAACACCGTAGCGTTACAGTTTTATCTGTTGGTCATAAAATGAGGTGTGGTGAGGTGCACTGTTTGTGCATTGCTATCTTGAGACAGCAGAGAGTGATTATGCCATTGATGAAAAAAAGGTCTTCAGTTAATGGTGCAGTGTATCTCCTACTATTTAAAGGGAGCATGAGATCGGCTTTGGCATTATCTGAGTCCACATGCACATTTTCATCCACCCACCTAAACAAAAAATGTTTTATTTTATTTATTTATTTTTTTCATTTATTGAGAGACTCGGACCCACATTGACATTTAATTGCACCTCTACCGGCACTGGTCCAGAGGCCTCATTTCTAAAGGCTGCTGCGCACAAAAAAGTAGCGTAAACAGGGGTGAAATGTGTGTAAACATCTTTCACTGCAAACGTTGGTATTTATAGAGAATTTCTCAGCAGAAAAAGGTTCCGATTTCTACGTATACTTTCACCCCGATGTAGAGTCAGAATCAGAGACACTCGATGGTTTTATCACTAAATAAAGTTCAGTCAGAAGTAAAAACAGATGAATGTAAAACACACATCAGCATATATATATTTCATAATGTATAGGCCTGCCTCTGATGGTGGATATAGTCTATATTTATTTGTTAGAGCCTAAGTACATGAATATATAAATGTAATTTAATGTAATTATATTGTTTACATGCAGATATGGTGGAATTATTTGAGGATTGTTGATGTTGTTCCATCTTTAATTGAATGTCAGCATTGTGTATCGGTCAGGAGGTGAGACTTTTCCTCTGTGTGTCAAACAGTTTCTGACTGCAGTCAAAATGTTTTCAAAGGCTAAAAACCAACAAATATGGACAGAAGCAGAATATTTGGTTGATAAAAAACATGTTCTGAATCTTTTTTCAATACATTTTGACTTTTGTACTTTACAACTCTGGAAATGTTTGGTTCATAGGAATCTAATCCTATGTTAGGCCTATTATTTTCACCACTCATATATCTTATAAGGTTTAAGGCTAAACAAATATACTAAAACAAACTGATTGGCCAATCATGGTACTGAAATCACCTTTGTGCCAACCATAACCATTCACACAGACACTCACACACCAATGGAACAGATACTGGGAGCAATTTGGGGTTCAGTATCTTGCTATCTATCGAACCACCAACCTTCTGATAAGTATACGACTGCTCTACCACTGGGCCGCCCCTGAGAGGAGTATGCATCATTTAACAAGCAAAGGGGAATTGGACGTGCCCTAAATGTGCTTTTTAGGTTGTTTAAGTAGGGCCCATAGAAAGGAATGTTAGAAAATCTTCAAACGACAGCAAGAGGCAACTGCATGAAGAATTGAGACAAATGTGACATACGTTTCAGCCTTCTGAAGCCATCTGTATATACAACACATGTATGATACAACAATATCACTGGATGATATGACATCTGTTCATTTTGATCATACATAAGCAGCACTTACGGGTCAGAGCGGTTTTTCTTGGTGTCAGCTACAGACAGATCCCTGCAGTGCACCACAAAGATGTGAAACTCTGTGAGCTGCTGGATGTAGTTCATGGCAAACTGGATGCTTCCCTGGACCTCAATGTCACCAAAGTCTGCAGGGTAAATGCTGCTGATGCTGCCGCTGACCTACTCAATTATCAATAACAGAGAAGAGAGAAAACACCATCTTTGGTTTTAAGTCATTGTTGTCGAGAAATTGATTACACTGATGTCATTATGGTATCGATTTTATTATTACTATTATGTGATTGACGTTATTGATCATTCTTCTTTTGTTGAAGCAAACTATGTGGAAGCTATAAACAACTATAGTGACTATGCCAAATGCCATCAGAATATTAAATACATTTTCTTTTTCCATTCTATTCCTGTATCTAAGTTAGTGACTGGGAGGATCAGTCTAACTAGATGACATTTACATCTAAATCACAAATAAATTATTTTCTAAATGAATGGATCCTTATGATGATGATGTCTTCATTTCCTATGGTCAACATATTTTTCAATAAAAGACTGAAAACCAACAATGAGTAACCTGAAACCTGTTTGGGTAACATTGCTGAAAACTACGGTGGGCAGCTGTTGAAGGATACTGCATCTTTTTTTGAATATGACTGTGGGAGTGAGGTTTGGGTTAACTCAGGACAAGAGATAGAGGGGGAGTAGGGGTGGTTCAGGGAATGAGGCCAGGGAGAGAGAGCTAATTATCCCAGGTGTTTTGTGTATATTGTAGTGTGCTGGACCTGGAGGCGATCTGCCTGGAAAGGCAGACTGCCTGTGAGTCTCTGCTTGAGAGACTTGATACATGAGACGTGTCGAAGTGGAAAAGCATTTATGTATTGGAACTGCTGAAGCTGCAAAGCCTGCAGTTGTGCCTGAGTTTATGTTAAGTTTCTGTTCAAATAAAAACTGTTACAAACCGTCATCACACATGGTAGCAAGAGAGTATAACTGCTACAATGACAAAACAAATTTAAAAAACACAGACTAATTAGGTTAAACTGTATCGAAGCGTATTGCTGCCATGTATGTAAAAGAACAATGGATCTCTATCATGTTATAACATGAAAAGTCTATTATTATAACATTATATTTTTCATGTTAAATCAAGATATTTTCTTCTTATTACAAAATACAAATATGAAAGTTCTAACAAGTAAATTATAGTTCTGACATTATACCAGTCTGTTTATCTAATTATAATGCGAAAGCTTTCATGTAATAACTTAATGTGACATTATCAAGTATGTCACTCACATTGCAAAGGCAATCAATCAAAACCACATATTGTGAGCCCGCCCATTGAGAGTGAATGCAGTGTGTGCCAGTTCTGTGCTCGATACAACAGTAAACTCTGTAATCACATTTTTAGAGTTTCAACCTCAGAAAAACATGTGTTGACATGATCAGCCAGGAGAACAAGCCCTGATGATTGGCCATATCACTAGCCAATCATGTTAATATCAATGAAGCTTGAAGAGTCTGGTGGGCCAATATCGATTATTACAGACATATTTGCAAAAACTGTTACACTGGTAGCTTCACTACTATATTAAGAATGCAAACATATCACATCCAAGAGGAAATGACTTCAGAGAGTCTGAGCAAAAAAAGTCCAACGGGACCAGACTTCAAATCAATTTGTCTGAGATGGAGCTTGTATTTACACATTGTCTAATGTTTCTTGAACGCAGCATAGAGAGGCATATAGGGTCACTGCACCAAAAAGTTAAGTCAGCATAACTGAAAAATGAGAGAACAAACAGCCTTGATATTCACATCGTTAGACTTAGTCACAAAACAGGGATCATTGTCACTTGCATGGCAGTGGTTTGGGTTCAAAATGGCAGATTTTGCTCAAAAGATTGGTTGCCGTTAAAGACAGCTCCATGACTATCTTGTAACACCATCTCCAAATGAACCAACCAACGAATATTAAGAATATGAAAAGCTTCAGGAGTTAACTGTTCATGACAGGCCTAAACCAGCACAAACACACACTCAGCAAACCTGTGCCTCAAGGAGAAAAGCAACAGATGGCTGGACATAACAAATGCTGTGACCAACTACATCACATGGTAAGGACATGGTTCTTACCTGAATGCTATAAATAATACATATTTTCCTTAAACACATCATTTATACCGATATTATTAGTAGACAAAAATTAATATCCTAGTAATTATAGTGAGCTGGTACAATATAAGTATTTTATAGACACATTTTGAAGGATGCAAAATATCGTCACCGTTATCACCAAAATCCAAGAAAAATATTGAGGTATCATTTTTTACTAATGTGAAAAAATGAAACGTTTTTATGAAAACAGTGAGTTATAATCTTATAGTGAGAAGGTTTAATGTTAATGGTAAAAAACATATTGTTACAATATATTTATAAACAATAAAGGTTTCTTGATATAATAAGTTTGCATGTCGTATTAACATGAAAATTCATATCATGTATGAACACATGTATTATCCAGTGAGCTGCATTTGGACATACAGATGACATGGAGGCCATTCCAGAGGAGAGACTGATGTTGGACATGGAGCTGCCTGTGTTTCTTCTGACGCCCAAGTTGGTCTCAAAAGTGCTGTCACTATCTGTCTGATAACAGCAGAAATAAAAAAACCAATAAAAAAAAAAACCAATCATCCATAAGGGCAAACTAATCATTTATCTGTTATGTGGTTAAGTTATTAGATGTATCATTTCACTAACTGCAGTGCAAACATACAAACATTGGATATCATACAAGTTGAGGTTGATTTACCTCATACTGCTGAAAAGCAGGCACTGACACTCCGGCTTTCATCTGCTCTGAGTTGGTGTGAGTCGAGGCTGAAGGTGGAGAAAAAACTGGAAGAAAGAAATGATTTTGAATCTCTTACAACAACCGCATGCTGAGTTTTTGTTAATTAATACTAATAAAGCTTTATGCCCATCAGCTGTATTAAAGAAGTATCTGAAGAAGAAAGAGTTCAGTTACTTGTCTGTGAGGTAAGATTTTCCAGACTTTTGGATGAGGACGTGCTCCTTGAAGATTTCAGAACTGAACCAATAGGATTATTAGCCTCCTTAAAATCTGCCAAAACAATACAAAATCAGCTCTGGAAAAAAGAGTCAATCCAAATTTCCACACGATCCAGGTTCCTGAGCCATAATACTTCTAGTAGTTAGTTGATTAATCTCTCAATATCACCTACAGTAATATATATTTCTTTCTACCTTTGCAAACAAATTGACATTATTCCAAAACCAGCCAACCATCCAACCAACCAACCAACCACTCAACCAACCAGCCAACCAGCCAAACAACCAACCAACTAACCAAATAACCAACCAGCCAACCAACCAAACAGCCACTCAACCAACCGGCCAACCAGCCAAACAACCAACCAACCAACCAACCAACCAGCCAGCCAACCAACCAACCAGCCAACCAGCCAAACAACCAACCAACTAACCAAATAACCAACCAGCCAACCAACCAAACAGCCACTCAACCAACCGGCCAACCAGCCAAACAACCAACCAACCAACCAACCAACCAGCCAACCAACCAACCAGCCAACCAGCCAGCCAACCAACCAAACAACCACTCAACCAACCAGCCAACCAACCAACCAACCAACCAGCCAACCAACCAACCAACCAACCAACCAGCCAAACAACCAGCAAACCCACCAGCCAGCCAACCAACAAACCAACAAACCAACCAACCAACCAACCAGCATTCGCTTTCCTTGGTGGAAGTAATAAATCTGGAAGTTATGAAAACTAAACTGTAAAATAAACTGTACTCTAGATAGGAGCAATTTTCATTTTTGAGCTATTATTTCCCCGAAAGTCAGTAATTCCATTTTGAGAAGTTGATTGGTGATGCTTGCAATCAATACTGAAAATGTAAAAATGTTCTATCAGCTCATCTACCTCGAATATCCATTACATAAGCAGTTGTTCACAAATCACAAAAAGCTGGACAAGTAAAAAAAAAACTAAAGTTAAGTGAATACTTCTACAGTTAGACACAATTGAAGTGGAACTACAAAAGCAACATTTGAAATTATCTTTTAAATGTTTAAGAATAATAAAAGGTTTATCTAAATTGGATCAATGAACATTAGCAGATCATACAAGAATTTTAAAGTACATAAATTGGCTGGGGCAAATAAACTTGCTCAGAAAAATCAGAATCACTATAATGTTAATGAGTTAACTTGATGTGATTCGGTAACACAATCATCAAACATCAATGTGGTTTCTTGGACAAAGACAATTAGAAAAAAAAAATTCAAGAGCTCACTGTTTGAACTTTCCCGAAACAGAGAGCAGGCCCTCGTCGTCGTGTCTTGGCTGGAGTTTCCACATTTATTTGATACAATCCAAGAACTAATCCTGGGAGCATTCTCATCAGTGAGACTGTCACTCTGGTTTCCTGCAGATTCTCTGAGGATATTTTGTGGTCTGTGTACCAAACAACTCTCTGCAGCAGCAGCTTTCTCTTGGTGAAGAGCAGGAACATAGGCCTTTTCATGTGGCCCAAGGTAGTGCTGATAATCCTGAGGAATATAAGATCTGGCAAGGTGTGCACAGGTCATCTTCTCTGAGGCTTTTTTGGATAGTGGTGAAATAGAGTTTGAACTATTCATATTACCAAAACAAGTCCCTCTGTCCTCTAGGTTTAAAGGAAGAGGGCCAGAGCAGATGTCTGTGCTAGGTGTAGTTTCTTTAATCACTTTCTGCTCTGCGTCTTTAGAGGGACTAATTTTCTGTCTCAGAACTGGTGTCGGCTTCACATTATGATTGTCAGCTACCTTAGTTTGGGGCTCAATGTTTATTGGAAAGGCTGTCAAGAGAGAGCCTTCCTGTCTGGATCTCTTTGGACTGGTGGATTCTCGAGGTAGGACCCTTGGGTGGCAAGTCTTAGACGGACTCCTCCTGATTTCGTCATCCTGGTGTTTCAATCTTGGAGTGTGGGATTTATTAGGACTCAGGGGCCTTTCAAGAGCCTCTGTATCAGCCTTGACCTGGTGACATGTTGACTGCACATCCCCAGTACAAAGAGAACTAAGCTGCGTCTTGTCTGGACTCTGACTGACAAAACCCTTGACTGTCACCTTTAATGACTTAAAGGCAACATTAGACTTGGTTTTGTGTGGAGATATTTGCGCCTCTTCCTCTGATTTCTCTTTGCTATCTAAGGTTGTTCTCAGATCAGACTGAGAGGGAATTACTTTCTTAATGAATGTTGAACAACTTGAGGCTTCATTGATTCTTGTAGCAGTTACCCTGGGTTCAGTATAGTCCTTCTCCCTGACATTCCTAAACTCGCTGATCTTGGCTGGCCTACTGTTTTGAGGACTGCGACTTGACAGCCTGGGAAGGGGAACTGGCATATTCCCCTCTTGTTTTGGGGTGTTGAAGACTACAGAGTAAGGTACAGGAGAGATGATGGTTTCCTCTGGCTCAGAAAACTGTGACTCTGATACTGAAGCTGTTAAACAGTCATCTGTCTCATCATAGATGATGACTGGATTTGCTCTATATGTACCATCCTCTTCACATAAATATACAAAAAGGCTAGGGTCGGTCTGTGGTAAATTCTTTTTTTTGGAAGTGTCAGCAGCTGTCATTTCCATTTGAGGTGACTCATTGTTCTCCACATCAGAATTAGTCTGAGGGTCATGGAAAGTCTTATTGATGTCTTTGGGCCTTGCCTCTTCTCTGGTAAATAATATTTTGGGACTACTGTTGTCGCTCTCCCAGAAAGCTTTCATATTGGATAATCTCTCTGCAACAACTCTTCCGTCTGTTGCCTCTTGTGTGTCTGCATCTACTGAGGTCTTCGTTTCCTTAAAAGGAATGTTTTGCAGTCCTGAATGTTGCAGTGTTTTGACCTGCATCATCTCAAATGGCATAGTTTCTTCTTTGACACTTGTAGGATTGTACATGGTTGTATCTGCAGCTCCTTGAGAGAGATCCAGGTTCTTGCCTGGTTCTTTCTGCTTAAGTATCTTCACCTGTCTTTCCTCTGGACTCTGTCTTGTGTTTTTATCCTTCTCTCTTCTAAAAAATCCAAGCAGCTTTTGTGAAACAGCATGAGATGAACCCTTTGAGCTGCCATTAGTTGATGGCTGGGTATCTAAGGTGGCCTCAACAGAAGTGTCAGTGCTTTGTTTAGGCAGCTGATGAAGATTGCGTCCGGTTGGCCAGTCTTTAGCCTCAGACTGACAGTCTTCTTCAGGCTCTGTCTCTGGGTGAACAGGCTTACCTGACTCCTTCTCAGCAGAGACTAATCCAGACACCTCAGGGTTTAGGAACTCTAAACGGCAATGCTCAGAGACATCTGCAAACACAGAAACCACCTATTGGATCATTCAAGTCGATTGTATCTGCTAAACACTGCAAAGTATAATAAAATTTACCTTTTTACTGGTGTATGCTGTTAAATAAAGTATGGCATTTCATTTTAAAGGTAACTATGCATATATGATTTGAAAGTTAAATTCTGGTGACTAACAGCAATGTAAATACTTTTAAATATGCCTCAAAAAATATCATAAACAAATAAAAACATCCAACACATAGAATAAGATGGAAAAAATGCAGACAAATCTTTGAATGAATTAAACAGTTCAGAATTTTGTATCAGATCACCAAGATGCTCTATAACTCTATAAGAAGTTAAATAAAAGCACAACGTTACAGCATGCAAGACCATACTCAAGCAGGATGAATGTGAACATTTTATGTACAATCTATGCTTGTAAATGTCCATGACTGTGCAGATATTGAGGTCATTAGTTAGTTAATTTGACCTGTTGATTTGCTGTTTATTTTAGATAAAACTCTTACCATCAAAGACTTCTTGCTCTTGGAGGTATCCCTCATTTTTGCAATTGAGTTCCCCTTTCAGAGAATCCAGTGGACTCTGACTGAGTAAAGGCCTACATGTGCTAACACTGACAGCATTCTCAATCTTACTAATATTTTCTGCCTCAGCGGGAGTGAAGTCACTGTCCAGCAAACTGTGCTCTCCTACCTCCTTGCCATCCGGCCACTCCACTCTGCTCTGACCAACCATTGAGCTGAACCTCACCTGCTTCCTGTCTATCCAGGTCTCAGTTGGAGAATGCAGGCTAACTGGACTCTGCAGGTCCAGGTGAGAGGACAGGGAGTCTGTGGAACTAGGGGTGGACACGTGCTTGAGGATGCCATGTAGAGCAACAGAGTTAGTCAGTCTACCTCCTGGCTTGTCTACCTCAGCAAAGCAGTCCTGAGAACTGGTGCTGAATGGTCTGTTTTGGGGCATTGGCATGGGAACAGATGCATTGTGGTGGGTGACTGGGCTATCTTTAGGGTCTTGTTTAAAGTCACTAGCAAAAGAAATGCAGCTTTCAGACGATGCTAAAGGCCCTGAAAGAAACAAAAACAAATGAACACCATTTTAACCAACACATAATCTGTTTTTTCTTTTATCAGTGGTGGAAAACCTGGTCCAGTTGTAGCTCCCTGACATGTTTCAGATGTCTAGCAATTCAAGCAAAGAGACATTTTCCCACTAAACATTTCACATGAATTTTATTTCAGTAACTTAGTAACCTTTCATCAGATTTCCCCACTGATGTGGTGTGGCTTTATGTGGTGACCCTTAAAGGGGCCCCAGACTGGGAGCCACTGCAGTGAAATACCTAACATTTATGTATAAAGTACTTCTAAGTAGTAGAAAATACTGCTAAATACACTGATGCATCAGTATTAATCTACTGATAATATACAGAACAACATATCAGTCACACAAACCATTTTACAGCAGATGAGTAATGTTATTTTGATACTTTAAGTAGGCTATGATTTCCTGATAATACTTTTTTGCTTTTACCTCAGTAACCTTGTGATTAAATTGTAATGGTAGTATTGGTACATTTACTTTAAAGGATACTCACTCCACCACTGTCTTTTATACATTTAGGCTGGTTATCAAGTGGGGACATCAGGCCCTTTTTTTCTCTGTATGAGTTGACACAAGGGCTCTACTTTCTGCATGGTGCAAAGTGGTGCACAGAGCAATGCAAGTGTCATTGCTAATTGACCATTGCGGTTGCCGTGTTTTCACCCCATGCTCACATTTTTAAGTTGACTTGTGCCCACCTGTGTGCCCATGGGAGTCTTGGTCTGAAATTGTTTCCTGTTATTTACAGAGTACATCATTTACATAGTAAAACACTCTCTATGTCTTATGCTGTGTTTGAGAAGCACAATCTGCCCCCATTTGCAGGGTATGAATGTTAGTCTTTAAGTTTTCAAGGTCTGCATATTTCAAAAACTTGTGTACAATGTGGACATTGATTTAAGTGCATACATAAGAGTTTTTAGTGTTCATAGGTAGAAGGTGGTAGAAGGTGTATAAACTGACTTTTTGTGTCAGCTGTTTCCTTTTTATTGTATAATTTCTCCCACAAAAACATTGTTGTGAGAGCTGCTGTTAATTATTTCCAGCTGCCACAAGTCATGCAGTACAGATTAAGGCTTTGGAATGTATTTCTGTGTAATCCTTTGACTAGTCTGGCAGCTTTGTGTGTTTGGACTTCCCTTTAATTTGACAAGCCCTGGGAAAACCTGTGGTCCCAGCTCATTGGCTCATTTCACAGTGACTGGAAGAAAACACACCAAGAAATACTGGCAGAAATGCAAAGACTTCAGTTGTAGAGCTTTGATGAATTTATAAGGGTTAAACTTGCACTGGTAACTACCAAGGACTTGCATGGAATTGTAACTTGTCACTTTTTCTGTACCATTATGTAAAAGCACGTCTGAAACTGCAACAAAAACAAGACAAGTCAGTACATGCGTCCCACACCCATGCAGCCGCTGCTCATGCCAACATGCTGCTCAGGAAAGGCTGAGAGCTGAAGAGTTAAGGACCCACACATTTTGATGTGAAACCGATCGCTCAAGACTTACATTGTAATCTGACCTCTATCATGATCTGTCCATCAAGCACTCCCCTCAGTTCAAAACATAACACATGACATATCATTAGATTACAAAGTAATCCACTTTTAAAACACACACTGATGTTCATATGAAGACTCACCCTCACTCTTTGCCTGGGTTTGATCCACTGCTCCATCCAATAACTTACTGTCCTTCTCTTTATAAGTGTGATTCACATTGACCTCGCTGTCGAATGGGTTTTTTCTTAGCTTTAACGAAATAAGATGGATATAAACCTGAAACACACTGAAGCATCAGATGTTTTAATGATTCATTTACTCCAGACAGGATCTTACCTTTGTAGGTGACTGTACAAGTGGTTTAGGTGTATCCTGTGGGGTTTCAAAAGGGTTCTGCTTTTCATACCTGATACGACATACAGCAAATACAAGATTGACAAATTCTGAAAGTAAGATCTGTCAGTTCATTTTGGGTCTTTCAAAATACCTGAGTGCTCATGTGAGTGCATTACACGGTCAGTGAAATATGAATGACTGTTTTAGTCACAGACAGTGTTTCAGCTGTTCAAGCTGCAAACAAACGGTTTGGGTTAAATAATTTCAGTATTCTTGATGTAGATGATTGAGAAAAGGCAGCTACTCATAACTAAAGGCAGGGCAGAGTGTGTATCATACTTTGAAGTGTGCTCACTCTTCAGAAGAAGTGGAAAATATGAACATGTGAGACATGACCTTGTAAGACGATTACTGAGAACCATGGGGCAAATTACCAAGTATCCATTTATTGCATGTAAAACTCCACTCACTTGTGCACCCAAATAATCTACTCTACTCGTGCAGCATGTGATGACGATCCAAACAGACTAAAGGGTTTGTTTTCTAAATGTTTACAGGCTTGAAATTCATACCTTGTACGAGACTTAAAGCGGCAGTAGGAAAGATTTCTCTTTAAATGTACTGATGCTTTATGTGCAGCAAAACAGATTTTTGAACTAAAAATGCAGTGGAGGATCTAAAATTTTTCTAAATCAGGGGCCATAGAGGGGCCACATTTTTTACAGAGGGGCCAACTATATGTCCAACATTCATGCACATTTCCTTCTTCAGTAAGATGTATACACAGAATATTTCACCAGTCATTCATTGTTTGCTGTTGGCTCCATAGCTTTTAGTGAAGACACACATAATTGAATATATTATGCAAATTGGGCCTTTTTCAAGCACATTGTGTTCATCAAAAACGTTTAGCAATTATTGAATTTTAAACTAGGATGCATAAATAAATATAAAACATAAGACACTTTTTTCCAATTATATAATACATAAAATAATTTTTTAAAATTTTTTACATTAAAGAAAATACTTAAATTCTGTGTTACAGCATACACAACAGTTTAGAGGAGAAAAACTTGACACAGTCAAGTATTCAAGTTGTAAAAAAACAGGAAAAAAAAGACAGATAAGTGACAGGACAGGGGCACTTCAGGGGCCAATCAGAATTCAGCTGGGGCCAGTGCCCCTCTGGCCCCACCCCTGGACCCCCCCCTATAAAAATGGCTAAAGAGGAGCAACAAAAAAAGGCAGTTCTTTAAAGTCATTCCACTCACCCCCATGCTGATAGGAAGCCAGATGAAGTTTCTTAGTCCGCAAAACATTTCTGGATCCTCGCAGCCAAATAGCATTGCACCATTCTCCTTAACATCTGATAAAGATAGGCTCCATATGCTAATACAGCATAATCCAAGTCTCCAGAGGCCCCTTAATCCCAAACTGATTTAGAGGCTTCAGCGAAGATTTAATCTTAAAAGGGTGTAAATCATGTATTTTCAAATAAATTTGGGATATCAGGGCTTCCAGGGACCTGGATTATGCAGTATTAGCATATGGAGCATATGTTTGTTTTTGTTGTTTTTCCCCCATCCTCTTCAGTTCTTTAGGGGAATGCTGCAACGCTGTTTGGCTGTGAGACTCCAGAAATGTTCAGTGCATTACGAAACTCCATCGGCAATGGGGCTGAGCAGATATTGACAGAAGTTTCATTTATGGGTGAGTTTTTACACCAAACTGTACATTTAAAGGAAAAAATAAGGTGATATTCATAATGTCTCTTACAGTCAACAAATCCCATGAGCAGAGCCAAACCAGCTATGAATGTATTCTAGTAGCAGGTATTGTGTGTTTATCCAGACCCCAATATATTTGTGCCATATAGAGGAATAGATAAGCTAGACCATCAGTCACATACTTCCTGAAATACTCACTGGAGCACCAAACAGGAGTCAGTCCACAAAATAAAACTGTATAGTTTTGAAATGTGGGCCTGCTTTCACTCTTTTCATTGGATTTGTTGACCTATAATAATACATCATAATTTGATTGTTAATTATGTCTTGTATTAGTGATTTACATGTGAAAAATAACTACAGACTTGAGTCATCAATGTAGTGGAGAAGAAATATTAAGTATCAGAATGAAAATACTAAAGTACCTCAGAATTGTACATTAGTACAGTGGAGAGTAGTTCTCCCATACAAATGTAATATGACGTTTATGACGCTTATGACTTCCTGCTTTGGTTCTCTATACTCACATTTCATCGTTGAGTTGCTCTTGAGGCTGCTGAAGGAGTCCACAGAGGACAGGTGGGACAAACACTTCTTTATTTTCACTGCTGATAAAACTGGACTTCTCAGGCAGTGTCTGGGAGAGCTCCACTGCAGCACACAAAATACAGCTACTGTTACAGACAATTAACAATTCAAGCTGTTTATATCCATTAGAACAGAGAAACCTAATAATGACCATACAGATTGAAATGAAACAGCCCAGATGTAAACATACATATCCATCCTGAACACAAGAAATGTACAAAGGGATATGAACACACTGAGCCTATGAAGGGTATCATCTAATCTGTTTCAGTTTGTGAACCTCAGCCTTGCAGCTACAGAGAGACTTTAAACAGGTGGGTACTATGTGAGTCATAAATCCAATGTGAAGAAATAAGATTCTCAAACTCATCTTCATATCACTGCAGTGTATCTGCAAAGTGTGGTTGAAATAGTCGCTTCTTCTTCTAAACTATTTTATGATGCTGCACAAAGTGTGTGTAAGTGTGTCTGCTGAATGTCCTCAGAGCCGCTGATCAATCAGGTGTAATAATATAGTCTGAGTTCCTAGTAATGAGCTTTTTGTCTAGAATGCCCTTGTTTGATCTTCATGAAACATGAAATGAGATTTAAAGGATTGGGACCACTTTTGATATATTTTATTGGGCTTAAAAGGGTCACATGACGCAAAGAAATGCAGAGTGAATTTTTAAAAGGTAGATGTAGACGGACACGTAGCACCTGTAAGGAGCAGAGCTTCCTGGGCTGAGCCACATGACTTTAATGTTATCTTACTCTTCTAGAAAACTCGATCACTTCTAACTATCCCAACAGCAAGACAGACTGAACACACTCTATTTTCAGATCCATCATAAATCCTTCTCCAGTCATATTAAGTTTATTGAAATTATGGACACTAACAAACTGAAAAATACTACTTTAACACAAATTTAGTAACGTTAGTTATGTTTTTGTCCAGATAAGTAAGAATAATTCAACACACTCAGAGAGCGCATACCTCCACCATCACTATTGTCATTAAAACTGGAGCAATCAGAGATGAAGACCCAACCAAAGCTTCTGATAAATGTTCATCAAAAAAGACTATATTAACTTAACATCTAGTTCATTTTGAGAAGGAAGAAACAAGTTTGACTGATTCTAAAAAACATTAAAAAAATGTACTTATGTATCTATGTATATACTCTATATTATACAATTGAAATAAAATGGTCAAATAACCAATGGTGGATTTAGCAGACTCACAGATCGTCAGTGGTTTCTGTGTGTGTCTCATGGAGGCCCTGATGATGTCAGTGCCATGGATACGATCCTGATGACGGAGCTGCTTGGTCTCGTAGAACCATTCTCCAGTCATGTACCTCAGCTGGCCCCTGTCACTCACAGTCTTCTGTAGACCCCTGAGTGCAGACACACAAATGGGAAATGTAGAGTCACTGTTTCATTATTCACAACATTCATTACAAAATTTTAGCACATGAAAATGAAAAATTCAATACAATTTCTGCATTTTCTCCATTTGAAGGACACTACAGAGTTTTATATGCCATAGAAGCATCCAAGAGAGCACTTCTCTTCAAACGCGGGGTCACCCTCCTTCAGTCCTTCAGTGTTTAAGAGTCTTCTGTGCTGTAAGCACAATTTTCACCTGCACCTAGAACTGGTAGCTAGCAGATAAATGTAATTTCTACAGTTCTGTAATGTTCAGGACTTAAAGGTCATGATTAAGACTTTATGTCGTCTATGACAGGTAAAACTTCAGTGTATTGCTGCTAGTGCCTCGACCAAAGCAACTGACAAGAGAATCTCACCGGACACGCTGCTCCTCAGCCTTCTTTAGCTCAGCATCTCTTTTCAACACAGCCAGGATGGTCTCCTGCTCCTCCTCTGTCAGGAAGCTCAGATCGATCATGGTGACAGCTGCTGTCCTCAGCTTTCCTCTGCTTTGAGTTTGTGTCCAATGGCTGAAGATGCTCACCACTTCATGTGGTTCTTCTTGAAGCTGCCAAAGGCCTTAACTGTTCTCACAAGTCTCGTCAGTGTCAGTGGTTTACGCAAACTGTGCGATCTGTTTTTTTTATCAATCGTACAAAATGATCTGGTGATCAAGGTACGTATTGGTGTTGAGTTTGTTTTCTACAGAGAAGTTTGTCCTGCTGTAGACCAATTTGAATCTGAAAGAAAAGAGCAAAAATCAATGAAGAATTCTATTAGAGTCTGTTTCTCTTTCAGCCTTAGCCAAAAAACTGTGTAATGGTTGATAGAAAAGCCTAAATGATTAATGGGTTGATCAGTTTACAGCAGTCAATCAAAAGGCCAATTCATTTGCAAAAATCTATAGTTAAAATCAATTCATCATCGTAGCATAAATATGTTATGTTAAGCACTCGTTGTAATTTTGGGGCACCACCTTCAAATGAAGGAAATAATTAAATCTTTAATCAGTCTAATTCTCTGTAAAGGTAGGGAGTTCTACCAACACATTGATTCGTACCTCTGAAGAAAGAAATATATGTCGACAACAACGTTATAATGAATGGAATTTATTACTGATTATCATAAACAAAGATTAAATGGATAGAAGATAGAGACACATTCACAATCTATGGTTAAGTGAGATAAATATCTAAAAGACTTTAAGATCAATATGAGCTGACTGGTGGGAAAAGAGACGTATGGATGAACAAAACCGAACGACTATTGAATGTAATAACCTGCTTATCCTAACTTTAGGGTTAAAATTTAATAACGCTATCTGACACCAACTCTATCAACTGCCTGCCGATTCGGATTGGGATTCGGAGTTGGATGTGGATAGTTCAGTGGTCGCGACTAACTTGTTAAAAAGTCTTGCAAAAATTGACGATGGCCAGTCGACGTTAGTTACAAGGCTATTAAACAAAAGCTCGTCAAGGTTTTGGCGCTTGATTTTAACTTAGAGAATGGTGAGGGAAAATCTGGAACAATAACTTGGAATAATATAAGAAAAACTTGGAACAAAGAGTTAAAGAAAGTTAAATGAAGAAAATCAACAGACTTTAAACACAACAGATTTTAGAGTAGTTTCAGAAAGGGTTAATTTTGTTGGCAGAATTAAGCTCTCTATATATCTAAAAGTATTAAAACAAGTTTAACATCCATACGTCTTTGTCACCACAGTTAATAAACATTACTTATGGCTTCAATATAAGTATGACATAAAAAAAAGAATTATACTAAGCCTTTCTAAAGATTTGTATAAAATATTATATATAAATGTAATATTTAAGTGGTGAAGCTCAAAGACACAATTACAGCACTCATTGAATGAATAACAGATTGGGATGCGCTGTCATCAAACTTACTATTGATTGACAATTAGTTATCAAGATGTATAAGATGATCTAATAACTGCCCACAAAGACTAGCAACATGCTGTCAAAAGTGATGCAACAATGGGAGTAGTAGGGAAAAGTACTCTGGTAAAAACCTCCAGACTGCAGTCAGTCCAAGATAGTCCTTTTGTTTTTCATTTACTGAATCAAACAATTCCTTCCTTCAATTTCTATTCAGAAATGAAAGATATTGTAATTGTTCTCTTAGAAATACATCTTCTGATGCACCTAATCACATAATCAGTGATTTATCTAGGTGTCACTGGGTGTTTCGGGTCCTTGAACATCAGACCACAACTTGTGTTCAGGTGGCCCTCGTTAAACTCCATGGACCTCCTCTATGGATCCAGAGACACCTCAAGGCTTTCGTGGCTGCTTCGATGGTGTTCTTGATGGCTCTGCCCCTTGCAAGTTCTGTAATGCCGAGTGTGTTAGGACTTTGGAGACTGATTGTCCAGCAAATTTGATGCAGCCAATCTTGATGGGCATGCATTCAGCCTTCCAGTCCTGTGTGAGACAGTTGAAGATCAACTGTTCATATATATGGACTTCTCTCTTTCATGGGCCTCCTCCTTATTGTCCTCCCACGGCACAGTCAACTCCATGATGAGGATGTTTTTGATGCTCTCTGAGACCAGGAGACAATAATGATACCAGGCCAATGTAATGATGTAATCTCAGCAGTTTCTCCAGGTCCACAGAGAGCTGCCGTCCTGAGTGGTCACCAGGATCCCTGCTGTATCCTTATGTCCTGGTCCTGGTTGATCTCCAGCCTTGACAAAAGCCATTTATCTGGTGGTGGAGCACACTCAGTGGTTGCAGTATCTGACTATGGTAACAAGAGTTGATCTTGGCTGAGTGCTCCAAGGCTCCTCTTGCTGTACACTGTGGGCAGTTTGAAGACTCCAATTTGGCCCAGCTGAAGCGGTCCACTGTACCAGGCAATATTTCACACACTGCCTCCTCCTCCTGAATCAGGCTTCACCTCTCTTTCCTACAGTCTGTACATCAGTACCTCTCTACCTTTAACTCCTCTTCCAAAGACTTCCAGGGCTGAGCTTTTGTTGGTCTCATAAAGGCCAGTGTTGCTGAGGCTAACCAGGCTCTTCACTGGCTTTCCTAAGATGGGTGTGAAGGGGAACTCTTTAGAATGGAACCTGTCCATAACTCCGCCCTTCTTCAGTACATGTGATCTTGACTTTGTCCATTTGAAGCTCATTTGAGCTCACAGGATGAGTTTTTCCACCCCTTGAAGGGTTCATATTCATCCTGTCATTGACTCTGTGGTGACTGTAAAGTCATCCATAAAAGACCTGATTGACGGCTGTCGTGTCCATGATGGTGTCTGAGGGCCACTGCACTTTTTATTCACATTTCATCAACCTTTATCAAACACATCTGCTGCTCATTACAGATGGTGAAGCTGGAAAAAGCAGTTTGTTTATGCAAAGTGTTGACTTACAAACATGTATAGGCACATTCTGACAGCAACAGTCTACGGCCTGATGATCAAGCCAGCACATCAGATTGATAAGAAAAACTCCCTGCCTTGACATGTAGAGCTCTGCTGGCAATAAAAATCTCTGTTCTTTCACACTCCTTCCTCCCACTGTCTACTGCTGGTTATGATATACATGTCTTTCTAAAAGAGGATAAATACTAGAGTGAAATAATGATATATACATATTTTAGAGAGATTACACTTTCAATCATTTATCTGGTCAGAGTTGCTGCTTTTCATTTAAGAAAACACCATATCTTTCTGAGAAATCCCTGCATGTTCTAACAATGCCCACTCACATGCAGGAGTACTGTAGGAACTCATTTAGATGGTTGTTCATAATGGGGAAAAAATGCATTTGTAATTTTATTTGTATATAGTGCCGATATCAGGCGCAGTGGGTAGCGCTGTAATCACACACCCCACCTCTCATATCAACAAACATCCTGAGTGATTTGATCACAAGTAAGGATGGGTATCGTTAGTTTGCAGCCCCTGAACATTTGATTCAACATCAAGACAACATTTCATTGATTTTATTGTTGCCTCTCAGCAAGAAGGTCCTGGGTTCAAATCCACCTGTGGACCTGGGACCTTTCTGTGTGGAGTTTACATGTTCTCCCTGTGTCTGTGTGGGTTCTCTCCAGGTTCTCCCTGTGTGTCTGTGTGGGTTCTCTCCAGGTTCTCCCTGTGTGTCTGTGTGGGTTCTCTCCAGGTTCTCCCTGTGTGTCTGTGTGGGTTCTCTCCAGGTTCTCCCTGTGTGTCTGTGTGGGTTCTCTCCAGGTTCTCCTCCTTCCTCCCACCACCAAAAACATGCAGTAGAGATGAACTGGTGACTCTAAACTGACTGTAGGTGTGAATGTGACTCTGAATGGTTGTTTGTCTTTCTATGTGATGAACTGGTGACTTGTCCAGGCTGAACCCCGCCACCTGCCCAAAGTCAGCTGGGATAGGATCCAGCCCCCCACAAACCTACACAGGATAAGCGGTTACAGAAAATGGATGAATGAATGGATGGAGGGATGGATGGAGGGATGGACAGATAGATGGATGGTGCCAAATCACAACTAAAGTTATCTCAAGGCACTTTCCAAGAATTGTATGCTTTATTCTAGAGACCCAACAATCCCCCATGAGCAAAAACATGGAGACAGTGGAGAGAATAAACTGACTTTTAAAAGGCAGAAACCTGGAGCAGATTCTGACTCAAGGTGGGCGGCCCTCTTTAACAGATTGTGGAACAGTGACACAGACATGTACAGCAAGAACAACAATAACAGCTATAATAATAGAAGGATTGCAATTAGTAGTATTTATAATAACTACTACAATAACATTAATACTACTACTACTAGTACTACTACTACTACTACTACAAATAATGATAATAATGATAATAATAATAATAATAATAATTAAAGCTGCAAGCAGCGTTGAACTCCGGCGTTCGTCGGGACGTGCACCCATCGGTTTCAGAAGTCCAGGTCAAACATCATCCGGGGGCTGTGTCTCAGAAATTCTTTAGGAGGCGCTGTAGAGCCATTTTGCCACACCCAATTCTGAATCCCATAAAATGTCACATTTTTTGCCACTTCTGGTGAGTGTGGCAATTTTCATGAGTTTTTGAGCATGTTGAGGCCCCAAAAAGCCAATTCATTTGGGAAAAAAAAATAAACGGAGCAAATATAATAGGGCCTTCACACGCTCAGTGCTCAGGACCTAATAAAGTTTTAAAAAGTTTAAATCCTGTCTTTTTCTCAAGCCCAAAGCAGCATAAGAGCTTATCTTATCTTATTTTCCTGTATAAGGTGACAAACACTTATGTGGTGAAATAGAAGACTTTTATAAAGAAGAATGTTGCATGTCCTGCTTCTCTGAGGGGTAAGTCTAGCTGAGGGATAGAAGATTTATTTCCTTGTTGATGTGGATGTGATTTGAGGTATTTCCTTATTATGTCAGACTTCACTGAGAAAATGTTAGCAAGATTCATTTTTCTGTTTTGCAAGAACATATATATTGTAGTGATAGTGTTATGGTGACCTGGCTAATTTATTTACCTCCTGCCTCTATCTCCTCTGTAACACTAAGTTTCAAAGATTCAAAGCTGCAGTGGTGAAACAAATCAAGTTAATATGACTAAAATATGCATATTCAGATAACTTAAGGTAAAAGCATCAAACTTGCATGTCCAAACAGTTTGGCATTAAACTTGAATCCTTTTAATAAGTTGTTGAGGAACCATATCTAATGTTCTGATATTTAAGATCTACACCACAACCTTGCTGGGAGTTTAAACATGACACTGGTAAACTAAGTTTATGTAATGACCTGAGTACATTCCCAATGTTACCATTAGTAATAAACAGGAATGTATAGTTTTTGTACTGATTTAAACAGCTGAAACATTTGGATCAGGAAATAATGGCTTTTCCTTTTGCCATGGCCTTCATGGAGCATTCCTCCTAAACTGCACTGATTTTGATCTTAACAGCGTCAGAACAACAACACAAAGAGGAGAGTGGACCATATCATCGACAGAAAAGAAAGTGTAAAGTTAAAAAGCACTTGGCTTACCTCTTGCTTTTGCTCCTTGCTGAGTGGAAACCAAACTGGATCCTAAGCTGCTGCAGGTGGGAGGAGCTGCAGACATAGCAGCAGGAAGCAGCAGAGAGTTCAGCATGGTAGAGGCTGCTCAGCTCAACATGACACACTCTGTCTCACTGAAAATATACATGTCCTTAACCTTAACATATTCTGTCATAGACTGACATCAATGACAAAATATATTATATATTTTGGGGTTTTTACAAACATGCAGCCATAATAATTTGTGTGAAAATGCTTTACGGATATAGAGAATACAGATTTTTTTTTTTTTACAAATCTTAATATTGTACTTTAAATTGCAAAAAACTGCAATCAAATTCATATAAACTCAACTGAGTATCATTTTGTGCATGCCAGTTATTATTTAATGAAACCATTTTAAACACTTTTTAAGTAGTTTTAGTTACCAAACTAAGTTTCGCTCAATGGTAGCTTTAGACACAAACATGATGTTGTACCTGCTGGATGTGTTAATAAGGAACAGTTAAAAGCACTGCCTCCGAAATGGATTTTATAAAGAAACGATGCAAGCAAAGAGCACATATAAAATCAGCACTTCACATACTAACAGCTGCACCTTTAGACCACAGGGTGACACTAGAGCTCTATTGTTTTACTCATTCGGTCTGACAAAGTAACCTCCTGATAGATTTGTACTCATATGACAAGCTATTTCACAGAATCTATAATAAACTATACATCAATTTATTACAACAAAACAATAAATGATTGTCACAACCCACAGTCACTGAGGAAGACTAAGAGGGACACCATATAAGTTTTACAGTAACCTAAAGAAAATCTTATATGGAACTGAGACAAAAGCAACATATTAAATTAATCTGTCGCCTGTCAGTCAGTAGAGGGTGATGTGTGTGTATGTATGTATGTATGTATGTATATATGTATGTATGTATGTATGTACTGTATGTATATATGTATGTATGTATGTATGTATTTACCGTATGCATATATGTATGTATGTACTGTATGTATATATGTACTGTATGTATATATGTACTGTATGTATATATGTACTGTATGTATGTATGTACTGTATGTATATATACTGAACAAAAATATAAACGCAACACTTTTGTTTTAGCTCCAATTTTTCATGTGTTGAAAGCAAAGATGTAAAACTTTTTCTATGTACACAAAAGGCCTATTTCTCTCAAATTTTGTTCACAAACGTGTTTAAATCTGTGTTAGTGAGCACTTCTCCTTTGCCGAGACAATCCATCCACCTGACAGGTGTGGCATATCAAGATGCTGATTAGACAGCATGATTATTGCACAGGTGTGCCTTAGGTTGGTCACAATAAAAGGCCACTCTAAAATGTGCAGTTTTATCTTGAAAAGAGACATTTATAGGCACTGAAGTGTCAGTATCTGGTGTGACCACCATTTGCCTCACGCAGTGCAACACATCTCCTTCGCATGGAGTTGATCAGGTTGTTGATTGTGGCCTATGGAATGTTGGTCCACTCCTCTTCAATGGCTGTGCGAAGTTGCTGGATATTGGCAGGAACTGGAACACGCTGTCGTATACACCGATCCAGAGCATCCCAAACATGCTCAATGGGTGACAGGTCCGGGGAGTATGGAGGCCATGCAAGGACTGGGATGTTTTCAGCTTCAGATCCTTGCAACATGGGGCCGTGCATTATCATGCTGCAACATGAGGTGATGGTGGTGGATGAATGGCACAACAATGGGCCTCAGGATCTCGTCACGGTATCTCTGTGCATTCACAATGCCATCAATAAAATGCACCTGTGTTGGTTGTCCGTAGCATATGCCTGCCCATACCATAACCCCACCGCCACCATGGGCCACTCTATTCACAACTTTGACATCAGCAAACCGCTCACCCACATGACGCCATACACGCTGTCTGCCATCTGCCCGGTACAGTGAAAACCGGGATTCATCCGTGAAGAGAACACTTCTCCAAAGTGACAGACACCATCGAAGGTGAGCATTTGCCCACTCAAGTCGGTTACGACGATGAACTGCAGTCAGGTCAAGACCCCGGTGAGGACGACGAGCATGCAGATGAGCTTCCCTGAGACGGTTTCTGACAGTTTGTACAGAAATTCTTTGGTTATGCAAACCAATTGTTGCATCAGCTGTCCGGGTGGCTGGTCTCAGACGATCTTGCAGGGGAAGATGCCGGATGTGGAGGTCCTGGGCTGGCGTGGTTACACGTGGTCTGCGGTTGTGAGGCCGGTTGGATGTACTGCCAAATTCTCTGAAACGACTTTGGAGACGGCTTATGGGAGAGAAATGAACATTCAATTCACGGGCAACAGCTCTGGTGGACATTCCTGCAGTCAGCATGCCAATTGCACGCTCCCTCACAACTTGCGACATCTGTGGCATTGTGCTGTGTGATGAAACTGCACATTTTAGAGTGGCCTTTTATTGTGACCAACCTAAGGCACACCTGTGCAATAATCATGCTGTCTAATCAGCATCTTGATATGCCACACCTGTCAGGTGGATGGATTATCTCGGCAAAGGAGAAGTGCTCACTAACACAGATTTAAACAAGTTTGTGAACAAAATTTGAGAGAAATGGGCCTTTTGTGTACATAGAAAAAGTTTTACATCTTTGCTTTCAACACATGAAAAATTGGAGCTAAAACAAAAGTGTTGCGTTTATATTTTTGTTCAGTATATGTATGTATGTATGTACTGTATGTATGTATGTACTGTATGTATATATGTACTGTATGTATATATGTACTGTATGTATATATGTATGTATGTACTGTATGTATATATGTATGTATGTACTGTATGTATATATGTACTGTATGTATATATATGTACTGTATGTATATATGTATGTATATATGTATGTATGTACTGTATGTATGTATGTATATATATGTATATATGTACTGTATGTATATATATGTATGTATGTACTGTATGTATATATGTATATATGTACTGTATGTATATATGTATATATGTACTGTATGTATATATGTATATATGTACTGTATGTATATATATGTATGTATGTACTGTATGTATATATGTATTGTATGTATATATGTACTGTATGTATATATGTATGTATGTACTGTATGTATGTGCTGTATGTATGTATGTACTGTATGTACTGTATGTATGTATGCATGTATGTGCTGTATGTATGTATGTATGTATGTATGTGCTGTATGTATGTATGTACTGTATGTACTGTATGTATGTATGCATGTATGTGCTGTATGTATGTATGTACTATATGTATGTGCTGTATGTATGTATGTACTGTATGTACTGTATGTATGTATGCATGTATGTGCTGTATGTATGTATGCATGTATGTGCTGTATGTATGTATGTATGTATGTATGTGCTGTATGTATGTATGTACTGTATGTATATGTAAGGTTTTGATGGTAATGAACCCCTACAAACAGGATGAGCACCAGCGGGATTGAGGTGTAGACAGTGGTGGAGAAATAAGCAGCTTCAGACAAGCAGATTTCTTTTTTCAGAGCTCTGATTCCTTTTCTTTTTTATTGTGTCCATGAAATAACCAAAGGTCCCTAATTCTCACCAAAGAGTTGCAGTGATGACAGAGTAGCTTTGCAGGTGCAGCAGATCTCAACAACCAAACATTTCAAAACTGACCCTCTCAGACAAAAACCTCTTCTCCTCTCACACCTGCCAACTATCCCCATCTAACCCAGTACCATTACAGAATGTGAGGGCCCATAGAAACTCCCACACAATACAGAATCTTGTATTTACAATTATCCTGAGCCTCACATTTCTATATACAATATACAAATGACTATAGTCTAATACAGGACAAACAAAATGTATAATAAACTGGAGAAATACTACATAAAAGCCCAACTTAATGTCCTCTTCCTCACTTCCCCTCTCTGCACCTACTTGGTACAGCCTAACCAGGTAATTGGCACCTGCTGGAAAGCTGTGGCTGCATTCTCATGTGTGCACTCCATGAAAACACACCCCTGGAGGTTGGCCTTAGTGAGGGGGATAGTTTCCAGATCCCTCACAGTATATATGTACTGTATGTTTGTATGTACTGTATGTATATATGTACTGTATGTATGTATGTATATATGTATGTATATATGTATGTATGTACTGTATGTATGTATGTATATATGTATGTATGTACTGTATGTATATATGTATATATGTACTGTATGTATATATATGTACTGTATGTATATATGTATGTATATATGTATGTATGTACTGTATGTATGTATGTATATATGTATATATGTACTGTATGTATATATATGTATGTATGTACTGTATGTATATATGTATATATGTACTGTATGTATATATGTATATATGTACTGTATGTATATATATGTATGTATGTACTGTATGTATATATGTATTGTATGTATATATGTACTGTATGTATATATGTATGTATGTACTGTATGTATGTGCTGTATGTATGTATGTACTGTATGTACTGTATGTATGTATGCATGTATGTGCTGTATGTATGTATGCATGTATGTGCTGTATGTATGTATGTATGTATGTATGTGCTGTATGTATGTATGTACTGTATGTATATGTAAGGTTTTGATGGTAATGAACCCCTACAAACAGGATGAGCACCAGCGGGATTGAGGTGTAGACAGTGGTGGAGAAATAAGCAGCTTCAGACAAGCAGATTTCTTTTTTCAGAGCTCTGATTCCTTTTCTTTTTTATTGTGTCCATGAAATAACCAAAGGTCCCTAATTCTCACCAAAGAGTTGCAGTGATGACAGAGTAGCTTTGCAGGTGCAGCAGATCTCAACAACCAAACATTTCAAAACTGACCCTCTCAGACAAAAACCTCTTCTCCTCTCACACCTGCCAACTATCCCCATCTAACCCAGTACCATTACAGAATGTGAGGGCCCATAGAAACTCCCACACAATACAGAATCTTGTATTTACAATTATCCTGAGCCTCACATTTCTATATACAATATACAAATGACTATAGTCTAATACAGGACAAACAAAATGTATAATAAACTGGAGAAATACTACATAAAAGCCCAACTTAATGTCCTCTTCCTCACTTCCCCTCTCTGCACCTACTTGGTACAGCCTAACCAGGTAATTGGCACCTGCTGGAAAGCTGTGGCTGCATTCTCATGTGTGCACTCCATGAAAACACACCCCTGGAGGTTGGCCTTAGTGAGGGGGATAGTTTCCAGATCCCTCACAGTATATATGTACTGTATGTATGTATGTACTGTATGTATATATGTACTGTATGTATATATATATGTATGTATCTACTGTATGTATGTATGTATGTACTGTATGTATATATGTACTGTATGTATATATATGTATGTATGTATATATGTATGTATGTACTGTATGTACTGTATGTATGTATGCATGTATGTATATATGTATGTACTGTATGTATATATGTATGTATGTACTGTATGTATATATGTACTGTATGTATGTACTGTATGTATATATGTGCTGTATGTATGTATATATGTGCTGTATGTATGTATGTGCTGTATGTATGTATGTATGTATGTATGTACTGTATGTATATATGTACTGTATGTATGTATGCATGTATGTATGTATGTGCTGTATGTATATATGTACTGTATGTATGTATGTATGTACTGTATGTATATATGTGCTGTATGTATGTATGTATGTATGTATGTATGTGCTGTATGTATATATGTACTGTATGTATGTATGTATGTATGTATGTACTGTATGTACTGTATGTATATATGTACTGTATGTATGTATGCATGTATGTATGTATGTATGTGCTGTATGTATATATGTACTGTATGTATGTATGTACTGTATGTATGTATGTGCTGTATGTATGTATGTACTGTATGTATGTATGTGCTGTATGTATATATGTGCTGTATGTATGTATGTACTGTATGTATGTATGTGCTGTATGTATATATGTGCTGTATGTATGTATGTACTGTATGTATATATGTACTGTATGTATATATGTACTGTATGTATATATGTGCTGTATGTATGTATGTGCTGTATGTATATATGTGCTGTATGTATGTATGTGCTGTATGTATATATGTGCTGTATGTATGTATGTGCTGTATGTATATATGTACTGTATGTATATATGTGCTGTATGTATATATGTGCTGTATGTATGTATGTGCTGTATGTATATATGTGCTGTATGTATGTATGTACTGTATGTATATATGTACTGTATGTATGTATGCATGCATGCATGCATGTATGTATGCATGTATGTATGTATGTATGTATGCACTGTATGTATATATGTACTGTATGTATGTATGCATGTATGTATGTATGTGCTCTATGTATATATCTACTGTATGTATGTATGTACTGTATGTATATATGTACTGTATGTATGTATGTGCTGTATGTATATATGTGCTGTATGTATGTATGTATGTATGTATGTACTGTATGTATATATGTATTGTATGTATGTATGTGCTGTATGCATATATGTGCTGTATGTATGTATGTATGTACTGTATGTATATATATACTGTATGTATGTATGTATGTATGTATGTACTGTATGTATGTATGTACTGTATGTATATATGTGCTGTATGTATATATGTATATATGTGCTGTATGTATGTATGCATGTATTGTATGTATATATATATACTGTAGATATGTATGTACTGTATGTATATATGTACTGTATGTATATATATACTGTATATATGTATGTACTGTATGTATATATGTGCTGTATGTATGTATGTATATATGTATGCGTGTATGTGTATATGTGTATGTATGTATGTATGTATATACAGTATGTGTGTATACAGTATATATATATATATATATGTATGTATATATGTACTGTATGTATGTATGTAAGTGTTTGTGTATGTATGTATGTATGTATATACTGTATGTACTATATGCATGTATGTGTAGGTGGAGGGGTTGAGTCAAAACAAAGAAGAAAACAAATCAGGCACATGTTGAGAGAGAGAGAGAGAGAGAGAGAGAGAGAGAGAGAGAGACAGACAGACAGACAGACAGACAGACAGACAGACAGACAGACAGACAGACAGACAGACAGACAGACAGACTGACTGACTGACTGACTGACTGACTGACTGACTGACTGACATGGAATCATATTTTTAGGATATTCTAAAATAATCCAAATAAAATGTTGTGATAAATAAACATGTATAAATATCAAAACCATAAGATAATAAACCATTAGATAAAAGCCAGACAGAATAGATGGGATTTTAATTTATATACCAGAGAATCTGAGGAGAACCTTCCTGGGTCATAAACCAGAAGTACACTATTTCTGAGATATAGTTTGGTGCAAGGCTATGTAGAACCCCAAAAAGCAACCAACAAAACAGGCAACCAATGTAGAGACTGGGTGAATGGTCTATTTTTGGTCTTGGTCAGAGCTCATGCAGCAGAACTGTGAATTATTTCTAGCTGATTTATTGTATTCATTGGTAGACCGGAAAGGAGAGCATTCTAACAGTTAGTCTGACAAAGATATATTGTAAAACACTGCCTTGAGATTCTTAATCTGAGGAAACAACTGATGACTGACCTGTAGCTTTTCCTCATCCAACTCATGTTTGGAAGGGAAGGAATAGCCAAAACCGTTAACTGTCTGAAGACGGCTCAGTTCAACAGTGAGGCTTTTATTAACTTGCCAATTAATTCCATCATGAAAGTCAGAGTCTCCCACCAAAACACACTCATGCATCTTTCTACTGCAGCATCCAAAGTAAGAGGAAGTGGCACCATAACAAAGAATGTTCTTATTACTGGTGGGGAGGGTCTGCCAAGCAGGATGTAGCTTTTATATGAAGGTCCTTCTGTGTGTGTGTATGTCGCACATGGATACTGCACCTGTGGGGTCTGCAGCAGAAGCCTCCATATTCTGCCAAGGACCACTCATCACTTGGATCAATTGTTGATTACTTTTCAGAATTCAACTCCAGCACTTTCTGTTATTAGTAAGAAACTTACATCTTTAACATGTAAATGTCCGTTTTCTCACCAGGTGGAACTACTCTACTAATGAAATTACCATGAAAAGAGTTGTAGAACTTTCCCTGAGGCTTTGAAGGAGCTTTGTAAAGTCTGAGAAAAAAAATACTAAAAACTATGTGCGTCCAAGGACACGAATGTCCTTGCTACTGTCCATCCATCCATCTTAATAAATGGACTTATATAGTGCCTTTCTAGTCTGACTGACCACTCAAAGCTTTACAACAGCAGCCAGCATTCACCCATTCACACCAACATTCATACAGAGGTGACATTCATACCATGCAAGGAGCCACCTGCTCATTAGGAGCAGTAACCATTCACACAAACACACCAATGGAACAGATACTGGGAGCAAACTGGGGTTCAGTATCTGCCCAAGGACACTTCAACATGTAGACTGCAGGGGCTGGGGTTCGAACCACTGACCTTCTGATAACAGCCGCCCTACAGTACAAAAGTATATAGTATAGTATATAAGTACAGTCCATTTGCCATTTATATGTAGTGTAAATATACTTTGACTGGCCTATGCTTCAGTGATATTCTTTAAATCTGTGAAGTCTGATTGCCGTCTTCCTCTGTTGGTAACTTCATATTGTTATACATTTTTAATGTGAATCAGACCACAAAACGTTTTTGTCTTTTGATTAATAAATATGACGCCAAAGTGTGGAAGCTTGCACTTTATTGGAAAAATGAAACAAAAATATAATCTTCAGGGAAAATGCAAGAAATATGCTGTTAATGAATGAAAGACCACTTTCATGCTCAGACCATCTCTCATACATGTACACGCCCATTCCTGTGATTGGCAGGCGAAGTCTTATATACATAAAGCACCGATCAACAGTGCTCTATTCTCCTGAACAAATAGTCGGCCCCACCCCTGATCCTGTGCTCCATGCTATGGAAAATGATCTGAGCATGAATGGAACCACACATTGAAGTTGGAAAAGGGAAGCCAGCAGTTTCATTAATGTAGGAATAAATGGCATGCTATAAGCATCATAAGCATAAATGCAAATTCCTTTCCAATGCAATGTTGCCTCACAAAATGTAGTGTTTGTGTGAAATGTGAAAAATGTTCCCACACCAATTCATAGAAATCGATTCAGCAATTTCACTGTTAATGAATTATGACGCTCATACGCATCCTCAGTGTGATCAACTGCACAAGGCATCATCCGAGTACAGACATAATTTAGTGCCCCGACAGCAAATCTCTCTTATCTTTATATTAACTTAAAAAATCACTTCAATCTCTCAAAATCCAATTCTACAATCAAGCATACCTATGTATAAACATGAAGACCTTCCACAAGGAGGTCAGTGACAAGTTACATTTACATTTCTTTATGTCATCGTCTCTGTAGGTCATCATAAATAAATACAAACAATATGCAAGGAATGTCTACTGCAAACAATACATAAAACAGAAAGACAACAAAAATCTGGGGTGTACAGTGGAGTTCCCAATTGGTTTCCTGATCTGGGGAAGTTTTAAGAAGGAAATCATGATCAAAAGAAGTGACTCTCCCAGCCTTACCTGGAGAAAAAGGAACAAAAAAGACGACTAAAACAGTGGGACAACAACCTAACCGTGTTTAGTTTTCCAGAGACGACAGAAAGCTCCCCCTTTGAGTGTTTCTCTTAGTCCAGGATAGAGAAGGGGCTGATCCCTGTTCACATGGTTTTGAATGGCAGCACACACTCTTCTTCACCTTCTATGACTTAGACACGACTAGATGGGCACAATGTCCACAGTGATGCCTCTCTGACATGGCAGGAGTGACTTCCCGTCTCTGTGATTTCTTGTTTGGGCCTTTCATGCTCAGAGAGAGGTGAGATCTTTCGAGGCAAACTGCAGGTTTGCAAGGATAGCTGATTTTGTTGGTAATCCTCTTCAGAAGGCAAATACTCTGGCTCTTCAGGTTACATAAACTGCATCTGGTAGGAGAGAGAAAAAAAGGCAATACTTGTTTTGGAGCAAAGAAAATATTTGTAGATGGGGTAATGCAGGACCAGTGTCCAGACTTCTAATGAGTCTCCAATCTTGGATGCTCTGTCAAACAATATATCATAATTCTTTTTGACTTTCAACTGAAAACAGTATAAAGACAATGTATCTAAATTTTAACTTAATCTACTTCATTGTTTTTTGTAAATATATGCTTATTTTGAATCTTATGCTGGTGAGATGTTGGAGCTGGGGCAACAAAGAGTGTGAAAGTAGTGGATTACTCTAAAGCACCTGAAGGTTCTACCGGTAAAGAGGTTCTTTGGTAACAGGTGATAATATCATGACTGTATGAAAGGGGCATCCTCCAAAGGCTCAGTCATTTACAAGCCAAGAGGTTTACCACTTTGTGAAAATCTGTGTTGGCAAGTACTTCAACAGTTTACGAACCATCTACAGTCCATGACATCATCCAAAGAAGTAAGGTAAAGGGTAAGGACAAAAACCAACGCTGAATACCCGTGACCTTCGATCCCTCAAGCAGCACTGCATTAAAAAGCGACAAGATTCTATGAAGCATTTTCCTACACGGGGTTGGGACCCACAGGAAAACTGTCATCAGTAAACACAGTTTGTAGTATGGAGACACTACCGAGCAAAGTGCAAGCCATGGATCAGCAACCTCTAGAACAGCTGCTGAGTTCCCTTGAACCAAGTTCATCTGAGATGGACTGACAAAGAGGAAAAGTGTCCTCTGGTCTGACGAGTCCACATTCAGATAGTTTTGGGAATCATGTACATCCTGTCCTCCAGGCAACAGAGGTGTGATGGCCACATTTGCAGCCACACAGCACAAAATAATTTAACCCCATGCACCACTTTTGGACATATGTTTTGGACATATGTTGATTTCCACATGACAAAAACACATTCCACCAATGCATAAATTACAACACATGTACACAACACATTCTTAATTTCATACAACATACTTATGGTTTATTTGACATTTGTTGGACATCCATCGGTTCTACTTGTAGCGCACACATTTAGTTAGCTTTTGTATATTCAACATTATGTTAAAGTAAGTTATCTTAAGTTGTATTAATCATTCTTTTGTTCTACTGGTGCTGGGGGGTGGGGGGTGTGACTGCTGCTGAGTACTTAGTACTCATTGTATATTGTACAAGCTCCATCTTGTTGATTGGATATTAATCTGAAGTTTATTAGTTTCAACGTTACATATCATGTCATTGTAGTGATTCAATTCCATTTAGTTTGTAAGGATGTGTGACTCTTTGAATTGTTTTTATAGACATTGTATATCATGCCCCAGCTTTTTTGCAGTTGAGGTTGTACATCAGCTACATACAATACATTCCCACGCAAAAATAAAGATGTGTGTAACACTTGCATTGCAAAATAAGAGCTCCGGTTCACACGTTTCTCAGACCTGCTGTGATATGTATAAAACAAGTATCACACCAACAGCAGCCATGTTCTGTTTCAGATAATGAACGAAAGCCCATTCATAGCTGGTGTTACCATCTGTCCTGGGTGATCTGATCACAAGAGGACAGCTGTGAGTCCGTCGGTTTACATCCATTTACCCATCCATCCATCCATCCATTAACCCATCCATCCATCCATTAACCCATCCATCCATCCATTAACCCATCCATCCATCCATTAACCCATCCATCCATTAACCCATCCATTTACCCACCCATCCATCCATTAACCCATCCATCCATCCATCCATTAACCCATCCATCCATCCATCCATTTACCCATCCATCCATTTACCCATCCATCCATTAACCCATCCATCCATTAACCCATCCATCCATTAACCCATCCATCCATCCATCCATTAAACCATCCATCCATTAACCCACCCATCCATCCATTAACCCATCCATCCACCCATAATCTGTAACCATCTGTAGGGCAGGAGGCAGGGTTCACCCTGGACAAGTCACCAGTTAATCACAGGTCAATTTAGAGACACCAGTTCACCTCTACTGCATGTTTTTGGTGGAGGGAGGAAGGAGGAGAACATAGAGAGAACCCACACAGACACGGGGAGAACCAATGTGTTGGTAGAACTCCCTACCTTTACAGAGAATTAGACTGATTAAATATTTAATTATTTCCTTCATTTGAAGGTGGTGCCCCAAAACTACAACGAGTGCTTAACATAACGTATTTACGCTACAGCAGTCAGGTGGAGAATTGACATCTCAAAGAAAGTGTTAAGATCATAAAAAGCCCTTTAATGGCTCAAGCAAGTTGGAATTAAAGATTCACTTTGCTGACACACCCTGGTCCTGGAGTTGTAACTGGACACACACAGAAGATGGTGAAGAGGAAGGTGTGCTTGTGAGGAAGTTTACAGTCTCCTCATCATTGCTCCACACAGATCTGATGGTTTTGTCTCTCCAGTGGAAGCTGAAGTCACCAACAGGCCACAAGCTTTTGTGTACATCAACTAATCGTGCTTTTGACACTTTTCCACGCTTTTTATCGAATAGGGTTGATGCCATTCACTTTTGAACCGGTGAACAATGGTACCTTTTTCTGTACTTTAATCTCTCTGTAGTGACAAAAATGTATTTTCAGTTCAAGCCACAAAATATGCTGCGACACTGGCATTGCTTCAAAGGAGGATGCTGTTCGAAGACCTGGAGAAGAGCGCAAGACTATGTCATTACAATGTCTGGTCTGCATTAACGAAGAGAGAAAAAGGACAGGCTTTGCCTCTCTATGTTCTAGTCGTCACTACTACAGTGCTTGCTTAAAATCAAAGTTCTCTGCAAATAGTATGCAATTCACATACTATTGGTTTCATACTCAGGCTTCAGACATGCTAAAATTCTCACATAATGTTTCAGCATACTAAATACCATGTTGGTAAGGAATTTCCAACAGTTGGTTGAGTGTTGAGTGTTGGTTAACGTGAGTAAAATTAATCAGCTAAGACGGGCACAATAGCTCATCTCCAACAACAACTTATCCAACTAGTTAATTAATTACATCAGGATGTCAGTTATTGACATATTTGGTGTCTGACCAGGCGTTTTCCTGAGTTAGATGTTTGCCCCCTGGCCAGCTTTCATTCTGCATTACATGTATTACAGCAAGTGTTTCCGTTTTAAAGTGTTGCCACACTTAAGAGGGCTGTACATGGACAGAGCCTTCCATACGTCCTCTGCGTTCATTTCGTATGTATTTGGGTACTTTTGCAGAGAGCTTATGGATACGGACGAGACAAACGAAGTGGGGCAGTGTATCCACAATTAGAGCAAGGAATGACAAATGTGTACAGACAACGAAGAAGAAAAAAGGGAAGTGTAAAAACTCTCCATCCTCATGTCTCGATGTCCTGGGTGGCTTCACAGACCACCGGTGAATACATCGCTACCTCTGCTTCTGCCACCTCGTATTTCAACATCCTCCGACCGTCCCCATTTTCATTGTTGTCAAAACCTTTGACTCTACACTCCTGTGGATGCATCAATGCCAACGTAAAAGAGAAATGGAAATATGTGGGCATTGATGGACACGCCGTTTGAAACCGACATATTTATTTTCATACGTAAATGGAGGATAAATCAGCCTTCAGTTGTGACTTCTGGTACGGAAATTTCACACAGTTTGTTTTAACGTGAATTTGTATTTGGTAGATCATAATTTAGTCAGTGCCTTTACAAGTTCCAAGTACAATACCCTGCAATCGATACGATACACCAACCTTTCAATCTAATTTTCGACTGTTTTAAGAATCTTCCATTTCCATTCAGGTTTTTTAATGTGCAAATACAAAATGCAGAACATTGCATTGAGTAAACTGTGAAATCTGTATACAGATAGGAAAAGGCTGACCTGTGAATGTCATGTTCAGGTGTCAGCTGACTGATTTGCTGTGATCAAAAACAACATTCACAAATAGAACATTTAGGTGTAATCTCATAAAAGTCCCAACTCAAAGGAAAATAAGTGACACTTGGCTGGAGAAACCTGCCTTTAAAGTTCTTTCACAATTGTTTGATTTCGATTTAAGCTCATAAATTGCCATTCACTAACTCACTCTGAGAATTTACATGATGCTTAAAACCTTAAAGCAAATCTGGTACCTACCAGAGCTGAGATGACTATCAGACATGTATCTGTTCAGACAGGTTCAGATGTGGGATGCAAACATCCATTTACCTGGGCTCCTGGATTGGCTCCAAAGGGGTTGGCTGGCATAATCACCGGCTGGGTGTACATCAGACTTGGCTGTGTCGCCATCACGGATCCCATATGAGGAGGCTATTGGGAGAGAGAAGAAAACACAGCATGAATGAATGAATTACAATCCCTGAAACAAAACCCAGACAAACAAAAACCTCTCAAAATACGTTTCCAGGGGTAGTTGATCTGACAACAACAAAACTGAGCTTTCACCCTGTTGTACTGGGAGAAAGGGACACATTTACTGACATTCAGTGAATACATATAGGATAGACTCCGCTGTCATGTAAGGATTTGTTTTACTCCTGCAACAACACATGAAAGCATTAACATTCATCTTCAATGATACAAATAAATACTGTGCACACTGATGGATTCTAAATCGTACCCCCTCCTTGCATGCTTGTTGAGTGTGTATGTGTGATAGGAAATAAATCTGAACACAGTCCCATCTGACTTACCATTGCATATGCCATCATGCCTGTCGGCGTGGTTGCAGGGAGGGCCATGACAGATGGTGCCTGAGGTGACACGGAAAACAACATGAATCCTTCTACTTATTCAGGACACGGCTCACATCTCTCTGCTTATTAATAGATCATCAAATAAAAGCTAGCCTTCAGCATTTATTTAATGAAAGTACCCAAATTGAAGTTTAAAGATTTCAAAACTAAAGATTTTTATTTATAAGATCTAGTCAGGTCATGAAAGCTTGAGAAACAATTTATTTAATACCAATTGAAAATACAGACTTTAACATCTTTCCAAAAAAGTTGGGACGCTGTGTAAAATGTAAACAGAAACAGTGAAACCCCATACTTCACTGAAACTAGCTCAAAGACAAATTGTGACATGCTGAAAGAGAAATCTTTTTTTTTCTTGATTAAATGCCCGTTTGATTTTAATGCTAATGTGATGAAAATGTGTCAAATGTTACTAAATGACTGCATTAGAAGAAGAAGAAGAAGAAGAAGAAGGAAGAAGAAGAAAGAAGAAAGAAGAATGGTACAATGTAGTGAAACTCCTTCTCTGCATTCGATCCCTCCCTGAGGAGCAGTGGGCTGCCTTTACGGCGCCCGGGGAGCAAACTGGGGTTCAGTATCTTTGCTCAAGGACACTTCAACATGTGGACTGGGGGAACTGGGGATCGAACCACCGACCTTCTGATAAGTGGACAACCGCTCTTACCCCCTAAGCCACAGTCGCCCCACTAAAACTGTGAAATGACAGACAGGGGTAAAGGAGAGTGAAAAGGAGAGTGTTGAGTCCTGGGGGTAGAAGCTTGCTGGAGGGCAGGTGCAGAGCTCCTTGTGGAAAGAGATTAGTGAGGAAAACGTACCGACCCTTCCTCTGAGTACTCCATACTACTCCAACAGCCCCTGCAGTGATAACAAACCCAGATTTGTCTAAAACCCAGCCCTCTCTGGAAGGATACTTTCCATTAACTATTCTGTCGTTGGTGAAGGAGGTCAGACGTGACACTGGTGCAAAGATTGCTGCGTTCATCACAGACTGCGTTTGTTTCAAAGCAGTGAGAGCTCTCCTTAAGGATTCCTCCTCACTGACATCGTTCAGTTTGTTTTGGTTGGCTTTCCTCATCCCAAAATGACACGACGAGGCCTGTTCTTTGCATCATACAAGGCACTATCCTTCCATGGCTGATGGCTGTTGTGTCCATCTGCAACAGCCTCCTTCCAGTCAGCAACTCTTTCTTTCCAGTTTCAGCAGAGAATACTCATCAGCTCTAGATCACCGTGTGACATTCTGACTCATCAACAACAGCTTTGCTTTCAGCGTGATCAAAAACACAGAGAATACAGTCACAAAGTGGACTGCAGGATTTTTGTCATAAGTTCTTTTTGAGCATTTCATCAAAGTTAGACTACAAATTGAAAATCTAAAAGGAGAGCACTCCAAAGACCAGGTCAGCAGAAGAGATGGAAGGTAGAGAATTACAATCGAAAACAGGCGCTCTGTGAAATCCACATCTAGAGCTTTATGAGTTTTGATTGCATTCCTGAGCCTGCTCATTTCTCAATACGAGAGATTTCCTCCCAAAATTAAACTAAAGTGAGAACTAGGGTGAGTCAATTTCTTGTTCTGGGTGTGATTAATTATTAGAATTGGTATTACAATATTATTACCCAATATGACAAGACAAGCCAGAAACTTCATGATCATATGAAATAAGGTTGATGACATCTACTTTCACCTTTTATATACTTCATTGTGCATCTCAGGTCAACTGTTTACAAGAGATGTGATCTAAAGTCACATTTCCACTGCGTAGTACCGGCTCTACTCCACTCGCCTTGGTATCTGGTACTTTTCTGCGGGTCATTTTCTATTAATGGACAGTCTGTCCTCACGGATGGATGGACGCTGCGGGGAAACTGCCGTGGCGTAGTCTTCATCATGACACACACCTCTCTTCCACCTTTAGCGATCCTCTCATCAGCTGTTTAACACAGGAACGTCTGCACCTCCTCAAGATCGCAGCCACAATAAAACTTACGGTCACAAAAGTAGCTTCGCTGTTTGAGCGTGGCGGCCATTGATTTGTGCTGTACAGGAGATTCCGGGTGTGTGCCGGGCATTGACCAATCAGTGGTCTGTAACATTTCACTTGACCTTTTAGTACCTGCTCAACTCGCTTGGAAGGTACTAAGAAAGTAGTACCAGGTACCAGGTACTTTTTACCTAATGGAAAACCAAAAAAGTGAGCAGAATCAATAGAGTAGAGCCGGCACTACATAGTGGAAATGGGGCTTAATACAGGGGCAGCACCGTGGCGTTGTATGTAGCACTGTTGCCTCACAGCAACAAGGTCCTGGGTTCAAATCCACCTGAGGACCTGGAACTTTTCTGTGTGGAGTCTCCATGTTCTCCCCGTGTCAGTGTGGGTTCCCTCCAGGTTCTCCGGCTTCCTCCCACCACCAAAAACATGTAATGGAAGTGAACTGGTGACGAAATTATTATTAAAATATTAGGGGTCCATGTAAACCCAGCTAGTGATGTCAACCCTTTAATGACAGCCAAGATGAGACAAATGCTTGTAGGGGCAGCTGTGGCTCAGAGGTAGAGCACTGGACCATTTATCAGCGGTTTCATCCCCACCCTCAGCTTCAAATGTGATGTGACACATAGAACTCAAGCATCTGACAAGTCTTGGAAAATACGTATGATTTTACTGGACTACATTTTAGGGGATCTGCACCCTTTGAGCAAGGCTGAAAAGCCACCGATCACCCAATGGTCACCCGCCCAGGTGTGTGCCTTCATGGAGACAGTTACACATACTCTTGAATGAAGCATTCACAGAAAATATTTGTCAACTAAAGACTGAACTTTCTCCAGCTGACACTGTATGCACAGCTTTAAACGTGTTAAAAGCTGTGTTTCTGATTTTTTCAGAGCAGTGTCTTTTCCCTCAGCAAACACAAGTCAGAAGGACGGAAAATCAAGCTGAATGAGAATAACTTCAGTGTTTAGTGTTTCCTTACTGAAATATGTTGGCTGAATATTTCACTTTGAACAGACTTGGTACAAGCTTACAACTAAAGTTGTACCTCATTAACTTCATTGCTTTTTGTAAATAAATGTTTATTCTGAATTTTATGTCTGTGACACCTCTCAAAAAAGTTGGCAAGGGGGCAACAAAAGACTTGTAAAGTTGTGAATCCTCAAAAACACCTGATTGGACGATTCCACAGGTACAGAGGTTCATTGGATCATGAAAGAGGCCTCCTCCAAAGCTTAGTCATTCACAAACAAGGAAGTACTGAGGTCTGCCTCTTTCTCAAACACATGACTGTGTAAATTAATACATAGGCTCTGCTATGTAGCTAAAGAAAAGGTGATGTAACACAATAGTGAATGTGGCCCTGCCCTCCACTGAATGGAATGCAGCATTAATGCACCTGTGACTGTGAGTTTCCTCCAATGACTGTCAGTCTGCTGTGTCAGTCCATTGATATGTTTGCCCTCCTCAGTAACTCCAGCCCTAAATGAAGTTCATTTATTCTATGGAGGAGAGTTAATGCTATGAAAGGTGTCGATTCATGCCCAGCTCTTCTACTTTTGGGTGTGTACGGGTTGGGGGATAAAAGGCCTTGATATGTGAAGGTGATTGGCCTACCATGGCTGCAGGGTTCCAGGTGGTAGAAGGAGCCATCTTAGGTTGCCAATTGGTTCCACCTGTCAGCTTCTTCTCACCAGGCTGACTCCAGTGAAGATCACTACAGACATCAAGTAATAATGTTAGTCATGTTTAATATGCAGCATCAGAGACATGAAGATAAATATCAGGTGAGAGCACTCACTTCTTCGCTGTGCCGTTACCAATGCCCAGATCTGAAGAGAACAGAAATCAAGTCATTAATATACAGCCATGCAAACAATACACCCAATTTATACAAGGGACAAAAGTGATGTAATTTGACCTTTATGCTTTATATGGTTTGCAAATGTTATTAAGTTGAAGTTCACGCTTTTGTTTATTTCCATGTTCTAATTTTGTAAATGATATCATTTCCCTTTACTGATACTGTGTGGCACAAACTTCACCTCATCTAATGATCTGTTCATAGCACAATCAGGTCTCTTATTGAATTTCTTTCGGCCATGGATGCAGAAAAGGGAACTTACTGCCGACAAGATTGGCCAGTGATGAGTCCAAATCGTTGGACACCAGCTTGTGGGGGTGCTGGCCATTTGGGGTCATGCCCTGATCAGGTGAGGACGCTGCTGTGGGTTTGAGGATGCCACCTAAAACATCTTAATCAAAGGGGGCAGGACAAAGGGAAAGGAAGGAAATGGATAGAAGGGGAGGGTAAAAGGTTGGGAGGAAGGGTGGGGCAGAACAGGTGAAGACACAATACAATTGACAACAACACAGCAACACACGGAGACGGACACAGGACAGAACATGAAGTGCACACACACGGAAAGAGAGGATGTTGAGCATGGATGAGGCAGGAAGCAGGGCTCAAAAAAACTCATCAAGCCAAAACTGTGTGAGGAGAGTGTGTGTTGAGCCAACTCACCCAGGCATGCATACGTCATGCAAAAAGCCAAGGCCCCAGGGAGTGTGGTTTACCCCGGGATGAGGGAAAAGAGGACACAAGTGAGACTGTGAGCAGCACTGACATTAGTGAGGGTTTAAGAGATTAATGGTGCTAAATGTAGCATTTAGCACCACTTATTTGTGCCAAATTAATGACGATACTTACTACTATACTTAAAATGCACTATGGAGGTTGATGGTGAAATAGTTATTCACCTCAATCCCATAGTGGTGCTGTTAGTGCCAGTGTGTATTTAAATTAAGACTAATTTGTCAATAAGCACAATATGTGATTCCCTCCATAATCTCAATCAGTGACACACAATTTTAAATAAGGTATTACATATAGCCAATGTTTCCAGTAATGAGGCGACTTAAAAGAAGCCTTCTGCTTTTGTTTATCTCACTGTAAGACATGACTACAGCAAGTTGCTTCATCAGTCTCCATTTTATTTACATCTGCTTCTCCATGAGATCACCTGAGTGGTGATCTGACAGGATGACCTTAATAATATCCTGCAGAATGTCATGCACCCTTATTTCAAATCTGTAGTGTGTGAATGTTTGAGATTAGGAAGAACATCTCTGAAGTTTCCCCTCTATGTACAATGCAACCAGATTTCTAAATTGGTTAGGATTTTAAAGCTCTGGTAGTCTTGGCCAGGCTCAACTCCCACTTATACCAACATCATATCTCATGGTCATAAAATGTCATTCTGTCATTAAAGAAGTCTTAAGCCTTTGCAGTCTGTTTTGAAGTAAAATATTCCGTAAAATCAGTGTTAAATAAAAAGTACCACTGTTTTCAGAAACCCTGAAGTAGCACTGGATGCACTGCAGTATTTGTTTAATAAAAAACAAAGCAAACAAACACAACATAAACATGTAATATGTAACTATCATTGGCTGTTGAATACAATAATGGACACAGATAGTCTCACAGAGATAAAAGGAAGGCTCCATCTACCAAAGCATCTTTTTGATGGGAGAATCAAAAACAGATTGAAGTACTAATAATTAAGTATAACCATGCACTGTACACGACTGATTGTTAAAAATATTCCCTCATTTGTTTATTCTTCTCACAAAAGAGCCACTGGCACCAACGAAGTGTTGGTTTCCAAGAAACATGAGCTATTTGCCATTTTACGGAAAACATCATCTGATGAGGTATGAAAGCTTGATTTGGGATATGATCTGAACATTAATAGTCACACACACAAACAAACACATGAAAGTCGTCCGCTTTGATTGTGCATAACCTCAACATGACTGAATGAATGTGCTCCCTCTCCCCCAGACCCTCAGGTGGCAGCAGAGTTCTGCTCGCTCCTGAAGGGCAACAGGAGGAGAAAATGGCAGCATGTCGGCAACACTTACCTGTAGAATCCAGGTTGTTGGCATTGGTGTTGTTGCCAAACACTAAGTCAAAGTCAATGTTAAGGCCTTGAGAGGTCTGTGAGTGCTGTGTCGTTGGGGAGGCTGTAAACCCTGGTGAGGAAAAATGAGAAAACTATCAGCATCCAGATGTTGAATATTCCTCCCCCACAAGTAGAAAAATACCAAACGTTTGAAAGAGTTCAACTTTTATGAGCAGCAACATACTCAAAGACCACTTATTTTTCAGTATTTGGTAATGGTAGATACTGAGGGCCAAAAGTGAATCTTTATGTAGGCCACAGGCCAAAAGCAATAACTTATGTACTGTAAAAGTTCCTTTAATGACTGACTTCCTGTGCAATGTGTCCATGTATATGTAAAGAGCATTTTTACCTGACAAAATGTTTAAAAAAAAGCAAACACCTATGTATGCTATTATTTTTATTTGTTTAATTATTACATATGGTGGACCCACTTTTGGCCCAAGAACCCCACTTTAGGGAGCCTTGTGCGAGGTCAGCCTACTGTAGGTTAAAAACAACGATGTGGTTGTGTATTAAGTGTGTCAAGAAGTCAAATGTTGCCATATCACACTGACATTTCATCTTTTATGCCTATGATACATTTCTGTTAGATTTTAGAAATGAGCTCTTTGTCATTGGAGAGGATCTGGATTAAAGGCAGCTGAGCACCTTTGACCGTTCCGCCAGACCAGCTCCAGTAGAGAGGAAAGCAATCGAGGACCAAGCCATGCTAGCCAAGCTTGGACTTAAGGCTGCTCCTGGAAAATATCCCATCACGGGAAAATAAAATGAATGAAATGGGACTCAGGCTGGCCAACCAATGGAAAATCCAGAGACTGTTGTGTCCACATCTTTATCAAGCTGTTACGGACTCCAGCAGGAGGGAGGAGGACTGTTTGCATCAATGATGCTTTGTGATGAAATCTCCTGAGCCTTTAATGTGAAGATGATGATCATCTCGATCTTATCATCATCATCATCTTGTTGCTGCTGTTTACATTCAGTCAGAGACAAATCTAAAAAAATGCACAGAATCATTACTTCCTGGTTGTGCACATTTAAATGTGGGTACAGAAATATGTAAACGTATATAAGTATTGCTCTTATTTTTTTTATCCTATCCTAATCATGCTACAGCATTTGGGTGCTACAAACCTTCACTTCGTTAATCCAAACCAGAGTTGTACAAGGACAAATAAATGACATTGATCCAACACTAATGCATAATCAGAAATCAGTTCTACCTGAAGGCATCATGTCTTAATAAAGCTGTTCACTCACTCTTCTAGATGCATGTAGGGAGAACAGGCTACATACAAGAGTGTGCAGTTCTAAACGTTCTACACTAAACATGCTATAAAATGACAAGCATTCTGACAAATGAAGTAAATTCATGTTGATCAGTTGCAGAATACTTTAATTCTACAGAGTAAGGCAGACTGTACCATAAACAGTAACTTCAGAGTATCTTAAGAGGAGCAACCGCCGACACCGGGTAATGAGTTCCATGACACATTATATACATGTATTCTTTAATAAAAACAACTACTACATATTACAATTTAGCAGAACTAACAAAGAAAAAAATTAATATTTTCTTTACGTTACTAGCGCTGTTGGTTCATATTAGGAGAACTTAAACGTTTATGGCTACATTGGCTTTTGGCCTACTGAGGCTCTATCAGCTGGGGAACTAACTGGTGGTTCTTCTAGATCAGGGGCCTGCAGCCAAAACTGCCCACCATAAGGTTCAATTTGGCACACAAGATGTTTCTGGTGAAAAAATAAAGAAACTGTTCTTGTTTTGTTTTTTGTGAAGTAAAAATACATTTTAAATATGGAGGATAATTAATAATTTCTCATAATCTGAGCAGCCAGCAGAGTGACTTTGCACAGGGAGCTTGGGCACCTTCTACCATTTTGCATCTTCATAATACAATACAATACAATACAATACAATACAATACAATGCAATATGATACAATGCAATGCAATACAATACAATACAATGTGTTTGCACACAGTACTTGCTTTTGGCCCATGGCCAACCATTAATTTTCAGTTCAAGCCATCCAAGATTAAAAGGTTTGGCCAACTCTAATCTGTCCATTTTTCCTTATATGAGGTGTGATTTCTGAGCAGAACTTTTAAGCCCTAATCAACCACAGTGTACCTACCTCTGAATAGACCAGCTACGACAGGGGGCTCAGAATGGAAGAGAGGAGTAGTGTTGTAAGAGCCTGGCCCACAGAAGGAGTCTGACACACAGCAAGACAGAGAAGAGAGAGGAAGAGGAGAGAAGATTATGAAAAATACGAGACCAGAAAACAACAGCGAGGAAGCAGAGCAATGGAATGGAGGAAAACCAAAGATCAGGACACAAGCAGAGGAAGTCGGCACTCATCACATGGATAGACCAAATGCAGGGCGAAATTCAGGGAAGTGTGCAATTTGTGGTAAACCACAAAACAATGCAGGCCCATGCACACTGGCTTGTAGGGAGCATGGAAGGCGGAGAGCTGTCCACCATAGTATCTATCTGTGCAGCAGTATCAAGATCAGATGCCAGGGAGGAGTCAGGAAAGTCATTACAAAGATCAAGGGGAAAAATAAAAATGATGCTGACAAAGATGGACATTCGTGCATCAAGTGTTGAAATATAAACAGAAAGACAAAAAGCAAAGAAGAGACTAAAAAGCCTAAATCAAAGAATGTTAAGATCTGAGGGGGTGGGTGGCAGTGATGCAGATGAGAAGGCTTAAAATGGTGTTCCAGATACAGCTACAGGCCGTCACCATTCACTTTATCACACTGCTATCACAACTGCTTAAAGTAACCACTGGTTACATATACATATACACGTACATCAGTGGATGGAAACCTCCTCCTTCAGATCCCACCAGAGGTTTTCTATGGATTCCAGTCAGGCGACTGTGACGGCCTCTGGAATGATCCAGGACTTCTTCTGAAACCAGGCCTTGGTGGACTCTGAGGTCTGCTTGGGATCATTGTCCTTCTTCAGCTTCATTTTCCTCACAGATGGAGACGTTTTCTTCTAGGATTTCTTGATCCTTGATAAAATCCATCTAACCCTCTACACACTGCAGGTTTCCAGTGGTCCAGGAAGCAAAGCAGCCCCAGAGCCTCACTGATCCACCGCCATGCTTCCCTGTAGGTAGGGTGTTCTTTCCAGCATCAGCTTCATTCTTCCTCCTCCAGACATACCGCTGATCCAGAGGCCCCAAACGTTCCAGTTTGGTTTCATGGCTCCACAGAACAGCATCCCAGAACTTCAGGGTCTGATCTAGATGGTTCTGAGCTACAGGAGCGAGTTTTCTGGAGCTCTGGGTCAGCAGAGGTGAAGGTCTTGGAGTTCATGGAGCCCTGATGTCAATTTAGGCCTGAACAGAAAAACCTTTGGGACTCTACTGCTAAAGTAAGTCTATGAAGGTTGGCTCAGGGTTTTCACTCCATCTGATGCGATGTGAATGTGTGATTGTAAATGTGGAAGGTGTGTGGACTGAAGAGTTGCCAAACAAAGCGGAGCTCTCACCTCCCCATGTGCTGGCGGTGGAGACAGGCAGTGGCTGTTGGAAAGCTGGCTGCAGGTCCAGCAGGTCGTTGCCTGCTGTGGAGTTGCTGGAGTGAAAGAGCAAGAAAACAAGGGCATAAATCAGTGACTCATTGAAAAAACATTATGTTCTCTCCGCAGTTACAAGGTAGCTAATAGAGGGAAAATATTATTGTCCTCAGCTTTTCAAGTGAACCTAAACATTGTTTACCATTTTTGATTTTGACATTGTTATTAAGGTTCTTAAGGACTTAGTTTGTCCCTCTCTGAAAAGTATCTGAATTTTTATTGCATTTTCTCTAATGCTGTATTTGACCTGATGTTATCAGTAATGCTCCTACAGCGTCCCAGTTTCTCTGGAGAGATCAAAGTTTCATCTAATCTTAGACAACTATGAGCCAGTCAAACTATTTGGAATGTTTCGTAACAACCATTTACCTGCAGTTAAGTAATCCCTCCAACTCCATTAGTTAACATCAATCTACCTATCTATTTGGCCCATTTAAGAAAACCTTTTCTTTATTTTAAAAAAGGTTGTTCACCTATATGTGGGGCAGGTTTTGTGATAATTCTCAAGACACACGGATGGTCCTGTATGAGCAGTCTTGAGTCTGAATACTGTGATATCTGCACATTTATAAGTACAAATTTAGTGACTTTTAAGGCCTTTTTAATACCTCTAAAATACAAAAATATCACTACTTCGGCAAAAGAAATTGTCGAACTAATATACAGTATACACTGTTGAGTTTTATTTCATTTGAAAGACATAGATGAACTTCAGTGCATATTAGCTGACAACTCAAATATTTGCACCTACTATATTATAGAATGAATGGGACAGAATGAACAGGATAGAATCAATTAGATAGCAAAATAGCTAGATAGTACTATAATATAATAAGATGACTTTTTTGTTTCATATTAATGTTCAGAGAGGAGTAATGGTAACAGTAACAGTAATAGTAATATGTAGTAATTACTTGTAAGTAATGCTTGTTTGGGAATTTGCCCTACAGTTCATGTCCCTGCTACGTGAAGGTTCATGCTCAATGGACAGCAGCACCAAACAATTTGAGAACATTGTTTTCCTGTGAGCTAAGACATAACCAGGCATACATTTGAGCACAGTAGAGGTGTTGTATAGGTCTATGGTGGAGCCTTTTCATGCATCTTTATCAAGGGAACCCTTGACCTAATGTGATGATACAATATGGACCGAAGTCACTCATGGCAACATGGGCTTAGCAACATGATGCTAACAAAATAACATTAGCTAGTTAATGTTTAGTCAGCAGAAGCTGTGACTGCATTAGGGAACAAGAGTCAAACAGTATATGTTGCTCTATTTCACACTGACTGACTGACTGACCACCAGCAGTAGGTCAACATTAATTAATATCATCATCATTGTCGTCGTCATTATGGGGCACGCACGCACTGAGAGCTAGCATAGCGCTGGTGCTGTTTAGATTTCATGGGTGATGGTCTTTCAACCCACTGTCCCACGTTTGAACATTTTGAGACAATGGTTCCTCCAACCACCTCTCAGTAACTTCCATTTTTTACACATGGTTGAGTCTACTGCCCGATGCATCATCGTAGGGGCGCGTTACTTATGTACAAATACAATGTTGCTGTAATGGTCACTGTTATGGAATATAGGCTGAAATACCGGGAAATAAAATATAAAAACTTATCAAAGAAAATAGACCCGCACATTCAGTCTGCCCAGATCAAATTTAATCCCTCCCCTCCTAAAATTCCAGACATTTATAAGATGTTTTAAGACGTTTTAATTCACTAATAATTATAATAATAATAATAATTATGAATAAAAGCACAAAAGCCTATCAGTTAGCCGTATACACAAAACAGATTTAAGACAATTCACTTTGTTTAAATTGGTCGACACATTTCCAAACTTCCATTGGTAATAAAATAAATCTGATTTTTTCAGCTTCTATCTGCAGCTCTGAAACATCTGCAAAAGAGTGGTTGGTCTAAAATGTCATGAATAAAAGAAAACAAAAACTGTTCAAGATACGTGACAGATTGTTATTCTCGTGGCCTGACCTGTTGGTGGAGGTTGGAGTGGAGAAGAGGTCAATAGCAGGGGTTGAGTTGATAGTTCTGGCCGATGTGGAGACAGGGGAGGAGTCTGGCATCCCTGTAGCTGGATTCTTCAGGAGCTCTTTCAGACGCTGATCCTACAGTGATTAGAAGCTGGTGTTAGCAACACAGAGAATATTTTGATGACCTGATGTGATAATATTCTTCTCTAAATTTTTTAAACATTTTGCTTTCATTTGTAAGTTCAAAGTGGAGACAGACGGGATATCCAGTTCAGTTCATATTGTTGCACATTAGTATGATTAGTTCCCAATAGAACCACTCCATTCTGTCCCGTTTTTCCTTACTCCTCTGATCTGATGTTAAACTGTAGAGTTAAAAACTGCAGACCACTGATTTTTTCAATCGGAACAACCAGTTGTTGTCTGCATCTTCCCTATACTACTGCTGTTTCTACAGTCTTTATTCAGCCTTTTCACAGACAAAGCCTGTCTCCATGCTGTAATAAACCCCCCCCGAAGGCTCAGTTACAACCCTGCCATCATTTCAGAGCACTGTCTGCAGTGGAGAGGTAAACAGATTTGTACTGTGCACAGCTATAGAGCAAAGGTCTCCAGCCCGATCGAACCACGAGATGTTGGGAATTACGTTGTACCCATCTCACCACTGAACCACAGGAACGCCTGACTTCTAAAAGTGTGTTGTCATTCTTATGGCTTTGCATTTGATATAATCACTAAAAGTCATAATGATATAATTGACAACCCTTGATCCTGATTTCATTATTCCAATCCAGTGTACCAAGCTGAAATGTATGTAGGTATGTTAAGAAAATGTACTTTTAGTGCTTTTAGGCGAGCCTGCTCTTCTTCCAGGGCTGCCTGTTTTTCCCTCTCGTCTACTTTGGTGAAAGATATGCCGGTGTTTGCCAGGGAGGAGACCGCACTGGAGAGGGTGCTAGCCCTAAAACAAGAGACACACAAAACAAAACTGTTTCAATACCAGTGAAATTAGTGCATACTGTCTACTTTAAGCAATGGGCTTCTGTAGTCAACAGTGACTTGTGTTGATTGTTTTCTGATTTGTGACACTAATATGAATAGTTTAACTTTTAGAAGAAAAAAAATAAGTGCAATTTTGTTAACCATCTTTGTGCTGATAAAAATTCCTTCAATGCTATCAGGTTGCTAAAGCAAACAAGAGCCTCTGCCATGAGTGTGGATGATGAAGCAGTCCTACCTGCTGGCTGCTGTTGAGTCTTTGACTTTCTTTCCCTCTAAAGAGGCCATGTGCTGCTCCAGGGCATCCAAAAGGCTGCTGGGGGCCTAGAGCGAATGTCATTGACACACATTTAGTTTCAAAGACTGAGGGAAGCCTGATATATGACATCTGATGAAAACAAAACAAAACACTGAGACATGCCAAGTTATTGCCAAGAGTCCACAAACAGAGCTACTGTCAGAAACACAGAGATGGACAGAGAAAATGTTGAGATACTTACACACACTGTGAACTAAAAGTAGAGATAGAAGGAAGGGAAAAATTAAGAAAATAAAGGCGGCAACAATCAAGATATTGAGAAAACCTCTGGCTGAAAGCAGTAGCAGGTTTATTTGATCCAGTTACAGTTTTAAAAATTATATAATGAACAGAGCCTCCAAATAAATGTATGTTGGACATAATTGACCACTTGAACAAGCCACTGGTCTGCATAAGATGATCCTACCATATCCCACACTAAAGCCTTTGATTAACACCTTTATTCGCTGTATGATGTGGAGGAGTGAGTGTGACTTGGACACTGTTGGTACATGTTATAGTGGACACACACATTGCCTGCCTCATAAAGCTCTTGGTGTTAAAACTTCTGCCTGAAGCTGCAGGGGGTTAGCAGCCTGTGAAAAGACCATAGAAGCCAAAGTTCGCAAATTATGTAGGTCACTAAACCTATTTGAACACACAATGACTAACAACTCTTAAAAGTTCTACAGTTTACATCAAGTTACCAAGACTTTGCATACTAGTGTCTCATTTATCCTCTCTTTCTTTCTTATTTATAGGGCGGCTGTGGCTTAGGGGGTAAGAGCGGTCATCCACTTATCAGAAGGTTGGTGGTTCAATCCCCACTTCCCCCAGGTCTACATGTCGAAGTATCCTTGAGCAAAGATACTGAACCCTAATTTGTTCCTTGGGCGCCGTAAAGGCAGCCCACTGCTCCTCAGGGATGGGTTGAATGCAGAGAAAGAATTTCCCCTCGGGGACGATTAAGTAGAGCTTATCTTATCTAACAGTGGCCTAGTAGTGTTTCTGTGCTAATGAACTCACCGTAGTACTGATCAACTACCTCTTAAACCTCAGACAGAGTTGTGTTGTGTGACAGAAATAGTTAAATTGCTCATACATTTAAAGGGCCAGATCACCCAAGTCTCAGACTGTTTTATTTCTGGATGTTGAGAGATGTTAAACCAAACCAAACAGAGGTGAGTCCACACAGCTCATACAGCGAAATCTTAAAAGCCCAGACATCCCAATTTGATTTGAGAAGATGCACAGTTGTCTGTCTGAGGAGGGTGCACTAGTTCAAAAGCATATTTGTGTGCTGAGATGAAGGAGAACACACAATCTCTGCATAAGTCATAGCTTGTGCACTTTCAGCCAAGGTGCACGCTATTGATTTAAGCTTAGAGCCTGCAGTACACTGAAGATTTCATCTTAAATAGGGTGTAAATGAAGTCTTTCAGATCAGTTTGGGACCTCTGGGCAGACTTGGATAACATCGTACGAGCTGTGTGGACTCATTTAGTTTATTTTCAGTTGCCTTCTTCATAGAAGATCTTCTTCTGTTTAGGAGAATGCTGTAACACTGTTTGGCTGTGAAGCTCCAGGAATGTTTTGTGGACTAAGAAACTTCACCTGACTTTTAATTTGAATGGGATGAGTACATGAGCACATAAAATAGAAACTACAGGTATGGCTGAGTTTGGTTAAATGCCAAACTGTTTGTGTTGTGATGTGGTGAAACGGTTCTTTATCATACATAGTAATAACTTGTACTTGTAATACACATTACATGGGGCAAACAGCAGTTATACTTAGTGCTCACTTAAATGAGAATCAGAGTTTGATTTAAATCAAGTACAGACCTGTCAACCTTGAGAAAACATTGTGAGTAGCACAATACTGGAACGGTGACACTAAGTTCACATGCTTTCACACCACTTCGCTTCACACATGGCCATAAACAAGCTAACTGCCCTATCAGCCTATTCAACATATAAATCAGCTGGGAAGAAAACAATACAACCATATATTCCTGAGAAGAACTCTTTTAATGAAAAGACATCTGGGAGTAGACAGCCGTTTGTGGGCATGTGTGAACAATATAGCTCCATTCAGAGTGTTTTCATTTCAGGCCTGTTGCGCCTTTATTCACCCCGACGTCTGTCTGAACCCAATGAAGGCGTAATGGGGTGTCAGTTTGTTCCACCTCTGTGATGCCTCGGGAGGCAGTAATAGCTCTGAAACCGGCATCTGTATGAATGAAGTGTTGCAGAACGGGTGTGACGTTGTGTTACGGTCGTAACAGGAAGTCTGTCTGAAGAACAAGCACAGAAGATGTTTGCTGTTGCGTCGTACATCACGCCTCTTAACATTGTGGAACGCCAGCGTGTGCTGAACGCACACACACCGAGGTGGTGTTGTGACGCCTTGGTCTGGTCCAGTTTGAACAAACCAAAGGGGTCACAGAGAAGGGAATTTGTTTTGGTGCTGCTGTGGCTAACATCATTATGGTTAAAGATTTTTGGGGCACAGATGGTGCAGTGGTTAAAGCGCGCGTCCCATGTACAGAGGCTGCAGTCCTCGTGCGGCGTCCATGGGTTCGATTCCCATTCATGGGCCTTTGCCGCATGCCTCCACCTCTCTCCCCATTTCCTATCAAGCTCTTCACCTGTCCAATACAATTAAAAGAAAATGCCCCCCAAAAAATAACTTAAAACAAAAAAAAAAAGATATTTGGCTGTCAGGCCTGCATTAACTCTAAGTCACAATCACAATTTCAACTTTGCTAACCCACCCCAGCAAGTTTACCTTTGCAAATGAGTTGTGATCTAATGCGATCTGGTGTTTGCATGAGTTGTGATCCAATACGATCTGGTGTTTACATGAGATGTGATCTAATACGATCTGGTGTTTACATGAGTTGTGATCTAATACGATCTGGTGTTTACATGAGATGTGATCTAATACGATCTGGTGTTTACATGAGTTGTGATCTAATATGATCTGGTGTTTACATGAGTTGTGATCTAATACGATCTGGTGTTTACATGAGTTGTGATCTAATATGATCTGGTGTTTACATGAGATGTGATCTAATACGATCTGATGTTCACATTCTCCACCACATGTAATCAGAACAGCTGTGTAACATGCAGAAGTGATAGAAGTGACGTATGTTTCACACGTTTTACCAGAAGATGGATGTGGATCATGTGATCGGTGAAATTGTTGCTGTTATTGTGGTTCTTTTAATAAAGCTGCAGCATGATAATAATGCAGACTTACTCATTCTGGAGGTAATGAAAGAGAGACGGCAGCACAAGAAAAGAAACTCTCTGCTGTTGTTACTTCTGCTTTAAGGCCTCCATCGTGTAAATACTCTGTGGACTCTGAGCAGCAGACAGAACTCTACCAGTAGATATTCTGTTCCGTTTACATGGAACGGTTGTTCTGATCGGTTTAAGAAAAGGTTTACAATATCCCTCTGTGTTTTTATTCTGAATGAAGTGTTTATATGGAGCATTTTCATTCTGATTGAGCTTTTAAACCGATTTCAATCAGAATAAAGAGGTCCATGTAAACCCAGCTAATGATCCCCGCTTGAACCCAACACTATGATTGGTTGTGGTCTTCTTCTTCTGTTGCTTTTTGTCAGGCTAAACGCTGCTGCCTCTTGTGTTTAGACTGCAAGTACTGCATGTGCATTGAACTAAAAGATGTTACCAGCTTTTTGTGTTGTTTAGAGTAACGCATCATATTATTTGATGTCGAAGGACTGCAAGTAGTACATTTACAGTATTCTTCATCTCAGCCATTACTCTATGATCTTCCACAAAAAAGCACATTTATTATGTGCTCTTTCATGGCAAATACATGCATGTTACAGTGTATATTCACATATATATGTATGTTCACATTCATCAGTATAGACACATTTTCTCTTCTTAGTTATGCAAAGCCAGAGATGAAAGCCAAAGAGATGAAGGACTGAGGGATTTTTAAAGATGCCAAATTATTATGTTTAGATTTTGCATCTGGTCTTACCTGAGACAGATCTGGGATGTCCCCTCGATCAATTCCCACTTGCTGCAGGAGGAGAACAAAAACCATCAGAATTTAGAACGGGAAAAATGCCCACCTCAATACTGATCAATGGGTATTGATTGCCGATTGGCTGATTTGGGGTCCTAACTTACCTCTGCAACTTTGAGGAACTCTGAGATTCTTGTCATTCGTGTAAGGAATTTCTTGTAGATGTCAAGTCCTTCTTTGCACTGGACTTTCTTCATGTAAAAGTATTTCTCTGTTAATAGAATTAGAAAATATGCACAACAAAAAGATTATGACAAATACTATGATATTTTGGTTTTGTCTGTTACTTTGGATTTTTATTTATACAATTGGGGAAAATGAGAATCAATCATAACCTCTTACTAATCATACCAATATTGTGTACATTTGCTAGGAAATACTGCAGTCCAATCATATGATCCTTAACACTGAGGGTTATTGTACTACTATTCAAACCACTAAGTGATCTGCAGCATCGTAGCAGTCTTTCCTGTTTCACCGTATGCAAAGCCTACGGAGAATCATCACCTCATTTTTTTGTCTAAAAGAAGGGGACACCAAGGTGGGTGGCATTGTCTGGTAGAGGCTCAGCAGTGCATGCTCACTGTGCTTAAACAGGAATTGAAAGCTTGCTGCATATTCATTTCAGGCTTGGGTCAAAAAATAATTGATGACGTCTGCAATGATGGTTTGACGGCCCCCTATATCATCTTTGAAATGCTAGTTAGAGCTAGGGTTACAGCAGTAAGTGGTTTCACGGTATAAAATGTGATGGTTATCAAACCATGAATATTTGCTTATTACCCGTTTAATAAAAAAGACAAACGGAGAATCTCCACTATTCCTTGACTACCTGTCTGACATTGCAACAAATGCCACTGACACAAACGCAGTGGAGGAAAATGGCTGACAGAAGCGAGACCATTATCACCATTATCACTCCATCCTCCCAAAAAGAAAGTAAAACCAGTAACGTGGGACGACTTTGGATATCAGAAAAACCAACAGGGATTAATCCTGGAGGACGGATACCCAACAAACAAACTCATCCAACTAGTTCACCATCTTCACCATCATCATCATCCTCTGTCAGATCACAGTATGTGTCCCATTCATGACTTTAATCCTAACAAAGAAACGTGTTGAACAAAGAACATTCATACGAGTAGAGGGACTAAAACCATGTAAACCTGTCAGTTCATTTTCTACTGGAACTGAACCTACAGAGAAACAGTCACAGATGGAGAAACAGAGACACGTTTCTCTGTAGGATCCTTTCTATGTTGTCAGACTCTTCATAACATTATGAGCCTGTAAGTGATGAAAACAAGCGGTTTACGTTTCTGTGTATTACTTCCACATAGGGTTACATTTTATGGCTTAAATGTTGATCATAAAATGTGCTATGGAATTCATTTCCCTCATCCCGGCAGCAACGTCCACCAGTCTATCTGCTCAACAAGCTTCACTCGTGCTAAATCCTGCTTTACAAAGATTCTTACCAAACAGGAGATGTACAGCTTTATTATTTCATTTATTTTCAAAAAGGAGGCTTTTTAAATCATATTTCCACTTAAAGAATAGTTTCATGTTTCCACTATAATAACGCATTTATTTTTGTTTGTTTCAACAATCAAACAAAATATTTTGTTTAATTGTTAAATTCCTTTATGGGTTATTGTAAATATGACGACTACTAATAAGAATAAACAATACCGTGGTATTTTTGGAGACGTTATCATACTGTGAAAATCTCGTACTGTTGTAACCCTTGTTAGAGCCATTTTCTGTTCATATTGTAGATCCAGTATGGTGCCCACCGTGGCTGAAGTATCTGCTTCATACACTGACCCACCATCCCATTTTTCTGTCCATCATTGTTACCTTATCTGTGCAATACGTATTTATTTTTCAAGTGCACCTTCATTATTTTAAAACTCTTTTGACTTATTTTATTTTTGCATTCTAATTTCTATTCTATTTTTTTCTTTTCTTATTATTGTTGTACATTTTTATTGTTGTTGTTGTCTAAGGGAGACTGGCAAAGTAAGAATTTCAATGCATGGTCTAAACTGCTGTTTATTCTATTGTGCATATGACAATAAACCTCTCCTGATCTGAGCAGAAATCCTTACAAACATTAACGACATCCTTGCTTTCAAAGATTAATGCAACTAATTAAATTATTGTAAGCATGTGTGCAGTATTCAGGTTTGACTGTCGTCCCATGGTCACTTTTCCTCATAATCTGACCCCTCCAATCCCATTGCTCCTCCAAGACTCCAAATCCAAACAGTGCATTAGCGTGGCTATGCCAACCCAAAAGCTTGGTTTTACCCAGGAGGTTGATTATGCCCTCGTTGTATGCTGCAAACAGTCGAATTGCGTCTTTAAAGAGAAGCATGAAGGCTGCATTGATCACACCATTTGTCAGTTCATTGGCATTGACCTGGAAGAGAGGTGGAGGTGTTGAGAATGACGACTTTGATGCTCATAAGAGACAACCATTTTGAAAACCCACTGGTCACTAAAATCCAAATAATACATGGAACAAGTGTCAGCAATCGAAAGCAGTGAAAGCAATGCTGAACACTTACATTGAAATCGAGTAAAACATCCATTTGATTTTGAATGATAGGGATGGTCTTGAGGAGTTTCTCTGTGTTCATGGTTCTCATCACTCCATCAGACCTATAGAAAGGAAAGAATGCTTTAACAGATTTAATCTAGCACATAAATCGTTGAGCCTGCTGTCACTGATTCACAATTAACAGTCTAATAAGGCTGTGACAATAATCACATTAATGGAATACTGCGGTCATGTGACGCCTCCCGCATGGTTGAGGTCATTACAGTCATAACCACAGTATTTCTTGTTTCTTTTTTTGCAGGTGAAAGTTACAGGAGTGCATATATGGTATGTTATATGTGTAGCGGGACTACATTTTAACCTGGAAGGTCAGCTCATTTAGACATGGCCTGTCACTGCCTGTGTCTGGCCAACTTCCATGCAAGGAAGCCGCCAGAAGGCCCATGCATGGAATGCCAAGTTGGGGGTAGTATGGGGTGGACAATAGTATATAATAATAAAGAATTAACACACAAATGAGCAATTTTCAAAAGGCTACTCCATCGATGCCAGCTAACATAAAAAGAGGAGGATTTTGTATAGAAGTGCTGCTAAACTACGCTGTGATCTGGTCAGCATTTAAGACATGTGTGTCTCGATCCTCTGCAGAGCTTGATCAACGACCTCATTTTATGACGGGTCATTTCAATATCTGTAGTTTTAATCCCTCTTAACTCATAGTATGTTAACCTATTGTTTTATCTCCCATTGACGGGTCGCTTGACTCCGAGTTCAAGTGAGGTGTTTTGGAATGAGAAATTAATTTCCCCCCGCAGAGGTATGCATGTACTTCTTCTCCCCTCCTGTATTCTAAATGGTTTAGGCTGGCCTAGTATTTTAAATGAAGTTTTATGTTTCCAATCTCTAGGGCAGCATGCTACTGATTTTATGTTGCTATTATTTTGTGTTGCTACTATTTGGGGTAGACGGTAAGAAGTACTCCATACAGCAACACAGCCCTACGGTGTAAGGGAACATAACTGATATGTAAGAATTACCCCCTACAGCTCAGGAAGCATGTGATCTGTGGATTCATTGCAGAATTGAATCAGAGTGAAATATACTGACCAACAGTAGAAACGCATTTTTTTTTTTTTACATCATGCCATCCTTTTCATATTAAATATCAAAGGTAAATTATGGTTCACACATCTTTATTCACCCTTTAGCCACACAGAAAAATCATTTCTGTGCAGATTAGTGGTTTTTGTCTTAGTGTTTACAAGTCAGAAAGTGTGGATGGTGAGACAGAGAACAACAATAGTCACTACCGTGTGTGTCTACCCCCAGCATTTATCACTACTTTACACCTCCTGAATGGATAAGATGTTATTCTGGACTTGTAGGATGACATGCCATTCTTTCTGCAGAGCTGTGACAAGTTGTTCATGTGTTGCTGGAGCAGGATCTCTGTCTCTCATCCGCTGATCCTGAACATCCCATAGAGGGCATTGTCATGTATGAAGGTGATGCCTGATTGCTGTATCCTGGGAATGACGTGTGGACGTAGGACCGTATGTCCCAGACGGATGGCCATGCATGTGGACAGGTTCTGACCATCATCGATTAGCTGTGGTCCCCCACATCATGACACCACCACCAAACGATCAACTTCCTGCATCTATACGACAGGATAGTGGTCCCCATGGCGATGGTACAAACGCCAACGACCACAAGTTAAATCTGGACTTGTCACTAAATGTGATCTACGTCCACTTTGCAATCAGCTATAACATCTGGAACATCTGCAGAGTTCAGATCATAGCATCCCAACTGCCTGTTCACGTAAGTTCTTTCAGGAATCATGACATCATCAGTTGTTTCAGTAGGACATTAATTAGACTCTGTAAATTATCACCTTGACCAGGTCTTTTTAATCATGCAGAAAAAAATCTCACTAACATCATGGTTTACTCTGAAATGCACCAATGACTGTTATTTCTATGTTATGACTAAATGATGGTTATTCATGATTTAACATGTTTTGCTCAGTGAATCACGTTTGTTTGTTTGTTTCAGTAGATTAGGGCTAGTGAATAGAAATTACAGGATTTTAAAATTATACGTTTCCACTGTTGGTCAGTATATAATTTTAGTGCTGCTTTCTGAAGTAATAATTGCCTAAATCTTGATGCAGAGCTTCAGTGAAAAGATAGAGAAGACATATGCTGTGTTTTGCTCTGAAAGGCAATGAGCATGTCATGTCCCTTCATTGAGGGAAATCCTTGTTGGCTGTGACTTATTCGTCTTTTTTGTGTTACTATGCCTATCATCATGAAGCAAATATCTTCTGCCTTCCCTTTGGCAGTTTATAATACAATAATTGTAAACGGTAAATGGACTATACTTATATTGTGCCTTTGTAGTCTGACTTAGCTTTGGGCATCGTCTGGATTTTAATGATTCTGATTAATATTCTGCCCTGCGGTTCCAGTTCTAGACAGTTCTTGATTCCGGTTCTTTAGGGTGGGCACTTATTTCACAAAAGAAAGATGTATTTAAATAAAAACCTTCATACAAGCCATTCTGCATAAAGAAAGTATGATTCCTTGTAAGTGCTTTTCTAAAAATGTTCTACGTTTATGACAAATAAATAATAATTGCTTTAATAGAGTTCAAGATTTCATGTAATAAGTTAATGTTAAGATTTAAAATCTGATTTGATGTACAGTAATTCATTAGTTCAGGTTAAAATCAAAACAAAGAAAACTTTTTAAAGGACTTTCAAGGACTCAAGAACCTCTTTTCATGACAAGGAGACAATGAGGTAATTAACCTGTAGGATGCCTTTAAGTCTTTTCTTCTTTTTTTGATACTGTATTCATCCCACAGGGGGAAAATCTTTCTCTGCATCCGACCCATCCCTGAGGAGCAGTGGGCTGCCACTAGCTTAGTGGCAGTAAACTGGCTACTAGTATTTAAATCTATGAAAAAATATATTTCAGTATTTGAATTTGACAATTTGTAACGATTCGGTCCAGTATAACTTGTTTGCTGTCTCACTGTTGAGAATAAGACAAACATTATTTAATTTTCACTTAACCGATTGTGACGAGGTGCTGCAGGCTGTTGGCTCAGGGTTGACTGAGGAGGAGGATGAGGCAGGTGAGGCAGACCAGGGCAGCACGTGGGAACATGGTACACTCACTGATTTGTACACCGTGTAGGTGAAGGTTTTTAGACATGTTAGCTGTGCACCCTTCCTTGCATGAAATAAGTTTGGCACAGGTGTTGCAGTGTGCTGACTCGGCATTATTCAGGGCGAATTAAAGCCACACTTTTGAGCGCCGTTTGCTGTGGTCCAGGACGAAGCCGGGATCAAAGTACACATCCAACCTGTGAGGTGGAAACTACGGACGCTGCATGTCACCACCATGGAAACAGAAACTTAACGTGAGCACGAGGAGGATTTGTATTTAGGAACTGATAAGCAAATCAAAACGAAAACGTCTTAACGATTCCGATGGAATCTGTGCTTTTGGAACCGGTTCTTGATGCCCAACCCTAGTCTGACTGACCACTCAAAGAGCTTTACAACAGCAGCCAGCATTCACCCATTCACACCAACATTCACACCAACATTCATACAGTGGTCGCATTCATACCATGCAAGGCTCCACCTGCTCATTAGGAGCAGTAACCAGTCACACAAACACACCAATGGAACAGCCATTGGGAGCAATTTGGGGTTCAGTATCTGTCCAAGGACACTTGGACATGTAGGCTGCAGGGGCTGGGGATCGAACTACCGACCTTCTGATAAGTGGACGACCGCTCTACCACTGAGCTACAGCCGTATAATAAAAAATATGATTATGTTACATAGAAAAGTAAGTAATATAATAATCATACTTAATAGATCTATGAAGGTAACAACAGACAGAGGCAGCGATAATAGAGCAAAAGTAGCACATTTTTACATTAATTTATCCCTATGCCTTTTCTACTTTGTGCTGACCTGAAAAAAATGTCGTGTGACAAAAATCATGATTCAGTCCGTTTTCTATGATTCCTTGCACCCTTAATTCAAAATGTCATGTTTGACCCTGCAATATATACATGTACAACCGCATTTCCACTGTGTAGTACCGGCTCTGCTCGACTCGGCTCTGCTCGACTCGGCTTGGTTTTCTGCCGGTCGTTTTCTGTTACTGATGGTACCTCCTCAGGAGAGATTGGGGCAACGTGAAACTGTCATGGCGTAAACTGCCGTGGCCTAGTCTTTAATGTGACACACACCTCTGGTCCACCTCTGGTCCACCTCTGGTGATCCTCTCATCAGCTGTTTGAGACAGGAACGTCTGCACCTCCTCAATATAGTGGCTGCAGTAAATAAAAGTTACAGTCGCTAAGTGTGGCGGCCGTTGATTTGTGCTGTGCAGGATACACCGTGTGTGCCGGGCTTTGACCAATCAGTGGTCTTTAATGTTTCACGTGACCTTTTAGTACCAGCTCGACTCGGCTTGGAACCACAACAGAGCAGGTACTTAAAAAGTAGAACCAGGAAGCAGGTACTTTTTACCTAGTGGAAACACAAAACAGGCGAGTCGAGTCAAGCCGGTACGACGCAGTGGAAATGGGGCTTTAGAGTTGGGGACTGATCCCACCCAATATTGGTATTGGGTTCCGTTCCTGAGGTAATTCACTTATCGGATATCAGACTGATTTTACAGATACATGTTCTGTTCCAGATTCCATAGATTGATGTTCTGGCAGAGCTGGTAGCCAAGGAAGCTAATTCTATAATGTTGGACTGAACACTTAAATAAGCAAGCAAACCTGCGTTCAGGGGGCGCACGTGGAAAACCTCATGCAATTGTGCAATTGGGGAAAGGAAAAATAAAAGTGTGTCAAATGTAACATTATCTGAAATTAAACTACATAAATGTACTGTTGATGTAGAGCTTCTCAAGGTGAGCAGCAGGAACGAGTCTGTTTCATCTCCAAGTGTTGAACAGGACTGGTGAGAAGAATATGACATACTGGACACTACAGAAGGTAACTGTTGGGTCGACAATGAAATAACAACAACTATTACATTAACAATCATAATAATAAAGAGCTCTTATATCAGTATCAGCAGATATCCAAATTCAGGTATCATGATCAAATCTGAACTCATAAAAACAGCAGTTCCATGGAACTATTACCTACATGCAAAACAACCATTCAAATTAGGTGCACTGTGCTCAAGCACGTCACAAAGCATGCAAAAATATCCATCGAACATAAGCTTCAGTGAAAAAATAAAACTAAATACAACATTTGAAATTTGGCTGTTTTTCCCCTTAATACTATTAAGTGAAGCGAAATCAGGATTTTTTTCCCCCTAATGGAGTTTAGTTATGATGCATTTATTGGGAAATAGTGGTGAATGATATCAGAAATAACATTGCACTGGTTCTTTTTCCTGTACTTCTGTCTGTAAAAAGGGCTCCTCTTCCCTGGAGTTTCTAAAGCAAGAACATCGAACTGTGCGGCTCTGGTAACACCAGCAGTCCAGTAGGTTACAGCGAAGCTCCTTACCCTCTTTTCACTTTTGTGAAGTCAAAGGCTACTTGTCTGTAGGACACAGCCTTCTCATTCAGGTAGCGGCTATACCTCCTGATGAACGTTGACATATCATAACCTACATTACAAAGAAAAGAAGTGAGGGCGTCAGGATACATGGCTTACAGATCAACATTCAAAGCCATATTGCTGATCAATGTGTAATGTTGCTAGCATACCTTGTAGGCCACTTTTGTCCAAAAAATTGCTAAGGTTGAAAAGTGTGTTCCTTGAAGCCAGATACTGTATAAATCTCTGCAAGAAAAGCAACGTATGAGGAACACTGTGTGGGTGAATCCAGCTCCAACAGCTTTACTTAAACAGCTTACTTTAAAATAACGGGTGAAATGTTTATCAGATGGGTCATTGGAAAAAAAAACAACAACTTCATGATATTTCCACCCTATTCAACATGTGTGGAGAGCAGTCCTGACCTCATTGCCATAGACCATCAGATGGTGTGTGGTGGTGAGGGACTTAAAGACAACCACCCAGCTGGTGTTAGTGGTCCTCTCAAAAAGTGTGTCAGCCAGCTGTGGGATGTTGACATTCATCTCATTTGTGCACTGAATCAAATCTGAGGGACGAGAAAAAGAGAAATTATACACAGCAAAGGATTCACACAGGTTTATATGTCAGTGAAAGCAGGATATTCTCCAGGTGGCTTCCACGTTTTCCTTTTCCTTTACCTTTACCTTTTCATAACACCATGTTGTCCCCAATCAATAAAATATTGGAAGGCAATGGAATGCTAGTGAGTCAGAGTTCAGGTAAATAGAGACTTTCAGGACAAACAGAACACTAACACACAGGAATATCTGACAAAGGAAGAGCACACACAGTCTTTTAATCATGAGGTTTATTATTACCTAAAAACAACTCAAGTTTAACAAATTAGAAAACGTAGACGAGGTAAATTCCACTTCAATCAGAAATTTAGAGGACATTATAAAAAAAGAGTAATCTGAAGATGACATATCACCAAAAACATCAAATTCATCCAGAGGTTGACTTATCAATTAAAAGAACATCAATTTGCATCTGAAATTTGCTTATTTCTTCAACAGGTAGTCTCATTGAGATCTGGTTCTCTTTTTCAAGAGCCAACTGTGTACAAAAGACAAACATACACAGTTAAAAATAGACAGATATTCAGACACGTTTATATTACATCATTTAAAGAAAATAATTACAGGTATGATTGCAATTATGCAAGAATGACCTTTCAAGTTGTTGCAACTTCATACATGTTTGAAGCCCAATCCATTTGTATGCAGTGTAGTATTACTACTTCTACTAAGGTCAGAGTGGATAGGATATACAACTAATGTAAAAACGTGTTCTGACATTATGGGTACTGCTTTTAAATTCAACCAGAGGGCAGAGGGAGCTCGTAGTTTAAGTAGTAGGGCCTTATTAGTAGTGCCAAGTTTAACACGAAGCATGAAGTCTTTCTTCGGTCCTTCTGATTCTTTAATGTCATTTGTTCCAATATAGCCCCAGTTCCACTGCGTAGAACCAGCTCCACTCCACTCGCCTTTTTTGGTTTTCCATTAGGTAAAAAGTACCTGGTACTACTTTTTAAGCACCACCTCCATTGTGGTTCAAGGTGGGCTGAGCAGGAACTTAAAGGAGACGTGAAACACAGCAGACCACTGATTGGTCAGAGGGATTGCGTCATCAATGTGCAGGATGCAGGGAATATCCTGCACAGCACAAACCCAAGCCTGTCATTTTTTAACAGCCAAAGGACACAACGTTAGAAAAAAATGTCAACTCCATCCCTAACAACATGCCGTGGTCAGACATTCCTGTCTTTGGCCACAGACAATAGGATCCAATGAGAGTTGGACGGAGCTTCACGCTACCAGAGTGTGTACCAGCAACTCTTTCGGCTTTTTCGCAGATGGCCAAGTTGTTGTGATCTTCTTAGTGAGGTTGGATAATATCGTCAAGGTTTGATGAGGCTGCGCTGCCATTGAGGCCTGTTTACACGGGTGGTCTATGTATCCACCTCTGTGCTAATTTAAAGTCACACAAAAGGATTGTTGCTTTTTTACAGACACAATAGGACACCCCCGTGACAACAAAAGCCTTTTCAGATGCGACTGAAATGACTGTAGGGAGAACAAACTCAACACCAACATTCTCTGCTGGTGTTCTCAAGTTGGTTTGTATAAAGACAAACAACTCATGGCTCGTGTTCATCAGAGAGACAGGTGATAGTACTGGACACTGTGTTCTTTCTTCTATAACTTTGTGTGTTGTTTTCACTGTGTGCTGTTTGTTATTGTGTTGTGGGACTAGAGATGAGAATTAGCTTGACGCTGTAAGCTACAAGCTTACAAATGGAGACATGTGCATTTGAGCAGTGCAGAAATGTGGAATATTATTTTGGAGATGTTATCATATGATTAAAAATATGAAACCTTCAGACAGACAGACAAGGTCAAACTATATGAAATCTATCTTAAAGGTATACTCTCACTCCACGATATTTATATTAATATATATATATATATATATAATATATATATATATATGTATATATATATATATATATATATAATATATATATTATATATAAACATATATTTTTTAGCACAGTGGCATACAGAGAACAATTCAGATTTCAAGGCAGTGAAGGGCAGAAAATAGGAAGTAAACAAAGGGCCATTTTGAAATTCAGTGACTTCAAGGGTTTCCCCAGATTTCCAGGCCACGCAAGGCCCCACGCCCATGCACGAAAGTTTCAAATCTGCGAGAACATGGAGAAGACAAAGCGTGGACGACCTAAAATACGAACAGACACAAAAGATGTCAAGTATCTGAACAAAAGAAACAGAGAGTAAAACTGGTTACTACTGGAGAGCAAAAGGATCGATGGGAGCTACTGAAATCTAAATCTGGACACACGGCTGGTTTGCTCACACGAAGCTGCAGGGAAACGGCTGCCAGGTAGGAAATCTAATAATAATTAATAAAATGATGTTTATTAATTGATATGCAGCATTTTGGGTGGAATGCATTTTGTACGTTAGTTGAGTGGAGTATACATTTAAAATAAATTCCTGTGGTTTCTTGTCCTCTTCCTGTTTGTAAGTGACCTGTAATACAAGTTCTGCTGTTCCTCACAATAATCCAAGGAAGAGTGTCTCCTCAAATATTCTGGTCTTGATGGTGAGATGAACTTTTGAAATCTAAAAATACTACATTTTTTTCCCCCCAATATTGTGTACTCCCAGACATATCAACTCGTAAGATTTTCAACATATCAAAGTCCTTAGGAGAAAATACAGTGGCCACTTGTATTGTCAAAACAATAAAGTTATTTTAGTCAGGTGACCATATCGCACAAACTGAAATAATGGCTGCCATGGTCAGCTCAGGCAGACAACCTTTGTTATTGCTTATTTTAGGATCAAGTTAAAACGTTTCTATATGTGTTATTTTTTCTTGCAAGACTTTGGGATAGGATTTTCAAGTCAAGTCTTAGAGGTGAGCATCTGATGAGAACAATACGGTACAGAATGCTTGAACAAGGCCCAGATCCAGGCTCACATCTTTGATCAAAAAAATAAATAGAGGCAAAAGTCACTGGGGAAAAAACAGCATCCAAACAAATATTCAAACATTTAATAGAAAGAAATGCATTATGAATAGTTGACTGTGTACAGTGTCACAGAGGCAATGACACAAGTTCAGTCATTTCTAGAGAATCACTAGTGTTCAAATTGAAGTAGAGCAGTTGAGTGGTGCTTAATTCTGAGACAGAACACTTCATAATATACTGAGGTGAAACTGAGCACAACAAACTACACCTGACATCAGCTCAACAGACATCTGCTGATTGAAGGCTGTGTGAATTAGAGTGGCAGTGGTTACAGGTTTCACAGTGCACCAGTAAAATCTGATGGTTTTCATACCATGACAATTATTATTACCGGTTTTATAAAAAAATATGAATGGAGAATCTCCACTAGCCCGGGCTGCCTGTCAAACATCGCAACGGGAGCCACTGACACACAGGCATCACAGGAAATGGCAGACAGAGACAGATATCATCCCCTGAAAAGAGGGTAAAATCAGTGATAGGGGACAGCTCTAGAGATCTGAAACACCAACAAGGATCAGCCCTAAGGGACAGATACCCAGTTAGTAAGACATGGGGCACAAAGAGGCTGCTGAAGAAGGGAACATGTGCAAAGTGTTCACCCATGTTCACAAACATATTAAAGCGTTTTTCCCATACATGACTTTCATCCCTAACAAAGAAACAGGTAAACGTTTATTAATGGGGGGGGGGGGGGATATTACCACCCGAATTTCAAATGGTAGTCAAATAGTGACTAGCCATTTTCAAATTCAAATTTTTCTTGAAATTCCCATCCCTACCCCAAACCTATCCTTTTGGTGAATGTGGATACTGCTTTCATCCCATCCTATGGTATCAAAGGCCAAGCAAAACAAGAAAGAAGTGCCAGTACAAGTTCAGTCCTGGCAACACAGAGAAGACGTCATGGCCACCAACGCTAACCAGAGTAGCATGCCTGTGCTAACAAGACTGCTAGAGGAGCAGACCGTCCATCTCATCAGCTCTCCACTGAACTCAAGTCAGTGTTCATATTCCTCCAAACCAAACTGGATGCGGTCCAGTCCATAGTGAATGACTATGGCACACGCCTCCAGGCTATGGAGGCCTCATGCTCCATGTTAGGGGGGAGCTGTGCTTAGGGGTGCTCCCTCTCTCCCCTCCTCTCAGCAACTGAACCTTAAGCAATTTGGCTCAGAGGGAAGGGGAGATTTGAGGGCATCAACAGGCCGGGTGGCTCTCATAAAGTGTCCCTGTACGTGGATGACCTTTTACTCTTTATCTCCAACCCAGCACCGTCCCTCTCAGTAGTCCAAGACATCCTAATTTAATTTGGCAAACTTTCCGGATATAAGATCAATTTTCATAAGAGTGAGCTTTTCATCAACTCTCTCTCCGATGATCTGCTTTTCCTCTGTCTGGAATTGGTCACATCAACCTTTAGCAAGATGGTTATCCTGCCCAAGTTCCTGTATCTGTTCCAATTCATTCCAGCCTTCGTGAAAAAGTCTTTTTTCCTACAGCTGGACCAGATGTTTTCATCATTTATATGGGCTAATAAACCACCATGTATTAAGAAAACACTTATACACAATAATCATTAAGTCTAAATACTCACATTTCCCTAGCCATCTGCCCGGGTCCCAGACTGACACGCTGATGGGTTTTAAGCTTCACCCAAAAACGTACCTGCTCCATTATTTTTGGCTCCATTGGTTCCCTTGACCCTGACCCGACAGTTCAAGTGAGGGGAATCTGGGTGCATGAGACTAGCATGTCAATACTTGATGACCAGTGGGAATGTATCAGTAACCTGGTCCACACTTGGCATTCCCTGGCACTCACACGGAAGAAAAGGCATTTTACAGTGTAAGGTACTTTTCAGGATACACTATAAAAACGCCCACTGGTCCAAAATTTACCCAGACACTAGTGTCACCTGCCAACCATACTCACATGTTTTGGTCTTGTCCAAATTTAGCAGTCTCTGCTGCCAATTATTTAGCACACTTCCAACAGTTTTTGGTACAAACCTGGCTCCTGCACCTATTTAGAGTTCCTTCCACCATGACACACAATCTTTCCCGTTCTGGCATTCACAACTCTCCTTGCCAGAAGTCTCATCTTACTGCAATGGAAACACACTCTTTCCCCATAACAGCTGGCTAAAGGAGGTCTTAACCCATGTTAAAGTTGAAAAAATTAGATGCTCACTAAAATGCTCCAAAAACTCATTTGAATAAAACCTGGAAATGTTTCATTGCATATTTTAATAAGGTCATCATCCTCCTGGAGGACCTGGAGCTCCCCAAAAACACTATCATTTACTTCATTGATGTATTCACTTTGCTTAAATTATTTGTTTTATTGTATATATTTCTTATTATTTATTTCATTTATTTATGTATTGTTTCTCTCTTTGTCTTTTCTTTTCCAGCTGTTGGAGGTAATTGGGAATGTGGGTGAGCATGGTTCATTGTCATGTGGGATAGGGTATGAATGTAAAGGGTCAGCCCACTGTGACTGTCTCTTACTGTTCAGTGCTGATACACAATCAATAGAAAGATTTGGAAAAACATTTCCATTTAAATGTCAGTCATAAAATGCGCTATCAAAATAATTTTCATCCTCCCCTGCAGTGACATCCACGTTATTTGTCCGTGCAACGAGCTGCAGCTCAGGTTAAATCCTGCTTTTACATTAAGGATGTGATGCTTCCTCCACCGCTGGTGCTTTAGTTATACAACATATAGTTACATAGTTTTGCCATGTTTATTATTCTGTTTATTGTTATAACACCTGAAGTCAAGAAACACATGATGCTATAATCTGATCTCAGAAATATAGTTTAAAAATACAGGTTTCTGCATTTGCTTCTCTCCCATTCATTTTGGTTTGATTTATTTCTAAAGAGAAATTAGATTTTCTAAAGATCCTGTCCCTTTTTTACCACCTAATTTCTTGTCACACAGGAGATTTATTTCTTTACAATTACAGCTTTATTATTTATTTCATCTGTTTCTTTTTACTGAGACTTTTTATTTATGCTCCCATTTAAATAACAGTTTCATGATTCCACAAAGTTTTTCCATTCCTTTCCATTCCTGTCATTGTAAATAATAACAATAATAACAGTCACAACAATACTAACAATACTGAAATACCATAACGTGGTATTTTCTGAGCAGTTATCATACTGTGAAAATCTCATACCATTACAACCCTAGTGTGACTGGTATGATAGGATTTAATACATCTGTCAACCACTTTGCATCAGTGATTGTAGTGTCAGTGACTCATCTGTTTTAGTTCTGTCACTGCCTCTCATGATTATCTCTGCTGCTAATTGTCACTGACTGGGTTGAGCTACCATGTTGTATCCTGTGAATGTGTCATAGTACCCGTTGCTCCTGCCCGTTGGTGAAAGGGCATTTATTTGAAACCCACTGACTTCCCTAAAATCTATTGTTACAGAAACAGAAGTGAAATTGTTGAGAGCAGAAGCAAAATTTCCAAAAACATTAACACAGCTCTTGGGAAATACCACACATAAAGTCTTAAATCAGCAAAATTCCTGAGACAGATTGTGCATGATAAGATAAAAGGGCAGCATTTCCTGATGCATTTCTATATGCTGGCTCAGCTGCTATAATCACACATTAAATATAGTGTAACAAGACGGCTATAGAACCCACACAACCTCTGGGCTGGAAGGGCCTGGATATATTTCACTTAACCAGCAGGCTCATTTCAGTTGTACATTAGAACTGGTAGCAACCGTCATCACAATAAAATCATCAAACGCGTCTCTCTCTGATGACATCACAAGATAAAACTTGTCAATGCTGGTGAATATTCGCTATGTTAAGGAAGCACTCCCAAGAACTCGTGTAGTTATGCATGTGTCTGTTTAATAAACATTTCTATCATTCAAATTCAAATGATGCAAACTCAAACTTGAAATAAATAAGGTGTATAGAATGTCCACCAGGCCTAACCCTAACCCTAGTATTTCTACAGGGAACACTGAACAGTCTGGTAGTAAAGGATAGTGAATTAGTAAGTCTGTTAGGAAAACAAATAAATAAATAAATTACAGGTATATTGGAAATTAATTTACTATTTGAATTTACTGTCACAACAAGGGAGAAAGATCAGAATTGGGACTTTAAACTATAATTGAATTAGAAACGCCCCACCCCCAAAAAGAAATGCACAAAATATTTTATTTATGGAATTTGCATAATTTCTGTGTGCACTCGTTTCATTTCAGCAGAGCATGAGAGTCTTTCATGCTGTCTTGATTAGTGACTCTACTCTCCTCTGGTGTTCCTACCGAGGGCGTGGCTTATCCATGCCTCACACACAGACAAGCAAACGCATCGCTACGCCACCTGCCGCCACCCAACCTGAGCCTGGTACCAGTGGCGAGGATGTTAGTAGCTCCTCCTCTGCTGAGGGGAGGATGGCTAGTCCCGCCCCCAGCAATGACACAGCTGCTCCCACCAACGAGCACAACTTTGACCCAACTTGGCTGTGACCCGCCAACCAGTCATTCCACCCGCCCACGATATCATCAATTTATGAAACACCTGTTAAATAACCAGAACAACAACGGAACGGAAATCTAACGATTTTAGCCACTCTACCTCCAGCTATAATCTTCCACAGCTGATGAAAAAAGCTAAGAAAATGTTAATTATGTGGTAGTGCTCTGAATATTAGGTCTGATCTGCAAAATATCACGTCAATCAGTTTCAACCAAGACGGGAAATACAACAAATCTTTTCCTGAACTCACCTGAAAAGGTACCATACCAGTGATCACATGATGATTTTAATAAATTACAAGGCAAGTTAACTTGTACCATTATGTTAAAGAAGATAAAACATGACAGTGAAATGTTTACATGTTGGCTAGATGTTGTTTGATATAGTCTTTTATGGTCAAATATATTCTAAACCAGGCCATGAGAGTTGGCTCTCATCTCATCTCTAAACTGATTAGATTGGTTGAGAAGTAAAATGAGAGATGATTTAAAATTAATGAAACTGGTCCTAGTTTCTGAGGCATGATATGTTTTTCAAGGTTAGGCTGTCCCTGCTGTGTATTTCACCTAAAAGTACTAAGTTTTATACACAGATGTATCATATAAAGATCCACAAAAAAAGCCTTGTGGATTCATGACCTAAACCCAATTGGAAGTTTTTTAATTTACCCTGCAATTAAGTTGCATTTTTCACTATTTACAGGTGTTGTATGTTAGCAAACTCCTCCGACAGATTTGACCTGATCAACCTACATGATCTACACGACAATACTGAGTTATGATAGTGCCGTCTTCTGGCAACAGGAAGTAGGCCTACTCTGACAAACATTTGTTTAACATGAGATTTTCATGGCGTGGCCATTGACTGTAAAAGAACATATAATGAGTGGGTGTTCTATATCGCCACATAGTGGACACAGGGAGTGACATCGTAATAATTGGCGCAGTGAAATGCATACTGTTTCAGAGCCCTGTTGACCTGCAGGTGTCCAGTAGCGAGGCTGTGACTGCCACATGCCCCAAGAGTGCAAGAGTCCACTCAGCGGTGTTTGCAGCTTTAATTTGCTGGTGAATCTCAAAGGACCTTCAGTCACAGTGGGCTCCATACAGCTCAGCTGGTAGAAAGGCCATCATTACTCTTTTTAAGAGCTGTCACTTGATGCTGCTGCAGGCACAAGGTTCTTGTGCAGCACTACATTCATTGTGGGGAGAGTGAAGCTATGGGGCAGGGCCTCCAGGAGGGGACAAAGGTAAAAATGTATATGCCTGCCATTATGTTTTAGATGACCTGTGTACAGAGAGACACTGCTGAGGTTCCAGGGAGTGCACACCCAGGAAGAGAGAACTCACGTCTGTTGGCAGGCCAAGATATTATCAGACCAAGATATGAGGAAATGCGCCTTGCTCTCTATGATTGACCTTATGTTGGGATTTATACCTGCAGCCCACTAGTTAATGAACATTAATTCTGCACCAGCAGCAACAAATTAAATTGCCATAGCTATAAGAGTAACTTTAACACATTACTCCTCAAAAATGGTGTATTCTCTATATCTACAGTATGTCATCTACAATGCCTGAATTATGTCTCACATATTCTCAAAATGCACTTTTCAATCCTCTCCTCTAAACATACATGTACATCCTCTGGTACTGCAAAGTTGCCTAAATCTCTTTAAGAAACTAAGTTTACATCCACAGTTTCCTGAAATCAGTAAACCCAGTTTCCTTTATCAACTTATTTAACAGGCCAACAAAGACCACAGCCAGACATGTAAACTAGCTTCACAGAGTTCAATGGTGCCAACAGAGAGGCAGATAAAACCTAAACCTCAATCCAACCACTAAACTCAAAAGAGGTCAGACATGAATGAGATCTTTCAAAATGCCACAGCTCCGTTCCATATAGATCTGTTTGTAGGCCAGGGTGTGGGTGACAGTAAGTGGAACATAAGGCCTCACTCAATAAACTCCAAGACAAAAAAACCTGTGGAAAACAGTGAATAGATAGATCAACCAAAGGTGGAAGAGGGGAGGATTTCTCAACATTGCTAGCATTTAACATATTCTACTTCTGGGAAAAAAAAAAAAAATAAAACATTCAGCCAGAATGTAGGTTTTTAGACAAACACAGATGTGGTTAGATTTCAAACGTTCTCTGCCAATCTTATTAAGGAGCCCTTGATGTAGCAACTGAACGGTGTAATATATATATGTATAGAGAATCTATAAAATAATAAGAATTAACAATATCCATGACAAACATACAGTTGGAACAACTGTTTTTTCAAGAAAAAAACCTCTTTCCATTTTTCTCTGGGATTTTGTTGAATACAATAATTAGACAATAATCTGCATCCTGCAAAATGTGTTCATAAAATTCTTACATTCTACTAGTTCCTCTTGTTAATAGGATATTAGCTGTTGCCTTCTAATGGTGTCAATGGAAATAAAACTGAAGCATTCGAAGAGTAAACACGTCCTTTGCGATGTACTTTGTTACGCCTTGCCAGCTGTTGCTGTTTCTTACCGAACTATTCTGACAAGATACCATGGACAAATTGATTTGATCTCCTGGTCCGGTTGGATTTTATTTGCTTAGACTCTCTGAATTTATTTCCTATTGGATGTGTGTTTGCGATCTTAATATATTAGTGAAGCTACCAGTGTTACAGCTTTTACAAAGCGGTCTGTAACATTTGATATTAGCCCACTAATCTACTCAAACTTTACTGATATCGTATGAACATGATTGGCTAACAATATGGCCCGGGTCAGGGCATCCATATGGTTTTCCGAGCGATCATGTGAACGCATGTTTTTCAGAGGTGAGAAATTCCCAAAATGCAATTACTGAGTTTACCGTCATGCTGAACGCAACATTTGCGCACACTGCATGCACTCTGAATGCGTGGACTCACAATGTGTGTTTTTGCAATGGGTGTGACATACTTTATAATGTCAGCTCACATATCTTCTGAACAACTATTAAGATATTAGCACAGATGATACATATCACACACCACGAGCTGGAGACAAAATGGTCCAACCCTCTTTACTGTCAAGAAATACCACTTATCAGCTGTGTGCAATAACCAAATCAAACAGGAACAGTTTAAATAACTTTAGATTTGGTGGTATTTGAAGATTCCAGCACGTGAATCCCAGGAATATTAAAGAACTGGAGGCCTTTGCCCATGGGAAGTGGACTAAGATTAATCAGGAACTCTGTGCTGGTGTCTGCCTTTGAAGCAGGTCATAGCAGTAAAACTATGGTCTACCAAGGGGCTGAATCATTTAGAGACTGCAGATGTCTGTGTTATATTTGGGAACTTGTAAAATCACACTTCTAAAATCTGTTGTATTGAGGTTTTTGAACTGTTCTTGTTTGATCTGGTTATTGCAAACAGCTGATAAATAGCATATTTTACCAATAAATCTAATGCACAATGGGGATAAAATAATGTTGCTTCCAACTTTAACTATATTAGCTGAGTACAATGCTTGCCAACACAAAGTGGCACGCATTGTAGTGGTGGGAAGTGGAAGTCTTGTTGTAGGTGTGTCACCTGTAATGAACCTCCAATCACAAGCCTCTCTCACACTTCAGCCTTTGTCCAAAACCCAGGTATAAAAAACTGCTGGGGAAGTGTCACGACTGTGTGGCTGTTCAGGGCACCAATCACCAAAGTGAGCAGGGCATTTTTTAAACACCCCATTAATATACTGCCAAAGTGTGTGACCTGATTACAATATCTAAAAGAAAGTATTAGATTTTACATCAGCCTGAAATGACCTCCACAAAATCAAGTCTGTAAAGCGTTGTTTAACACTTGTTCACCCACTTTTCTGTTGCACAGATAATATAAAGGGTTAACTCTGAAGGAATTTCCACTAAAATAGGAAGGGAGGCAGGGAGGAAAGACAAGATAAGGAAAACATGCCAGTCGACAAAATATTTAAAAAAATATGTTTGAGGCAACTTTGTCAGATTGAAAAACATGTGACACTGATATCAGTTAAAACACAGGTAAATGCAGCCTCAAAATAATGAACCACCAAATCAAATGGTATCAAATGGTGTAAGAATCTGCTCTTGAGTGAGGATGTTTATACCAGTACCAAAGGTCAACAGCCACTGCTGATCTCATGCACTAATCACCTCCTCAGAGACCTTTGAGCAGGTGAAGCGTTGTGTGGAATAAACTTTCAATAACAGCAGTTGAACGGGACAAGAAAGACGACTGCTGCATACGTCTGCATGACGTCAACAGAAACCGCCATTGTGCTACTTTTTTCTGCCGTACATGAACTCAAGGAATTTAAAAACGCACCACTGTGTTGACTAACAAATGTGCTCAGGTAGTTTGTGTTGTTCCTTATTAACTTTTAACGATGATCTGAATTTAATTAGAAACAACAACAAAAAAGAGACATGATAAAAACACGACCACCACAAGGTGACACTCCTGGAGGATACGACATTTGACACAAACAGTAATTACTGTGTCCCCGTCAGCATGGACTACAGCAGTAATCCTCTTCCTAATGGACTGGTACAACCTTCAGATGGCATCCTGTGGGAAGGGGGCCCACTCTCAGTCACAGCTGCTGCTGGGTCTGTGACGATGCTCACGCTGTTGCAGTCGCTCACTCAACGAACTTCCTAACCTTCTCCAGCATGCCGATGGTGAGATCCTGGTCATGCTGCTCCAGCTGGGCCTTTTGTGCTGATGCCACTTTCTCACCAATCTTCAGGCTTTTTTTTTTTTTTTTTTTTATAGGGGTGGGTTAGTTAAACGAGGAAGTGGTCACTGGGGATGAGTTGAATAAAAGCATTGTGTTTAAAGATTCTGTTTTCAGACTAAAGACTACTCGCAAAAATTGGTCGAATGTATCACAAAACCTTCTCTATATATAGATGAAAAAACTATTTTAAAATAGAGAAAATGTCTTCTCAAACTGGGACAACAAATGAGTGGTGCATTTTTGGATTCCTTCAGTATACAAGTATTGTGATATGAAAAAATGCAGCAATGTGCTCCAGATATCTGTCTTTGTTAGAAGATATCTCTAGATGTCCTCTATCAAAACAAGCCCTCTTCTACCACAGCTGAGTCCTCTGCCACCCCCCCACTTACTGCTCCAGGTGATTCTGATACGAGCAGGGATAAGTGGGGCGAGAACAAGTGGAGAGGTATTTGGGGAAAAACACAATTACAAATAGATTTGTGTGTCAGAGTTGTGTTAGTTACATGTTCTTTACCAATGCTAATGTTAAAATGTATGCCTAATCTAATGGTCCACTATTAAACAGAAAATCTCAGTTGACATGCAGACCATTCCAGAGTTGTGAAGCTACAAAGAGCACATGAACAAAAATCTGGCACTGACTTTAAACAAACGCACAAGTAAATAAGATGGAGCGAGCAGCGCAGGTCGGTTTGTTGACCCTTCATTTATCCCTGTCTGTTAAGCCCAGGGTCTGTTTTAAGTGATGTGATGGAGTTTATCTAGCATGGCAGTGTTAAGGAATGTGAACTGTCGTCCAGCACAAACTCAACTGTGAGGAGCTTAGGGCCATATCTCACCTGCAAAGCAGACAGGAGGAGTACAGGCAGGTGCCTCAACACATTGTAGCTACAGCAGGGGATTTTCTACACCAGGTAACACACCTGTATCCCAGCACTCATGATCAGATGAGTAATGTACCATCAAAGTCTCACCGGCAAAATGTGCCAAAGCCGACCCCATAGGTCCCTGAAACTACAGAGGTATCAGCCTGATGAGTGCAGTCTAGTTGCTATTATATTTGAGTTTCCTCCATGTTAGATGAAATAAATGTTTTTGGATCAAACAGGTCTGGGGACTCCGACAGGAAATCTGAGAGTTCACCCCCCAAAAAATAGCTTCAACAGATTTCTTTCTGTTTGCACTGCCCATAGAAATGAAAGCTGGTCTATGGTTGCTATAGCAATGTCACTTTTATACGACATACATCAACAACAATCTGACAACCATTGTGTCCATGTTTTGCTCTTTTGTGGTATTTACAAAGCTAACATGTCTCAGAGGTTTTCAAAAATGGAGACTGATAGTGTTGCATTGGCTCACAAGTGTTCAACCAATCAACGTGGTTTTATGTCTGCGTGTCCACAGCTGAATATTTCCAGGACTACTACTTTGGAGTCAAGCAGGGAAACTTGCTTTGCTATCTACATAGAAGATTATTTGAGCCCTCATGCTCGATGCTGATACCCTGTCACTTGAATCTTAAATATAACGTCATCCCGAAATAGCAGCATATTTGTGATTTAGGAGTTGTTGAAGATGCATTTTGTGACTTTAGGAATCATCTGTTTGAAATAAATTCTGTTGAAAAGCTGTGATTTATTTTGAGTGTCTGAAGCCGACACGCATTCGATCGAACACCTCATCAATGTCTCCCATTTGATTCTAATGGCATATTCAACTTATTATTGTGCCACTTCTGTGTTTGATTTAAAACTGTTGTCTTACTGCACTTCACTGCAGATAACACGGGTATGCCACTTTAACTAGCGGTCTGTCACTGCTCTTCAACAGGCATACAGGACCTGAAACAGTAAGTCAGACATCTTCCACTGCCACATTCTGCTCCTCACCATCTTAAAGTGATTCTTTACTGGCATATACTGCTGCTGACTACTATGTCAATATTGTTTCTCCCACAGATGCAAAACAGAGAAATGGCTACATGTGCTGGTGGAAGCAACATGGAGGTCTGGGGTAGAGAGGAAGTCAAACAAGACACAAAGGTCAGGAAGTACATGGCTGTCAAATATTCATCAGTTAAACCTCTTCATGTCCACCGAAAGAGAGCGACTGCTTATAAGTGCATGCAGCTGGGTCCACTAAACCTCATCCTGAAAGGTGGCACCGGTGGATCTGGTTGTGACCCTGCTGAATGGTCATTTGTCTTGACTTGATGAAGCTGTATGTGAAAGTTCACAAACCCACAGCCACTTCCTGAAATGAGATCGTTCTCAAAGAGAGAAAGACTTGCTGGCCTTGACAGTATATTCTACTGAGATAAGTGATGTCATTATTGTAGAATACACATAAAACAACAGACATACACGAGTCACTTATTTGTAGCAACAGTATGTGACTGGAAAACAACTTCAACAGGTAAATATTTAGGAGACACAAGGAGATGCTCCATTACGCCAGATATTATTATTTCAAATTAAAAGCCAGGCTGATGTTACATTACATGCGTTATTTAGTGAAAAAAACAAACAGATGATGATACTACTTATCTCTCAAAGATTAAATATTGGTTGTTCAGTATGACATAAATGTCAAACTGAAGAGAAATAAAGTAACATTAACTACACAGGCTGAAGTTTCTTAGGCTGTAAAAGTTCGCCTCGTCACCTAATCTGGGTTCGTTTATGTTTGGACGTTTGTTCTCTATCCAGGGCTGACCAGCCAACACAGTCCAACACTCGCACTATTTAAATGTATGTTTAATGTCCACGTAAATGGTGTGGCTGTCAAGAAAAGGCGTTTAATCCACTGATAGACAAATGTTAATGTTACAACGTGTTAGCATTAGCAAGGATCCCAGCTGCTACAGCTGAGCTCATGCCATTAGCTGTTTGGCCAGTGATGAAAAAGGCTCATCTGAGATCAAACAGACGGTCTGTATCCAGTGAACGCATGTAGGACGTGTCTCAGTCATCAGGTTTCATAGCAGACTGCCAGTGTATGATTAGGGTACCATGTATGTGCAGGCCTCATAGCCACAGCCACATCATTCACATCCTGATGCCCACTAACAATAGCCGAGCCGAACTGAAACATACAACCATATCAACAACCAATGACCATGATACTTACAGTCCAAATGTTTCTTTTTTGGCCCCATTATTTCATGTGTGGTCGCTTTGCACACCGTTTTGGAGATCGCCGATCCGGTGACACTGTGCTGTGCGGCGGTTATCCTGTCTGTAATGCTCTGTCCAGACATCATGTATCAGATCAAATGTACGGTCACCGTGACACAAACGCTTTCAGATCCGAGGGAACAGCCTGGGTTTTGTGAAAGATGTCAGTCTTCCGAGGTTCGATACCACCTGACAAAACTGGAGAATGAGAGACAGGCAGAGAACAACGTCAACGAGACGGCTTGTAAAACTAGCTGGCTGCTAAATAATGGGGGATAAGTTCACCTCTAAAACTTTAGTAAAAGACAGTGACTTATCCTGAAATAGAAACTATTTCTATTTCGTAACAGTAAAATACGAACCTAGTCTTTGAATTGATCCCGACCCACGTCTAGAGTCTCTTCTCGCCTCGTACAAGTCCTCTCACATACTGTTTGAGACACACGGAATAAAAGTAGGTGTCACATCCGGGCGTGGAGTTTCAGAATAAAGCTACAATAGGAACATAATAGATGCGATAAATGATAATGACGCTCAGCCTTTCAGTGTCTTCTATGTGTATTAAAGGTACTTAACTTTTAGAAAGCGATTAAATGAACGACTGCTACAAGTAAAATATATTATCAGGGTCAGCTGGTAGCATTAATACGCAAATATTTTCCACTGTATTTGAAAGTCGGTTACTCCTCTCAGGTTGACATTTTTTTTTTAATGATGATAATGTAGGTTTTTTCTCCTCTTTTTTAACAATGAAAATTGGATGATGGACATTTTAAATAAGTACTCCACTTGCATTAGAGGAGCAAAGTTCTCCATTCAACCTTGAAAACATTACACACAGTACCCCTGTAGTTTGTGTCAGTGCTGTTGACAAATAGCAAAAAAAGATTTGCTATTTGTCGAAATTTCTCAAAATACAAAATTGCAACCGAAATTATATTCCTGAATATATATCCCTGAATATTAAGTTTATAAAAGCTCGCCAATCCTTCATTTGTGGCTTTAAAATAGTCTACTATAACTGTGTTCACCAACCATTATTTAAAACAACAAATGTGAGATAACTGAGCCTTTATTTTGGAGTCCATATATGCTATTTCCGGTGTCATGTGATTAACTTAGCTTTCTTTGGTTCCCACGCTGTACTCCTCCAAATTTTTTTTACAGCGCCTCCCCCTGCTGGCTCTAAATCATCATTAATGGACTGAGGCTTTTGGAGGAAAATGGCGGGTCTATTTCCTGGCCACCTCTGACCTCTCAGATCTCTAGCACATAATGCACAATAAGTGCAAACAGACGATAGCACACTGTTGTGAGATGTGTGTGGTGTCACCACAGCCATTCTACATACAGCCTGTTCATAACCCTAATGCGAAAATTGGCTGCAATTCACCTTGAGGGACCTGCAAAGGAGTCCTAAATGAACAGGAGTGAATGGAGTTAAACGGCTAAAATTATTATTTTCACCTACGTCTAAGAAAAAAACAACTAATTTTATTTTAGTTTGAGCAAATATAGTATCAATTATATATCAGAAGTGAAATGAAAACACAACAATCCTCTTTTGTTTTTCTTACAAGGAAGGCAATTTTGCCCACAATGCGCTAGCATTCGGTTAATGAATACTGACTGGTCAGCGAAAGATTTATGATTGATTGCGACGTGACATCCTTCCTCGAAGTCTCCCAGAGTCTACAGAGGTGTTTGAAATGAAATCTTATGAATATCTAAAGGAGGAGCAGGAGGACCTTCGTTTGTAACAGCCAAATGTAGATGTGGTTCATGTAGCAGAGATATTCCACCAAATATTAATGCCGTAAAGTATGGAGCCGTAAAGTGGCTTGTGATGCTACCAATGTTGTTACTGAAGTAATGGCATTTCACAACAATTGAAGCAGCAAAAAAATATCTAACGGACTGATTTTTTGTATCAACTCATCATATTGATGACTGGACCTAACTGGACCTGTCATATCGCTTAAAGACAACTGATCTGTGAACAGCTGAAGTGAAAACACCGGAGCACTTTGTGAAGACGGCAGAAAGACACACTGCACCATAAGTCCTGTTTACTATTTTAACTGGTAGAATGTGTTTCTGGTTGTATTAACTGAGGCAATAAAATGTTTGTGTCAGCTTTTGCACCAACATGATGTGTAGACTCTTGCATTGCTACATAATGCAACTATATCATGGCAGGTACATTCATGGAGGCCTGAGGATGCACCAAATGTGAAGTTGTTTCTATAAGTGTTTCTCCAGAAAGCTGCAACCAATAAAACCACAGGCCAAGAGAATGGCCTATTCCAAACAGGCGTGTTTAGAGCAGGCTCTGCATTAGTATTTAACCAACCACCAGCCCCACCGTCTCCCACCCACAACAAGAGTCTCCCACCCACAAGCCCAGGTGCCATCAGGATAGTGTAACTACCAAGGGACTGCATAACCTAGTTCTAGGAAAGAACTGAACAGTCACAGGGAATGTATTCAGGACCAAAACTGGGTGCAAAATTAATGTTTTCAATACACAATGTTGTGGGAACCCTGTCTCCAAAAATACTGTATTTAATAACATGTAAACAATGTTGCTTTCAATATCAGACATAACACTTTTGAAAAAAGTACATTTAACTACATTGAAATGTATAATTATTAGATATAATTATTAGAATTTTATTTTATTTTTTTCTGTTATTATTAAAAACGTTTTTTATAAACTGAAATAAAACAAAAAATGTTTTTTTTTAATCAGAAGCATTTACATTTTTTAGATTATTTAAAGTAATCTTAAATTAAATGATTTGATGGAACAAACTCGAATTATGTCACCTATACTTAAATACTCCAGAAATTGAAGTAGGCCTACACTCAAATCAATCAATGAATTGAAATTTCACCGACTCATTTTTGAGTTTATTTAATAAATAGAAATGAGTGACTCCAATGTTTTTGGACGATGAACGTATTTGAACTTGGGGTTGGTGTCAGTACGTCAAATGCATTAGGTGAACGAACTGATCCACGGTATTATCCAGAAGAATTGTTTTACAAAAGTAATGATTCAGCTTTGTCTGCTGTGGTTAATTTTGGCATATGTAATGATTAACTGCAGTCGTGTTTTATACTTTCCTTCTAACAGCCATAAAGCTCAGGTGAAGAATGCATCCTCCTCTGAAGAATGTACTTGTCATGTATATAATGGCTATGTGAACAAGCAGGACAAGCTTATACAGGGATACTCTCTGAGGGACAGTGAAAATGATGCAAAGACTTGGCTACTTATACGCGAGCCAAGTGATGACATTTTAGCAACAAAGGCTGAGAGACTTGCCCTTTCATTTAGTCAAAGACGCAAAATTATTTGTGTGCCAATCAAACTGCTAAAGAAATGTCAGTATGACGGCATCTAGTCTAGATAGATTTCACTCCAAATTGAAGATCCTCAGATCTTTTTCTTCTGAGAGAGTTCATCACCAGTTCTATCGTCGTTTGAAGCAAATATACGAGTTCTGAAATGTAGGACATCTTTCTTTTGTTACCTTATTCAAGTGACCTACGGCCACTAAAATGAGGCCAATGATACATTTGACCTACTGACATTATCATCTTATGTACTCAATCAGGTAACTTCAACTCATAGTTTACACACTGTGACCACGCACTATAATACACACTATAAGAGTTTCCATGTGATGCACACGGAAATGATCTTACTATAGAGTGTAAGAAAGCTAACTGAACCTCAATTAAATATCACCGTGTACTTTACATAAATATTGCCTGAATTGAATTATTATTTGTTTCTTTTATTCATTTATTTGTTTACATTCAAAACAAACAAATACGCAGAACAAAGCTGAGGGAAGAAAATCATGAACTGGAAATCCAAACCATGACAGACCCAACATTACTACCCCTTGAACAAACACTTGGTGACAGTTGTAAGGAAGAGCTGTTGTTTAACAGGCAGAAACCTCAGAATGAATTCAAGCTCTCACTCCACCAGGATGTCAGCAGAAACTATCCAACAGAGATGCAAGAAGCTGTTCATCGACATCATCATCTGCGCAAGCCGAGGGTGCTATACAACATCGTAGTGTCAGTGGCAGATAATCAGTGCACAGATGGGTTAGAGCTATCTACCTTGTGCTAAAAGGCAGCAAACAACTAATTTTACACAGGATGCTATGACCTGAAAATCATCCGTTTCCAATAGGGGAAGTAGAGTAAAATCGGCCTCCCATTCAGACAGATTTCTCTCGGTCTTGGTTTGTGATCAGCCACTCAGAGGATGGGGCAGGCTTAATGCACTGATTTTCATACATTCTATAAGTTGATACAATACTCTGACAGTATTTTGAGGTTTAATTTTGGGTTTGAGCATGAGTTGTAGGGTTCTGTTGTATGAATGATTAAGTAAACTTTCAGTTATTTCACCTCTGCAGTCCATCAAAATGTGTTTCTGAACAAATCTGATATGTGAGATAAGCTACCCAAATATGCTTGTGCAGACTCTCATTCATCCAGGTCATGGTAATTCTTACGGTTGAATCAGAAGCAAGTAGTCTTCTATTAGGGGTCCCTAAACAGAAGTCCAGTTTACTCATATGACAGCTACAAGAGTTAAAAGTTGAAAAAATCTGCAAGCTGCAACTCAACCTGCTCTTTGTATTAATGTTAGTAGCAGCTACGTAGATCCTGCTCCAGCAACACATGAACAACTTGTCACAGCTCTGCAGGAAGAATGGCATGTCATCCTACAAGTCCAGATTAACATTTATCCATTCAAGAGGTATAAGGTAGTGATAAATGCTGGGGGTAGACACGCATGGTAGTGACTATTGTTGTTCTCTGTCTCACCATCCACACTTTCTGACTTGTAAACACTAAGACAAAAACCACTAATCTGCACAGAAATGATTTTTCTGTGTGGCTAAAGGGTGAATAAAGATGTGTGAACCATAATTTACCTTTGATATTTAATATGAACAGGATAGCATGACATAAAATAAAATATATATATAATATATATATATAATCAAGTAAGCACTCACTAAGGACAGGAAAACATATAGAAAAACAGTATATTAAACTTTGAAGAGGAAAGAGTGAGAATGGGGTTCGTTGACTACAGTTTGTAGATAATATCAAGGCTGGTCACACATTAAGTTTAACTGAATTTAAGCATGCATTTTATACAGAATGAGGACTCTGGATTTCCCCCCATCTCTTAGATTAGAAGGTATGAACAGGAGGAATGATTACTCCTCAGACTTCTATACATGTTGCAGTGTATGTACTGTTTTAAAATAGACTTGAAAAAAGAACATTTATATTTTTTATTCACTTCTGTTGCATGTTTTGCATGCATTGACATTTCATTCATATCTCGGACCCTTCCATATGTGATTAGCAAATAAAACAAAAACAGCAAATGATTAAGTAGGACATTTACATGATTTTCAAAGAGCTCTCACAATTTAGCCACGGGTAGAATGGAAAGTTGAGGTTTGACAGTGTTAACCTGGCTGTTTGTGAAAGCCAATGAAAAGCTCTAACATGGAGTTTAAGCTCTATAGTTTCCATTCTATGAATAAAGATGCTCTCCAACTGATAAGGCTTACAGGATGTAACTATCAGGCATACAGAATGATGAAATGAGACCTGGATGATTGAGGTACCAGGGCACTCTAGATGGCTATCAGGCTGGAGTGAAGCAATGCAGTATCTCCAATTTTTGGAGATACTTGTAATTACACATTGTCTGGAGTAGAGACCTCAGACATAAAAAGGTGACGTTTCCCAGGTCTCAGTGCTCAATTTTCTACCCAGCTCTCCACAAGAATTTTGGAGTAGCAAAGGAATACGACTGAAAGTCTTGAACTGCGAAGGGTCACTACTGTACAGTAGTTTGCAGCTTCAAGAAGATGTTCTACACAGTACAGGACAATCGTGCTGGATCACAAATGCTGCCTGAAGACCCTTGAACAATGGATCTGATATAAAATTACGATGGCTACTAGAGTTTGATGAACACCAAAGATACTCTTAATCAGGGGAGACAAACACGGTAAGGGCAGATTGCACCTAAATACTTATACTCTGATGAATTCAAAATGCAATATGAAATAGGCTAAGTTGTTTTAACTTTAACTATCCATTGTGAGAGCTGATGATAGAGTGTAGGACAGATTGTGGGGAAGGTTCCACAGGGGCAAACCTTTATTGAAGCTAGCGTGAAATTATCTTGGTGATGACAGTCCACCATGGAGAGGGATAAAACATGTGGAGGGGTTTTTCAAACAGAAGGCCAAACAAGTACCTCTTTTGTTCTCTATGGGGTTTGGGTTAAAGTGACGTGTTTGTGTCCTGTCTATCTGACAGACTTGTTCTATATAAACAAAATTCCTGTTTATCCTCTGGTTTACACTGTGGTCCGTCACATATCCTGCTGTCCATATGGAAGAGGGGACAGGGAAGACCGGCTAATCTCTTGAAACTCTGTGAACTTTGCTTTCTTTCTCTGGGCTTTCTTTATCAGTCTTGTAACCACCAATCAAACTTTGGGGGTCAGGTAGGAGACCTTCAGCAGCTTGCAGCCACACCAAGCAGATTGCCTGCTGGTGTGCTGACTGAGGACCGCTGCACACAAAGCATGAAAAGTGTGGATTCCCGGGCCAAGGGCCCATGTGGTGGGCTCTCTAGGTACTTTCTGACCAGCCTGGAGAGAAAGAAACAGCTCAGTCAGCAGGCCAGGGCCACAGGAGCGATGAAAAGATAATTCCCGCCCCCCTTCGTCTGCTGCTGGACCTCATGTGGCGTCAAACCATTTGCGAGCAGTGACACAGCCAGATCGGGCCGAAAGGATATGAGTGGGAAACTTCAAAAGCTACTCATGTTTCGGCAAATGTGAATGGATTTGTATAACACATTCAGATTTGATGGACTTTCCCATGTTCACTCTAGACAGCCCTTTTTTGTTGACATGTTCAAATAATGAATCTCTTATGTGTAGGATCCCTTCCCCCCCCCCCCCCCCCCCCCCCCCTCCCCCTGCTCCTGAGTCCTGTTTGTAGTTGTCTGGTAGGTATGCTGTGCAGACCATTCCATCGTCTGTCCCAAGCTTATGGAGAACCGCTGACTTGCTGGCTTCCAGGAACCAGGGTGAGTACCTCTTGTAGAGCAATGGTCTGCCTTTTCCACTAAAAGACTTACTACCAACTTGGTGCAATTACTCCTTTAATTTATCAGTTTCCTCAGGACTGAGACTGACAACAATTATGTGATAAAAGGTTTTCTCGGGACAATGAGATGTGCACACAGAGATAGGCCATTAGACTTAATGAAATCACCGTAGTTATCAGCAAATTATGCAGCATTATTTCTTACAACTTTGATGCCGAAGCTGCTGATGTGACCTTTGTCTACGCTGGTTGACATGCATATGAAAGATTTTACTTTTAAAATAAATGAAATCTTTTGGTAAAATACTCCCCTCTGACATTAGCACAGAATATCTCAGCCAAAAATAATTACATTTATTACATTGGATTTCACTTTGTGTTTTCTCCACCTTCAAAGATTATTCTTTCTGAAAAGACAGATGAAATGCATAATAAGGATTTCTTGCATTAAGTGTACAAATTGCTGTGTTTCAGGTGCTGAAATGGAACATATACTTTTGATTCTTCTTCTGTTTAGTAAGGCCTTATCAGTTGGAGCTCAATTCAATGGTTACAACTGTGATGGCAACTTTCACAGTCGCTTCCCCGGTGAGGAACTGAAACAGTTTCACATTTATTGTTGTCAGACTTACTCGACAGACTTTCAAGCTTTTTAGCTTGAAGTTATCTTTAAAGTGGTGCATGTTCGAAAGAGGAAATGATGACATTTTATTTATTTTGGACTATAATCTACTTAACAAAATATCTTGGGACTCATGTTTATGTCTGTAATTACCTGTTTGTGTGTGTGACTTGCAGCGGAGAGGGATATCAGCGTCTATTGCGGGGTGCAGACCATCACTCTAAAAATCAACTTCTGCCCTGTCCTCTTTTCCGGCTATACTGACACTGACCTGGCCCTCAATGGTCGCCATGGAGATGCTCACTGCCGCGGATTCATCAATAACAACACCTTTCCCACCGCTGTAATCTTTAGTATCAGCCTGGCCACAATGGAGGCCTGTGGCAGTTCTCTGGTGGTAAGAAGAACAGGAAAAGTATGATTTGTTGTGTAACAGGTATTGCAGCATGACTGTAGTTCAAGAGGTAGAGTGGTTGTGCACTCATCAGGCATTTGGTGGTTCGATCTACATGTTGTGTGTCTTTTAGCAAGATCCTAAACCCCAAATTGCTCCAAAGGCTGTTAGTGTTTGTGTGAATAATTACTGCTCCTGATGAGCAGAGTATAAATGGGTGCATGAATGCAGGCTCATATTGTACAGTGCTTAAGCAGGTGATGTTGTTGTCAAGGCAATTAGGAAAATCAATAGCTTTTAGATAATATCATTAAAGCTACTGAAACTATATTTTGCCTCACAGAGGGGGTAATGGGTTCATGCTGTGAAAACTGAGGCATTCATTACAGACATTTCTTGCTAAAATTGTTCCTTTCATAAAGTGGCTAATAGTCTGAGATGACTTGATAATATTTTGTATGCTAACCGATAAAGGCAGAATAAACTGAAGCGGAAAACTGCCAGCAGTTTGTAGAAAAGAGATCTGATATTTATTTTATTTTAGCCAGCTCTCATTGAAATGATCCATGTGTTGATGCTGAGTTGTGCTTATAATGTATGGGAATGATGCAGCACTAATTATCTCAGTAAGGGGCCTGCTTTGGGATCCTAGAGGCCACTGTCAGGATAATGAGTGAAAAACAATTCTTCAAACAGTTTGAAGTGAGTCTTTGCTGAGTGAGCTGTGTCTGCATCCACATTTCTGTTGAGGGTTGAGCCAGATGGAACAGGATAGTCCTTGGAGGGTCTGTTCTCAGAAATGAAGGGATTATTGAGGTGCATCAGTGAGCTCAGTGGTGTGGCTGTTGGTATCAGCCCCCGTCCGGTGTGCCCACTGTAAGAAAATGGTATTTGGAGTGTTACCTACACTATGTTATGCTCTGCAGGTCTCCACAGCTCAAGGACCAAATGCCTATGAGAACTTGTCATTGGTGCAGATTGGAAACATATCAGGGTATATCGATACACCAGATCCACCCACCGTTATCAGCTACCTGCCAGGTCTGCTGTACAAGTTCAGCTGCAGTTACCCACTGGAATATCTGGTCAACAACACACAGCTGGCCTCGTAAGTCTCGCTCACATTGTAACTTCTACTAAAATTGGTTTGAATGTGCTCTGTTGGGGGGGGGGGGCATACACTTATATCTGTAAAGCTAATTGTTGGTGCTATTACCTTTGAAATTGTCACACTGGTATGTCCAGCAAGTGGGACTGCAAACAGTTATTAAGACATGAAATGCCGTGACTATTTGTACAATATACTGCAAGGCTTGATGCAAATCATGAAGCTGTTGTAAAAAGACGTTCGACTGTATCAGACTGGTGCTCGTCCATCTCTATGTTTGTCTGAAGGTTGTCATAATCTTTAGTTTTATCATGCCAATTGGATGCACAAAAAAGAAACACCTCCGATATAAAATGAATACAGTGCAACATAACACTACTGAAATTCTGTTATTTGTTCTCACAAGGACAAAATATTTAAGAATGAAATTATGACACAATAATGCATTGAGACACAATATACATCCTAAAAATGACAATTACAGAATTTGAACAGTCTTGTCTTCAGAGCTATTTTATATCACCATATGATAGTGTTGAAGTTATGATGTCCATCTCCTCAATCTTCAATTAATAAAGTCACTGGATCTGGTGAAACAAAATTCAGAGCCAATGTATCCAGCGAGGCTAAATTCAAATTTTTTCAAGATTTTCCCTCAGAATTTAAAGTTGAAGATTATTAAAGTTATCCAGAACCTTCACATTATATTCAGATTAGTGTAAAAACATTTACACTAGTCAGTCATAAAGCTGAGAGTGAGGATAGAACTTATATATAGCTTTAAGATTAAGCAAGTTTGTTCTTTAGATTATTAATCTTTTGAATATTAGCAAGGATGCTTACAGAATTATCTGATATAAAAAGATGGAAATGCCTGGCAAATGTTACCCAAATGACAACCTTGATTCCTAAAATGTTGGAATCCTGTGAAAAACGCTGAAAGAAAAATGTTAAATATGCTAGAAATATAATGGCAGTGATTTGCAAATTCTAAATACAATATGAACATTAGTTATTTAGTGTTCAACCTGATAAACTTTATTTGTCCCACCTCTTTTGGAACATGATGTGGGCATCAAATTCTGAATGAGTGGGATTCTTTTACAAATAAAAAAAGGAAAAACACATTTTAGTAAAGTTAGAACATTAAATATCTGGTCTTTCTACTGTATTGAATTGAGTTGAGGTCAAACATGATTTATAAATCATTGCATTCTATCTTTTTTAAACACTTTTTGCAACTTTTTAGGGATCAGGGTTGTATTGGTTGTATACCTTTCAAAATTGTTCTGGAACCTTTGATCTTTTTTCGTCTTTATTGAAGGTCAGCAGCTGCGATCTCAGTGAAGGACAGCAATGGTACTTTCATCAGCACATTGAATCTACTGCTTTACAATGTACGTTCACATCAGCGGAGTCTGCAAATTATTCTTTTTCTGCACTTGGGAGCTGAGGCTATTGTACTGAAGACAAAGCGATACAGTATATTAATCTTGGAAGAAGAGATCCTGTACCTCAATGGGACCTTCCTGGCAAAAGAAAGGATAAATAAATAAATAAATGAAAGAGCATAGAAAGTTCTGCAGCAATGTAAAGTTAATTTGAATCTCTAAATCTTTCATTCTAATGATTTGTAAGAATGAAGACCCTTTTATGCAGCTCAGGTAGGCAGTGAATTATCTTTAATCCTGTCATTGGAGACTATTATACTCAATTTGCTTTCAATTTATTTCAAACCTTATGCTAAATAAAGTCGATTTGAACCAAACACAAGTAAATGAGAAACTATAGAGATTCATGAACTATGGTGAAACTGAACAAATGACATTATGCTGAAGTACTATGCTTATGTACAGGACTCATCATACATTCAGCAGCTATCCATCCCCATGGCAGGACTGACCCTGAAGACGAGGGTGTTTGCAGCGGTAAAAGCTACTAACTTGGACAGGAGGTACTCAGTCAACACCTAGACACACAATCTGAATGAATCTCCACACTGTGTTTGCTTTTACCAACAGTACAATACTGTCATTGTTATTGTGGTTGAACATGTCTGACTCCCTGTCCCTCACTCCCTCTCTGTCTACACCTATCCTCCTTTTCTCCCTCTCTACACCTATCCTCCTTATCTCTTCTCTCCATCTATCCTCCTCATCTCTCTCTCTACACCTATCCTCTTTATCTCTCTCTACACCTATCCTCCTTATCTCTCTCTCTACAGCTATCCTCCTCATCTCTCTCTCTACACCTATCCTCCTTATCTCTCTCTCTACACCTATCCTCCTTATCTCTTTCTCTCCATCTATCCGCCTCATCTCTCTCTCTACCACCTATCCTCTTTATCTCTCTCTACACCTATCCTCCTTATCTCTCTCTCTACACCTATCCTCCTTATTCTCTCTCTCTACAGCTATCCTCCTCAACTCTCTCTCTACACCTATCCTCCTCATCTCTCTCTCTACACCTACCTCCTTATCTCTCTCTCTACACCTATCCTCCTCATCTCTCTCTACACCTATCCTCCTTATCTCTCTCTACACCTATCCTCCTTATCTCTCTCTCTACACCTATCCTCCTCATCTCTCTCTCTACACCTATCCTCCTTATCTCTCTCTCTACACCTATCCTCCTCATCTCTCTCTCTACACCTATCCTCCTCATCTCTCGCTCTACACCTATCCTCCTTATCTCTCTCTCTACACCTATCCTTCTTATCTCTCTCTCTCCATCTATCCTTCTTATCTCTCTCTCTACACCTATCCTTCTTATCTCTCTCTCTCTCCATCTATCCTCCTTATCTCTCTCTCTCCATCTATCCTCCTTATCTCTCTCTCTACACCTATCCTCCTTATCTCTCTCTCCATCTATCCTCCTTATCTCTCTCTCTCCATCTATCCTCCTTATCTCTCTCTACACCTATCCTCCTTATCTCTCTCTCTACACCTATCCTCCTTATCTCTCTCTCTACACCTATCCTCCTCATCTCTTTCTACATCTATCCTCCTTATCTCTCTCTCTCCATCTATCCTCCTTATCTCTCTCTACACCTATCCTCCTTATCTCTCTCTCTACACCTATCCTCCTTATCTCTCTCTCTACACCTATCCTCCTCATCTCTCTCTCTACACCTATCCTCCTCATCCCTCTCTCTACACCTATCCTCCTCACCTCTCTCTACACCTATCCTGCTTATCTCTCTCTCTACACCTATCCTCCTTCTCTGTCTCTACACCTATCCTCCTTATCTCTCTCTCTACACCTATCCTCCTTATCTCTCTCTCTACACCTATCCTTCTTATCTCTCTCTACACCTATCCTTCTTATCTCTCTATACACCTATCCTCCTCATCTCTCTCTCTACACCTATCCTCCTTATCTCTCTCTACACCTATCCTCCTTATCTCTCTCTCTACACCTATCCTCCTCATCTCTCTCTCTACACCTATCCTTCTTATCTCTCTCTACACCTATCCTCCTTATCTCTCTCTCTACACCTATCCTCCTCATCTCTTTCTACACCTATCCTCCTTATCCCTCTCTCTACACCTATCCTCCTCATCTCTCTCTCTACACCCATCCTCCTCACCCCTCTCTCTCCATCTATCTTCCTTATCTCTCTCTCTACACCTATCCTCCTTATCTCTCTCTCTACACCTATCCTTCTTATCTCTCTCTCTCCTTCTATCCTCCTTTTCTCCCTCTCAACACATATCCTCCTTATCCCTCTCTCTCCATCTATCTTCCTTATCTCTCTCTCTACACATATCCTCCTTATCTCTTTCTCTACACCTATCCTTCTTATCTCTCTCTCTCCTTCTATCCTCCTTTTCTCCCTCTCAACACATATCCTCCTTATCTCTCTCTCTCCATCTATCCTCCGTATCTCTCTCTCTACACCTATCGTCCTTATCTCTCTCTCTACACCTATCCTCCTTATCTCTCTCTCTACACCTATCCTTCTTATCTCTCTCTACAACTATCCTTCTTATCTCTCTCTCTACACCTATCCTCCTTATCTCTCTCTCTACACCTATCCTCCTTATCCCTCTCTCTACACCTATCCTTCTAATCTCTCTCTACAACTATCCTCCCTATCCCTCTCTCTCCATCTATCCTCCTTATCTCTCTCTCTGCACCTATCCTCCTTATCTCTCTCTCTCCATCTATCTTCCTTATCTCTCTCTCTACACCTATCCTCCTTATCCCTCTCTCTACACCTATCCTTCTTATCTCTCTCTACAACTATCCTCCCTATCCCTCTCTCTCCATCTATCTTCCTTATCTCTCTCTCTACACCTATCCTCCTTATCTCTCTCTCTACACCTATCCTTCTTATCTCTCTCTACACCTATCCTCCCTATCCCTCTCTCTCCATCTATCTTCCTTATTTCTCTCTCTCTACACCTATCCTCCTTATCTCTCTCTCTACACTTATCCTTCTTATCTCTCTCTACACCTATCCTGCTTATCTCTCTCTCTACACCTATCCTCCTTATCTGTCTCTCTGCACCTATCCTCCTTATCTCTCTCTCTACACCTATCCTCCTTATCTCTCTCTCTGCACCTATCCTCCATATCTCTCTCTCTACACCTATCCTCCTTATCTCTCTCTCTCCATCTATCCTCCTTATCTCTCTCTCTGCACCTATCCTCCTTATCTCTCTCTCTCTACACCTATCCTCCTTATCTCTCTCTCTACACCTATCCTCCTTATCTCTCTCTCTACACCTATCCTCCTTATCTCTCTCTCTCCATCTATCCTCCTTATCTCTCTCTCTACACCTATCCTCCTTATCTCTCTCTCTACACCTATCCTCCTTATCTCTCTCTCTACACCTATCCCCCTCATCTCTCTCTTCCCATCTCTCTCTCTCTCTCTCTCACTCCATCCATCTCCCCATCTCTCGCTCACTCCATCTATCTCCCAACCTTTCTCTCTCTCTATCTCTCTCTGCCCACCTTCAGTCTTGGATCTGCTCGATGTTTCTTCCTGTTAAAGTCAGTTTTTCTCTGCAGTGTCTCCATGTTCTTCTCATGGAGGATTGTTGGGTCTCTGTAGAATAAAGAGTCTGTCTAGACCTGTTCTCCGTGGAAAGTACCTTGATATAACTTTTGTTGTGATTTGGCTCTACACAAATACATTGAATTGAATTGAATAGAATAGAACTGAATTGAATTGAATTGAATAGAGGGGTTTAAGCTCTCAACAGAGACAGTGTAAGTGTTTCACTTTATCTTATCTGCTCTCTGTCCTCTACCAAGTTGTTGGGTTACAAAAAAAAAGAAACTATGATGGCAGTCAGGAGAGTGCATACCTTTACCAAGGCTGAACAATCCTACACATAAAGTACCTGTTTCACACTTGTTGTACAATGGTTAGATAAAACTTTATCTTGATTTGACAGATTTGGATTATTATCTGGACCTGCACCACACTATGCACACCAGATCAATAGATATATATTATATCTATTATATAGATATAATAGCCATGCTTCGCTCCTCCACAAAGTTTTGTGGGAATTCACTTGATTAGTTTTTGTGTAACCCTGCCAACAACCAAATAAACAAACTAACAAACATACAGTTCGGCAAAAATACCACGTATGGCCATTTGGAAATCAGCTTAGAAGTTTTAACAAAGTCTGGTTATGACTTTATGACACAAAACAGTGTGTCCAAAAATGCTGCATTTTGCTTTGCTTGTCTGCATTTTTTAAAAAGAGGGCATGGATTTGAAACTGCCTCCGAGGCTGCCACACATTTCAGCATGATTTCAGGCCATTCAGCCACATCCCTCTCATTAATCTGTGGTGAGGTGAGACATTATGAGTTTGAGTTTAATTTGCACCTTTACACCAACTCCTTCTAACAATAATGTGTGTGTATAGATTGGGAAATGTAATAGTTATTCAGCCTCATTTATTGCCATGTTATGTATTCTTTATTAGGAAGACAGTGGGATAGTGGGTAGCATTGTTGCCTCACAGCAAGAAGGTTCTGAGTTCACATCCACCCGAGGACTGGAGTGTGCATGTTCTCCGTGGTTCTCTGTTCTGTGTGGTACATGCAGTAGAGGTGAGCTGCTGACTCTGGATTGCCCGTAGGCATGAATGTGAGTGTGAATGGTTGTTTGTCTTTCTATGTGCTCCTGTGGGATAGGCTCTGCTGCGCCCCTGCATGGGATAAGCAGTTACAGAAAATGGATGAATGGCGATGAAAATATCCTCTCCTACGTGATAATAATGTGCCTCAAAAATCATATCCTAGATAATAGATAATAGTGCAGTCAGTCACTTAATAGTCAATGAGGTGTCTTGTTTGGTTGCAACATTGACATGTGACACAGACAACAACAGAATAGTGTGGAGTGAATAATGGTGAAGGTAAACTGTAAATGTCACAATATAGTTATATCTATTGAAAAGACAAAGATCATTTTGGTGGCAAACATCTCTTCACCATCCAGTAGAGATGAACAATCACCAAAGTGAGCAGCCTTTTACATCTGCATTAAAGACACTGACCGGTGGATTTCCTTTATGTTAAATAGGTGGAACATTCTAATGGACTACTGTTACACCACGCCCTCTGGAAACCCTAACGATGACCTCCGCTACGATCTTTTCTTTAGGTAACTCATATTTAAAAAACACATGAGTTTGATATTTCTCTTACTCTCTTTTTTAACAGTACTTTCTAATTTTCCTTCCCTGTGCCAGCTGTGAAAAAGATCCCCAGACGACCGTCTTTGAAAATGGGAAAAGCCAAATGGGCCGCTTTGCCTTTGAAGTATTCCGCTTTGTAAAGCACAAGAACCAGAAGATGTCCACTGTCTTCCTGCACTGTGTCACCAAGCTGTGTCGAGCAGATGATTGTCCGTTACTCATGCCAGTGAGGCTAACTTTCACACATAACATGACAGAATATTAGGATCAAATACAACACACATAAAACCCCTCTATAAATCCATTTCATGAGGGAGGCATCTGACGAAGAGACTCATTTCACCTGGATTCACTATTCACTCATACGCACAATCATCAGCGCCAAGTAACTAAATACATTTACTCAATTTTGAAGAACTGTACTTTATTTACTAGCATTTCCATTTCCTGTTAATTTATGTTCCACTTCTTTTCAAAGGGCAAAGGGAAATGTGATACTATATGATGGTGGGACAAGTTCCTCTCACTTTTTAAGATTATTAGTTTAGACACTCCAGTCATTAATTGATACAAGTGGGCACTTGATAATTGTGTGAGGTTATGAAATTTTTTACATAAAGAACAGCAAAATGCATCAACCCCATTCAGTCATTAATGGTAATTATGTCACATTCAGATTTGAAATGCTAGTAAATATGTAAGTTTAGCCCAAGAAATATATATCAGTGACTTATGCCACAAATCTATTATGTTTTCCACCTAAGTTGATCAATATTCTAAGTGTCAGATGGTTGTTATATTGATACCTTTTGTCCTCAAATGTTTCCATAAATACAGTGTGGAGTGCTTCTCAGTAGCAGTGTCATGTCTGTAAAAATGTGTGTGTAAACAAGATTTCAAGATAATTAATAACATGATGTAGCTCTGAGACACAGGTATAATATGTTACAGCATAAAGTAAAGATCACATATTATATATACATAATATATATATTCGGGTGCAGCTGTGGCTCACAGGTAGAGTGGCTGTCCACTTATCAGAGGGTCAGTGGTTCGATACCCAGCCCCTGCTGTCTACATGTCGAAGTGTCCTTGGGCAAAATACTTACCACTACTAATGAACAGGTGGTGCCTTGCATTGGAAGCCTTTAAGGGTAAAATGGATTGCAATTATATAGCACTTTTTAGTCTGACTGACCAGTCAAAGTGCCTTACAACTTAAGCCTGCATTCACCCATTCACACAAACATTCATACAGTGGTTGTTGGTTTGAGTCTCAGTCGGAACGAGCCTCCAGTAATGGTCCCCAGGCTAGACCCCCCCATGCTACACAGCCTACGTAGGAATTTGAGTGAGAGAAATATAACTAAGGCCATCTCAACTGGATTAACAAGGTCCACGTCAGATGTTGAGGGACCAGGACATACTGATGAGAAATGGAATACGAGGCACAAATGAACAAGGGCTGAGAACATGGAATTGATTGAATGCTACGACAATAGCAGACCCAATGAGATTGTATATGCAGCATATGTGGGAACTATGGATGATGAAAAGACCACAAAGCAGCTGGTAGCACAATGCTCTAAAATCAATAGAAGGAAGCTGCTATCACGGTTGGAAATTGAGAGGCTCCAACAACAAAGAAGTACAACTAAGCAGTATGGAGAAAAAGACATGGAAGCTCCTCTCAGGCATCATACAGTAGCAGCTAAGCTGAATAAGCACAAGTCAGTACATGACCAAAGCACAGAAGGGCATCGGAAGCAACACCAGAGGGTCAAAGCACCAGCTACTAGTCGACAGAGCAATCACCCAAGACTCGACAGACCAACCAGAGCACTGCCTGGATTGACTACAAGAAAGCCTATGACTCAAGGCTATTGCACAAGTCACCATCAAGTGTGGCATATACCAAGGTGTCCCCGCTGCTGTTCTGCATAGGCCTGAACCCCCTCAGCCAGATCTTCGAGAAGAGTGAATATGGATACAGATTCAGAAGTGGAGTGACCATCAGACACCTCCTATACGTGGATGACATCAAGCTGTATGCCAAGAGTGAACGAGACATCGATTCACTGATTCACCTGACAAGGATCTACAGCAAAGACATTGGGATGTCATTTGGCCTGGAAAAGTGTGGCCGTATGTTGGCAAAGAGAGGGAAGGTGATCAGAACTGAAGGGGTGGACGGATCAGAAGGCAGGACAGTGGGCATACAGGACAGCTACAAGTACCTGGGTATCCCACAGGCCAACAGAAAAAATGATGAGGAGGCAAAGAGATTAGCCACAGCCAAATATCTCCAGAGGGCAAGACAGGTGCTGAGAAGCCAGCTCAATGGGAGAAATAAGATCCAAGCCATCAACACGTATGCCCTACCAGTCATCAGATACCCTGCTGGAAAAGTAAGCCGGCCTCAGGAGGAGATAGATGCCACTGATGTCAAGACACAAAAACTCCTCACAATGCATGGAGGGTTCCACCCAATGTCCAGCACCCTGAGACTCTACGAGCAACATAAAGAGGGAGGGCGCGGATTAGTGAGTGTCAGAGCCACAATCCAGGATGAAACAAAGAGCACCCATGAATACATCAGGAAGATGGCCTCCCGGGATGGACTGCCAAGAGAGTGTCTCAGACACCAAGAGACAGAGGGTGATGAGGAAGAAGAGGGTGTATTGTGGAAGACCAAGGCCCTCCATGGGATGTAAAACTGGCAGATAGAAGAAGTGGCTGACATCAAGAAATCATATCAGTGGATGGAAAAGGCTGGACTGAAGGACAGTACAGTGACTCTGATCACGGCAGCACAAGATCAGGTCCTAAGCACCAGATACATAGAGGCAGGGGTCTACCACAGCAGACAGGACCCATAGAGGCAGGGGTCTACCACAGCAGACAGGATCCATAGAGGCAGGGGTCTACCACAGCAGACAGGACCCATAGAGGCAGGGGTCTACCACAGCAGACAGGATCCATAGAACAGGGGTCTACCACAGGAGGATCCATAGAGGCAGGGGTCTACCACAGCAGACAGGACCCATAGAGGCAGGGGTCTACCACAGCAGACAGGATCCATAGAACAGGGGTTTACCACAGCAGACAGGACCCATAGAGGCAAGCTGTGCAAAGATGTCCCTGCCTCAGGATCTAAGGGGACACATTAGCCATCAGTGGTGTCTCAGTGTTATCATGATTGAGAGGAACAAATTAGTGGGTTTTCACTGTGCATCTCCATATCTATTTTTCCTTAGATCTGTGGAAGCAGGAAAAAGAGAGATGTCTCAGTGGAAAAAGAATCAAACAGTGCATCTGGGAATGCTGTCCTGACTGCCGGGCCTATCATCACTCGTAGTGGTACAGTATGATAACACTTCTTCCTCTATTTTACCTACACCTCGCCGTATGTTTCCCACCACACACACAAACGTCTCCTCCTGACATTATCCTAACAGCACTGCTACTGTCTGAGCAAACCAATGACTGCACTATTAATACTGAGGGTCATGAAGCACAGCGCAAGTTTTATTGCTAGTTTCCCATCAATGAAATTTTCATGCCCAGCATGAGCAGCAAATGCACTTGTGCCCTTCTCTGAACCCATTGGTTGTTTGGTTGGTTGGTCCTAAAATGAGGTGTGGTCTGACACATTGTTGGCACATTGGTGTCTTGAAGCAATAGAAAGTGGTTGTGCCATTAACTAACAAAACTATGGTCTGAAGTCAATGGCTCAGTATTTTTTAAATCTTATTTAAAGGGCATGTTATCAGTGAGTAGTAAGATGTGCCTACATAGACCGATTCATCATGTGTGTACACTCATTTTCATGATCTGCGGACTGCAATCTGCATGCATCACTAGGACTTTTACACACACAGTATTGTGCAGCAGCCCTCCTTCTCTTCCTTAGATAAATATCAGTGCATTTGCTCATATGCAGTCAAATGGAGTTTTTAATGGGACAGAGGTTTGGTAGTCAGTGGAAGCAGAGGGCCAAGGACCACATACCTGTCCCTCAGCAAGATGAATGCTGCCTTCTCTACAGACAACCCTGTTTTGCTTTGTTTCTTACTTTGTGGTCAGATTAAGGACCATTAAACTATAACAAAGGAAATTGGACATGCCCTAAATTCACTTGCACCATAGACTTAGACCATGCACTGTAGATCGGTTAAATAGACCTTGAGAATGCAGAAAGCTTTTTTAATCCTTATGAACTGTGCAATTCTTGTTTGTTGTGAGTTCTAAGAGTTCCATAACCTGCGGAAATCTGCAGTGATTTGCAGACTGGATGTCATGTATATTTCAAATTCAATACGATGATGTTAACTTGATACTCAGAGAGCACCCGAAGGCATCCTGATGACTTAAAGGTATACTCCCACTCAACTAACAGTCTAGGTGTAAAAAATGCATTCCACCCAAAATGCAGCATTTCAATTAATAAACATCATTTTATTGTTTGGTCAAGTTTCAATGCATAATTCAAAGGAAGACATGTCAAACAAAAGGGAATTCCGTGGGTAGATTTGTTTTGGATTTCCTACCTGGCAGCCGTTTCCCTGCAGCTTCTCGTCTCTTATGCACGTGAGCAAACCAGCCGTGTGTCCAGATTTAGATTTCAGTAGCTCCCATCGATCCTTCTGCTCTTCATTTCTTTTGTTAAGATACTCGACGCCTTTTCGTCGCACTATTTGTTATTTTAGGTCATCCATGCTTTCTCTTCTCCATGTTCTCACAGATTAGAAACTTCGGCACATGCACGTGGGGCCCTGCATGGCCTGGAAATCTGGGGAAGCCCTTGGTGAAGACATACCTCCGTGTGACGTCACCAAATTTCAAAATGGCCCTTTGTTAATTCATATTTTTTGCCCTTCACTGGCTTAAAATGAGAATTGTTCTCTGTATTCAGCTGTGCTAAAAATATGACCATTATATCAGGCTGTAGAATAGCATTCGTCCTCCTGAATAAAAATATCGTAGTTACTTTCAAAATTCTTCATATGCCTTGAGCAGGAAAATACTGAGTGGGAGTACTGTACAAGACATTAACAACACATAATCAAAGAATACTTTATACATTGTGTTGTTGTTCACTGTAAATTCTCTTTACCTTTTTTCCACAGATGAAACCCCAACCAACAACTCTCAGCTGGGTAAGCCTTTACGTTCCGTCCCTATTGTGTTTTGACACTTTTAAATGAGGTATTCTAATATTAAATAGCAAACGCCTTCAAATTGTAGGAAACTGTCTCACATATTCTTGTAGACATCTGTGTCTTATTATCTTCTGATGTTTGACAGGAGTTGCATTAAATGCTCTGTTTTCTTCAGACAGCTTTTTCTAATTGCACTGAAATTAATTATTTTGCTACATACCACAGAAGTGCACAGAGCTATTGCCTTCATATTAAAAGCAAAGTTAAGTGTGTTATGAGCAAACCTGCTTTATGGGTGCAGGATGTGCTCCAAATGCAGCATCTGTCTTTGTTCTATTCTGGTCTATTTTAATCTAAGTGAAGGAACCAGTATCCTCGGATTCTTCTTTCCCCTGACTCTTGACTGGTGATGTTTTCTGCAGTTTTGGATGGCAGACACATTTTCTGCTGTCAAACACCACTGTAGCTGACCTGTAAATGTCTCAGTGTTAGAGCTCCATCTTCCACCCGGTGTACAAAGTGGTACTCAGCATAGCACTAGTGGCATTACAAATTTTTGACCGATGCAGATGTCATTTTACCGCCCACATTCTGTTAGTGGTAAATGTACTTGCTCCCATTTGTGCGCCCATGGGAATTCAGGTCTTAAAATGGGGTTTGGTCCGATGTTGTTGCAATTGCTATCTTTAGGCAGCAGAAAGCAATTTCACCATTGCAGTGTTTTTCTGCTTTCTAAAGGGCACGTTATTCCACAGTAAGATGTCCTATGTAGACATGTATGTCCTGTTCATCACGCCTTCCCTTTGCTCGCTACACACTAGTGAAGAATGGAACATTGACATCATCCACATTTTCTTCCACCCCCCACCCTGCCAAATTAATTATTTCCTCTGGTTTAGAGCTTCACACACACACATGAACATTCCCACTAAACCGATAGCGGTGGGAACCCTAGACTGTGAGCACGGGCCTTTGATTGAACATTAATTAACATGAGGGTTAGCATGTCGGGATATTTAAATCATCAATGGGGTTGAGCTGCTGTGCCTCATGCTCTAACGGCACAGACAGCGGAGACGCTGCTGGGCGAATGCTGCAAGAAATAAATTCAGAGTTTTTGGGAACCTTTAAATCATTAGATACTCGTTGAAGCCACTTCCACAGTTTAAATCCTCCATGATGACTATTTTCTTGTTATTTAATCCTGATAAAGGGTGCATTAAAGAGGAGCTGAAGGTTTCCTGTAGCAATCAACAACAGTAATATGTAGAGTTTTTGAGACCTCAAGACCAATGGCAAGGAATTTCAAATTTCTTACTCGCTGTTTTATAGAGAAGCACTTTCACTTGGTATTTATTTTTGATAAAGAGCACAACTCCCCCGTCCCTTTTGGTAGCCATCTATGTTAATATCTTTGTTCATCAAATCTCAGGCAGAACAGTTACATCAGCAACAGTTGAATATGCCCATATATGAATCATATCCATTTTAGCAGATAGGCTACAAACATCCAAAAGGTTGAGACCAAGAGCAGTACTTGATTTATAAATCAGCAGAAGTGTTGAAATATAAAGTAGAGTCTGGGCCTGGATTGGGTGGCACATTCCCAGAGAGCAACAGTAACAAAATAATTAGACCCCTCTGCTTATGTGGATTACTCAAGGATTCTTTCCCAGTATGTACTTTTTATTACAAAATCAGGGAGACCACCTCTAGAAATTGTAAAATTGTCATGTAAGGCCATGAGACTAATCAGACAGGCCACGTACAGTCAGAGGGGGAGAACCAGTGTAAGGGTGACGTGGTAACACCTGGCACACAGAGGTGCACATTCACCGGCAGGATGTGGCCGAAGTTAAAAAAGACAACAGAGACTAACAACATTATTTCATCTCATTGAGTTACTGTTAGCAGAAAACATGCCACTAGGCATGTGGTGGAAAACAAGCATATTGATGGAATCCAGGTCAGTGCAGTGGTAATCCAGAGTTTTCCACCCTTCTGGAGTCGGATGATGATGCTGCTGCGAGACGTTTGATTTACAAAATCAGGACCGGCCTGGATCTAAAAGAAAAGACATATGTTCGGAAAAAAAAAACGGGACGGTCATCTACCATTATTGTTTAAAGGTAGTGGGAGATAATAATTTGACTGGTTAAATTCATGTAGCACGAAAAACAGACACACCTTGTGCCTTACTTGGTGCTCAGAGCATGTATAGTTTAACGAGAAAAAAGGAGTTGGAGACAAACTTGCACCATAGACTTTAGACCATGCATGCTGCATTGTTAAATACAGGTTTTCTCAGTAACAAGAAGGACAAATCATTAAAGAAACTAAATTGATGCATGAATCTTCAGGGAATTACAAATAGTTGTAATTGTTTCTTTTTGGGGTAAACTTTAGAGCAAGTAGTGTTAAGCTGATAGAAATATGAACAGATTTAATTGTTTCTTTGTGTTTGTGGTGCCCTAGCACATGTGAAGTTTCCAGTGTTTCAGATGAACACAGTGACGAGTGCCCTCATCTCTGGAGTGATCATCCTGGGCGTCATGAGCATTTGCTTCTTCCTCTTCTCCCTCACCCTTCTCAAAGGCAAGAGCCCTCCTGTTAGCACCCTGCCTGGTGTCGGCAACCCAGCCTTCAACTGAGTGCCTCAACCCAACTCACTGTAGACACTCCTCCACAACCGACACTGCTGAGTGGGGGGGCAAACAATAGATGTGTTTCTCCATGTAGCAATTATACAGAAGAATAAAAGTTAAATGACGATTTAGAAAAATTCTAAAAGGTCTGTACAATGTGCATTAGAAGTAACTCTAGCCTAGGTCACAATGTGATCGTTTATCATGCAGATTTAACCCACCTAGTGGGGAAGCTCACACCTTAATGCAATACCTCAGCTACACAGCTTTCAATTGCAGGGTATAGAATCATTTGCAAAGCTTACAGTGTACAGTGCAACCCTTTGTTGCATCATCTAAAACTCACAAACTGAAGGAAATATAACAACACTTTATTTTTGAAAATATGACTTGAGAGAATGGGAGAAACTCTACTACATAGATTTTATAGTTATTGATTATGTGATTAAATGAGCTTACAGGAACCCTCAGGCTTGGTTGTTAAGCTTAAGTTTTTTTGACATGAAATCTAACTTCTAGAAGTATATTAATATAATAATTGGAGTAAATATTTAATTTATCAACATTACTACATTTTAGTCTTGTGATTAATCAATTAATAGTCCTGCTCTGCTTAACTATGTTGTTCTCTCACTCATATTTCATACAATGTGACAGCAATAAACATGTTTGTTTTATTTGTACATGTACCCAATATTATTGTTTATACCCCTCCTAAAATGTGTTCTTAAAATGCTATTGATGATTTATTCCTGAAATGTGCAAATTTGTACAATTGTACATATTGCAAACATTGCACTTTGACTTGTGATTAAAGCTGGTGTCTTATACACACAGTATGAATTTCCTCATAAACTCAGCTCCCCTACATTGGAAATTATGCCCTTGAGTCACTTGCAAATGGCACATACATGACCAACATGTGCATTTGATATATCTGATAACACATCCTTAGACATAACCGACAAATACTATATCATTCCAAAATTACCCTTTTTGTCTGATGCTAGGCTTTCACACCCATTTCCCTGGTTTAAAACCGTCAATTTCATCTATTGATACATATATTAAAACTAATACAGAGGTAACCGCTGCTATAAAGAAAGTTGCTGGTTTGGTTCAACCCAACAATATCGTATGTAAAATGTAGTGGTGACTCTTTATGGTAAGTGTACATGAATTATCATGTCCTCATGGATGAAAAAGCACTAAATTATTCAGGTAGTACTTCATGAACTATCAGTAATGTACATGTAATGTGCACATTTGTTGATGTAGTATAAGTATGTGTGTGTGTGTGTGGTTTGTGTAAGTCATATGTACACACAATAACATAAGCGGGGAGTTTGATTTCTCTCTTTTTATTTGGTAGAGGAGGTTTATGGATGTTTAAGTCTAACATGTACATGTGTGCATAATGGATTTGCATTTCTCTTCTTTATAGTCTCGGTTACATCACCTATATGACTAACTTTACCAACTACAGCATACTTAAACCAACCTTCTACAAAAACATGTATCCAAGTTTTTTCTAACCCCCTTGTCTCACCCTGTTAGCTGTCAAAACCAACAAATAATGCCATATAAAGATCAAAATAACTCATCAGCAAATTCATATAAATATGTATCATTACACAGGATTCCTTGAAGGTTGATTCAGAAGCAACTGGACTTCCTTTCTTAGCTTGAAGACGTTTCACCTCGCATCCAAGAGGCTTCATCAGTTCTAAACTGTTGGTACAAGGTCGGGATATTTATCCTCTGTGAGATGGAAACTAACTTGTGAGTCGTTAGGTAACCTGTTTCCTTTCCTTTTCTTCCTGGTCCTACCCAGTCCTCTTGTGGGTCGTTGTTTAGAACTGGTGAAGCCTCTTGGATGAGAGGTGAAACTTCTTCAAGCTAAGAAAAGAAGTCCAGTTGCTTCTGAATCAACCTTCAAGGATTATCATGACCTGGATGACTGAGAATCTACACACATACAAAAAAGCATGTTACACAGGATTAAATTAGGATACTCATAAGGAATGATTGTGTATGTAACTGTTATGTTTCTCAGACAGATTATGACCCAAGCGCAGAACTCAGAGCACAGAGACTAGATGAAAAGTTTAACAAAGATTTATTTTAAATAATGTGCACAGATTAATCCAAAAAACAAAGAAACTAAGTAGATTGGGCTGAGACTAGGACAGGCAGGTAATATCTTTACAGATGACCAAACTCACAGAGAGCAAACAGATCTCCAGGAGGGAACGGATGAATTTGTGGCACAGAAGACAGATGTCAGCATCAGGCTAACAAACAGGTTTCCCAAAACCTCAAAAAGAGCAAACGTGACGTGTTACCACCATGTATAACGGACAAAATGATGAATACTGGATGGAAAGCCAGGGCTTAAAAACTGCAGTGGACACGTGTGTCTGCACAGGAGATTGCTGGCAGGTGAGCCGTGGAGAAGGAGGAGGGAATGACCTGGAGAACAGACCAGGCAGCCATGCCCTGGAAACACAAGTACAATGCAAACACACAGATAGGGGAGAGACAGACAGGAACATAGGGAGAAGGGAGAAAACAGAAGAAACATGAGCGAGAAGAGGAATACTGCCGAACCTGACATGTAACATATTTCTGAGGGGGAATCTGTTTTAGTGTTACTGGAATATCTAAACAACACATTTAGTCCAGAGACAAGTGGCCATTTCGCCTGTTGAACAGTACTAGTACTACTAGAGTAGAAGACTAGTCCAACTAAATGTAGATCATCAGTAAACAATATTAGTATGTTTTTCCAGTGTGTTCTAACTGCATCAGCTGTCTCTGGAATATTGTCTGCATGAGGTCTTCATCATGTCCTCTGTGATCTCAGGGGTCAAGAACCTCCTTCATCACTTCATGGATTCACTTCATGGAACCACACCATCACATTTCACTTTTAGTTCAAATCCTGTGGTGTCTCCCTCTTCATCAGGGTTGGGAGGGTTACTTTAGAATGTATTCTATACAGTTACCATGTCAACATTGAAACTTGTTAGGGCCCGAGCAGTAAGCGTGCAAGGACCCTGTTGTTCTGCAAGGAATTATTTTCTGTTACTTTTGGATTACAGTATCTCAGTACCAAATATGCAAATAAATACAAGAGATGATTTGTTCTAAGTGTATCCTGTGAGACAACAGAATAATGTAACGTTAGAAAAGAAAATGGGGAAAGAATTTTAGTATTAAATTGTGTCAGGTGCTCAGCATTTAGAAACCCTTCTTTTCATTAAGCAAATTCAGACAGTAGCTTATAAAACTACATTGAAAGGGCAAAACACATGACCACATACACTCTAATAAATAATTTGTGGGGTTAGTAAGTATAACTAAAAACCAAGAGTTTTGTCTGCATAAAAAATTAAGTTTGCTACATGTACACATTATAGTCAGTTGATAACTTATTTTAAGAAGATGGTCTAAATGAAAATAAAGAAAACAGTCTTAACTCAGTAATATATCGATTTTGAACAAACATTTCTGCCTTAACTTAACAATATACAGTACCAAGTCTGACTCACCCAGACATGTTCTACTGCCAGACCACGCATGTCAAGAAATGGAGGGAATCTGACAAAGGAGGGAGAAACAGGATTTTATTCGCAACAACTAATAACTATCAGCACAAAGTGCAAGAAACCATTTTTACACAACACTAAAAGCCAGGGACGTGCACAGACATTTTGGGGGGCAGGGGCTCAAGTGAGAAAAGGGCAATTCTCGTAAAACAAAAACTTTTTAGACGAACATCAAAGCACACCAAATAAAACCATCAAAGCACTAACATCAAAGGACACCAAATAAAGAACATCAAAGGACATCAAAGGAAACAAGTCTATATAGGGGGCCCGGCCGCGGTTGGGTGTTGTGGGGCGGCCATGCAGATTGCGGAAAGGGTGTGGTTGGGAGGCGTGGTGGCTATGCCATCGCTGCCGGGCTGCAGGCTGGAGGGCGTCGGGGGTGGCACACCCACAAGTCTCCTATAAAGTCTACCACAGAAAAGATGCCTTTGGGAGAGCGTAACGCTGCAAACGACTCAGGAACGGAATTTAAAATGAGCAGGACTAGGAGCACCGTACCTGAGACCACATCCACTGTCACCAAGTGCTTGGTGACATGGTGAATTGTTGCGTCTCTGTAGGTCTACTAGACCTGCTGTTTTTGGGTTTTTTCCTATTCCGTCTTGGTTAATGCCTTGACAAATTGACTACGGACGGGACTAGGAGAACCGTACCTGAGACTCAACTGCCTAGGACCTCTCTCTCCCAACCTTCTCTCCGTCTATCTCTCACCCCAACCGGTCAAAGCAGAAGGCCGCCCACCATGAGTCTCGGATCTGCTCGAAGTTTCTGCCTTTTTATAAAAGGCAGTTTTACGTCGCCACTGTCGCCAAGTGCTTGCTCATGGTGGGTTGTTGGTTCTCTGTAGGTCTGGACGGATTGACAACTGACGGGACTAGGAGCACCGTACCTGAGACGACATCTGCTCTAGGATCTCTCTCTCTCTCTCTCTCTATCTCCGTCCGTCTCTTTCTCTCTCTCTCTCTCTCTCTCTCTCACCCCAACCGGTCAAAGCAGAAGGCCGCCCACCATGAGTCTCGGATCTGCTCGAAGTTTCTGCCTTTTTATAAAAGGCAGTTTTACGTCGCCACTGTCGCCAAGTGCTTGCTCATGGTGGGTTGTTGGTTCTCTGTAGGTCTGGATGGATTGACAACTGACGGGACTAGGAGCACCGTACCTGAGACGACATCTGCTCTAGGATCTCTCTCTCTCTCTCCGTCCATCTCTCTCCCCCCCTCTCTCTCTCCCCCCCCCCCTCTCCCCCCCCCCTCTCTCTCTCTCCCCCCCTCTCCCCCCCCCCTCTCTCCCCCCCTCTCTCTCCCCCCCTCTTATCTCTCTCTCTCTCACTCTCTCTCTCACTCTCTCTCTCACTCTCTCTCTCACTCTCTCCATCTATCTCTCTCTCACTCTCTCCATCTATCTCTCTCTCACTCTCTCCATCTATCTCTCTCTCACTCTCTCCATCTATCTCTCTCACCCCAACCGGTCAAAGCAGAAGGCCGCCCACCATGAGTCTCGGATCTGCTCGAAGTTTCTGCCTTTTTATAAAAGGCAGTTTTACGTCGCCACTGTGGCCAAGTGCTTGCTCATGGTGGGTTGTTGGTTCTCTCTCTCTCTCTTTTTGTTTTTTTCCTGAAATAACTTCTGAATTTAATTAACATAAAATCTATTTGATTATAATATGAATAATATATGTTAATGCATTGTTTAAAGTGTTCATTATTCTTAATGGTATTGTTAACATTTGTCATGTTCTTTTAATTTTTAGCTTAAATTTCTGGATGTAATGTTGAATTAAGATTTAGTTAAATTTGTTAATGAGTAAACACAGATCAGATATACAGTCTCTCTCTCTCTCTCTCTCTCTCTCTATCTCTCTCTCTCTATCTCTCTCTCTATCTCTCTCTCTATCTCTCTCTCTATCTCTCTCTATCTCTCTCTCTCTCTCTCTCTCTCACCCCAACCGGTCAAAGCAGAAGGCCGCCCACCATGAGTCTCGGATCTGCTCGAAGTTTCTGCCTTTTTATAAAAGGCAGTTTTACGTCGCCACTGTCGCCAAGTGCTTGCTCATGGTGGGTTGTTGGTTCTCTGTAGGTCTGGACGGATTGACAACGGACGGGACTAGGAGCACCGTACCTGAGACGACATCTGCTCTAGGATCTCTCTCTCTCTCTCTCTCTCCGTCCCTCTCTCCCTCTCCGTCCCTCTCCGTCCATCTCCGTCCATCTCTCCCTCTCCCTCTCCCTCTCTCCCTCTCTCTCTCTCCCTCTCTCTCTCTCCGTCTCTCCGTCTCTCCGTCTCTCCGTCTCTCTCTCTCCGTCTCTCTCTCCGTCTCTCTCTCTCCGTCTCTCTCTCTCCGTCTCTCCCTCCGTCTCTCTCTCTCTCTCTCCGTCTCCGTCTCTCTCTCCCTCTCTCTCTCTCTCTCCGTCTCTCTCTCCGTCTCTCTCTCTCTCTCTCCGTCTCTCTCTCTCTCCGTCTCCGTCTCTCTCTCTCTCCCTCTCTCCGTCTCTCTCTCTCTCCGTCTCTCCGTCTCCGTCTATCTCTCTCCGTCTCTCCGTCTCCGTCTACGTCTATCTCTCTCTCTCTCTCTCTCTCTCTCTCTCTCTCTCTCTCTCTCTCTCTCTCTCTCTCACCCCAACCGGTCAAAGCAGAAGGCCGCCCACCATGAGTCTCGGATCTGCTCGAAGTTTCTGCCTTTTTATAAAAGGCAGTTTTACGTCGCCACTGTCGCCAAGTGCTTGCTCATGGTGGGTTGTTGGTTCTCTCTCTCTCTTTTTGTTTTTTTCCTGAAATAACTTCTGAATTTAATTAACATAAAATCTATTTGATTATAATATGAATAATATATGTTAATGCATTGTTTAAAGTGTTCATTATTCTTAATGGTATTGTTAACATTTGTCATGTTCTTTTAATTTTTAGCTTAAATTTCTGGATGTAATGTTGAATTAAGATTTAGTTAAATTTGTTAATGAGTAAACACAGATCAGATATACAGTACACATATTATATTGTATAATATGCGTAGGGTTCGGGCCAAACTTGGTAAGTTGATGAGAAGAAGAGCACACTGATGATACAGGGTTAGGGCCAAACTTACCCTATATCATCAAGTATCAACACTAGCTCTACATCATGCAACTACAACAATAAAATGCTACTTAAGATGAGATTAGATTAGATGAGATGAGATAAGATATTCCTTTATTATTCCCCCAACTGGGAAATTTGCAGTGTTACAGTAGCACAGTGGATAGCAAAAATAGAATAAGCAAAAATAGGAACAATATAAAGAGAGGAGAAGTCTATTCTGTATCATTCTTATGCCATTATTTAACAAGAAGACCTTACATACACTTTGACTCAGTCAGTCTATCTCCACCAAAAAACCTTAAGAAGGTAAAAGGACAGATACTTATTGCTTTATAAATGAACACTCCAACCTACCAGACAGAATACAGTATGCAGAGCCCATATTCCAACCAGGAAGTTGATTAGTTCTCTTTTATTCATTTATTTTCCATCCCACTCCTGATGGCAGATGTAATTGTAAATCTGTTTAGTGTGTAATCAGTGTGCTCTTCTTCTCATCAAAGATAGTGTCACAAAAGTCTGAAGCAAAGAAGTCCGAGCAGACAGTAACTAGAGAGGCCACATCAAACAGCACCAAACATACACTTTCTGCAAAGACTGTAAAGGTTTCTGAAAAAGAGATTGAAATAACATTTATTCTTCACACAATAGAAATGATTCAGGACAACATGGTTAAATATGAAACACGGATGTTAGAAATAACCCTAACCATAAACAGTAAAAAGCACCAAAACATTGACATTGACAATAGAAATAAAAAATTAGTGTATATTGTTGTGAAAGTATTGTTCAATTATTGATATTAGGCATGTCAGAATCAGAATCAGAATCTCTTTATTGTCATTGTACAAGTACAACGAAATTGAAAATAGCAGCTCTTCAGTCTCAGTGCAATTTAAAAAGTGAAACAAGTGAATAAAGCGAATAAATATAGAATGTACACATTTACAGATTTGCACTAGAATGCTCAATGCACAATATTGCTGTTATGAAAAGTTCAAACTTTAAGTTTTGTGCAGCATTTAATGCGATGACAGCTCTGGGAAAGAAGCTGTTTTTTAGTCTATTAGTTGCTTTGATGGCCCTAAAGCGCATGTGGAAGGCTCTTGGTGTACATCTGTCTCCTGTTGAGTTAGCTTGGGCTAATTCTGGTAAAGATGGAGACATTCTGGGCACATCCAACTGGGAGAACATGTTGCAGACCCAGAAAACAGCACACTAGAGGGATTAAATACTGTATGACATCTGGCAGGGCCTTGGGACCCCTCAGAGAGCATTAGAGGCTGTGTTAGAATTTGTACCATCAGAGAATATAATGCAAAAGCACAACTCAAAAAAACAAACTCCATACTGTCAGAGCCCTTGTTTGCCAAGCTGCAATCCTACCATGGGAGACAGAAATAGATGCACACAAGTTGAGGTTAAGGGCGGCAGTCACTTATCATAAGATCGATGGATCGATCTAGTCTACATGTCGAAGTGTCCTTGGACAGATACTGAACCCCAGATTGTTCCCAATGGCTGTTTCATTGGTGTGTGAGTGTTGGTGTGAATGGTTACTGCTCCTAATGGGCAGGTGGAGCCTTGCATGGTATGAATGCGACCTCTGTATGAATGTTGGTGTGAATGGGTGAATGCTGGCTTGTGTTGTAAAGTGCTTTGAGTGGTCAGTCAGACTAGAAAGGTTCTATATAAGTACAGTCCATTTACTCATGAAGCACCTGCAGCTCCCAGATGATCTGGTTCCTAATGGCTGGTTTGATCTCTAGGTGGATCAGCACAAAAGACATCAGGTATTATCTATCTCATGTCACACAGTCCATGAATGATAAGAGATTCAGCTTATCAAAATTTGACACTATACTCTGAAAACAGATGATGCCTCTAAAACATCAATTCCTGTTTGATGTCACCTATTGAAAGAAAATAGAAAAATGCCTTTATTGTTTGAACTAAAGACCTCCATTTAGTCAGCTATCAGGGTCGCAGCTTACCTTCCTCCCCATCATCAGACCAGACTGTTAAAGTGTTAAAGTGACAGTTGCAATAAATAGTTTACTAGCACTATGAAATGATGTACAGAGGTAGAAATATTTACAGACATTACAGTGCAGTGTATGATGGTTGGTGGGTTATGGCAGAGATATGTTGAACAGTTTAATGGCAGTGGGAAGGAATCAGGAATGGGCTAAGATTATTGACTCCAAATAAATTTTTAATTGTCACATGAAGTCTGTTATAAAATCTTTTTTCATCTTAGAAACGTAGCCAGAATAAGAAGTTACATGTCAAGACAAGATCTAGAGAAACTAATTCAGGCTTTTATTTCCAGTGAGTTAGATTTCTGTGATGGTCTCTTCTCAGGCCTCCCCAAAAAGACACTCAGACAGTTACAGCTCATTCAGAATGCTGCTGCTGAGTCCTAACAAGGACCAACAGATATGAGCATGTCACACCAAGTCTGAGATCACTGCATTGGCTACCAGTATCACACACCATCGACTTCAAAATAATGTTACTGGTTTGCACTTAATGGTTTAGGGCCTAAATACATCTCTGACTTGCTTCCATGCTATGAACCCTGTAGACCTCTAAGATCGTCAGGGACCAGTCTAGTAAGTGTTCTTAGAATCAAGACAAAACAGGGTGAACCCGTGCCAACCGCTAGAGGACTATGGCCTCAGTATATGGGGTGCGCTCTAACCACTGCGGTATCTGCACCCCAAAAGTAGCATTTTGTGTTATATTTGTGAGTGATTTTGCCAGTGAAATGAATATAAAATGGGGATCAAATCATTTTTCCTCAACTGTAAATATTATAGTTTGATGTATCACAAAGAAAGCTACATTTCTTTATCTTATCTTTGTTTGTCTGCAGGAAAACATCACAGCATTTCAAGTGAAGGGTAATTAATGCTTTTCATCTGGGTACAGCAAACAACTGCTATTGTCCATGCTGGCTCACTGTCACACTGTCATGGCTAACTGAGACATTTGAAGAGGCCAGAGCCATTATCAATGTTGGTAGTAACTCCTGTGCTTTTTCTGCTCTGAGCAGTCAGGAGGCCTAATTGGTGGAGCTTTGCAGAGAATCACATGAGGTCATTACTTAATCGATAAATAATAGGACACGATGTACCTGGAGAGGGGGTACAATTAGCCAAAATACAAAACACTTGTGGGAATGAACCAACCAAACGTTTCATGGTCTGTGACATTGTTTTATCTCTATATATTATACTTAGAGAGTAACAGACTGAGTCCTGACAGACTGTGTAAAGCTGCAGCCCAAGGACCCCTTTTTGTTGGTTTTGTAAAGCCGAACTGACACCTTGAACAGACGAAAGTTGTGGCAGAAAAAAGACACCTTCTGACCTTGTGAGAACCCGTACAGGCCTCTTCCTCCAATCTTAAATGTCAGAAATATGGCAGCCCCAAGCAGACACACCCATCCTGTTACACCACATGTGGAGCAAAGTAATCTGCCTCTTTGTATTCAGTCCTTCCTTTTCACTGGTCTGAAAATGTTCAGCAAATCATCCGTCCATCTTTTGGTTCCTTAAGTCAGCTACAGAACAATAATTAGGAAATTTAAAAATAAATCAAACATTTTTATTGTCATATTTGGCCTGTTAGTCATTTATAACAGTCTAACATGGCACTTTTGAAAGTACTGGACCTCTATAATACTGACAAGTTCAGATCCCTTCTTGTTTCCTCTTACAACAAATTATAAGTGAGACATAAAGAACATTTATTCATCATTTGGGCTTTAAATTTTCTTTCATATGATAAGTGGAAACACTGCAGGTGAAATGATGAAGAGGGCGCTTTAGGACACATTGCACATCTGGAGTTGCTAAAAAACTCAGGAATATACATCCTAATGTGTCTATAAGTGTAGTTATTGACGTCTTGCCCAATAATATACTGACTGACTGTGTAATGGACTTGGCTAGCTGCTGCTGTAGACTGCCTACGTGATAACAACTGTTGGATGGCGCAAAATTTCCTTCAACTTAACAATTCAAAAACAGAAATTTTATTGTTCGGCCCACCGCATCCAGTTTTAAGTCTTAAAACAAAAAGTTTAAGCTTAGTCCTTTGTTCATCACCGCTCACCTCCACACAAGCCAAGAAAAAGCACAACTGGGACAGGAGCTGAGAGCTGGGAGGTGCTGCCTGCTGTCTGACGTCACTGCAGAGAACAGCTGACTGTGTGCTCACCGCTGTGCAGGAGACGTGGAGGGAGGGAGGGGAGAGAGGGCATCGGGCTCCACAGTCTAATCTCCTGACCTGATATTTTGATTTTTTATTCAATCAATGTATTTGTTTGACAGGAAAGCTGTGTGCAAACAAGAATATATATTTATACACAGTACATTCGTTTATTTAAAAAGAAGAAGAAAAACACCCCAGAAAAAGGGGAGGAAAACGGGCAGGTGCTCAAGCCCCTTTTATGTGTATGTGTGCACTTGCCTGCTAAAAGCTTTACATTAGCTAATTCGGTGGTGCTAACATTTAAGATGGTAGACTTTTAGCTAATTGGTGTGGTAATTCAGACCTAACATTAGTCTTTTTTATATTTTGTTTTAAAAGTGACAGACGAACGGTGTTCATTGACACTGAATTTCCGTAGCAGTAGCTGTAATTCTGCAAAGGTAAGATAAGCGTTTTGCTTCTTCCTAATTTAAAATTGGTGCAGTGCAGATGCATGCTTGTATAGCGGGTTCGTACTCTCTCTCGTGCGTTGTGTTTGAATAATGCACCCAGTCTGTCATCTTTTGGCTCCACACGCCATTTATTTCCTGGCAAAACATGGTGGTAAAAGCTCCAGTCTCTCACAGCAATGCAGAAAACACACGGTAGCTTCAACATGGCAGACTGCTGATTTAGCACATTAAATAAAACCATATAATCTTAAAACACAGTTAAACATGTACCTGGCAAAACATGGTGGTAAGCTCCAGTCTCTCACAGCAATGCAGAAAACACACTAAAATAAACAAATAATTGCATTACTATTTCGACCATGCAGGCAGCCGCACGAGGGGTTAGCTTCATGCTAACGCTAGATTAGCGACATACATTAATTCATAAAATAAACATTTCTTGCACATTTGAGACCTTTGAACGTACAATAAACATAAAATGCACACAACAGAAATGTCTCACATATCTCAGGCAAATTAAAAACCGGGTTAACCAACGAAATAAGGTCAGAAAAAGGCAGAACATAACACCATCGACCTACCGGTAGCTTCAACATGGCAGACTGCTACCTGAGGACGGGTTTCCCCGTGAAGTCTGCCGGAGTAGGGAGGCGTTGAAAGCCATATTGTAGAATGCCACAGGAATGGGTTTAAGTAACATTTATAAGCTATTCTTTTTAATGAGTTGAGTGTGCATTAGCACATAAAATATAATTTAGCTATTTTGGGTGTTATCTGCTGGTGTTCCGTTGTTATCTGCTGATACATAAGCACAATTGTAACTTTTAAGCTAAAATATCTTTGATTTGGCAACATTTAGAAACGTTTTTTCCATTATTAGTATATAACTTAACACTGGAAATCTATAGTTGGTTTTGTTAAGGCCTCATAAACATCATCCTTCTGATTCTGATTCTGACCTACCAGGATCATGGCGGGGATGTCACCAATGAAGTGATGAAGATTGTTGTAACCAGAAGTGCCATAACATCTGAACCAGCCAGCGCAAGGATTGTACTTGAGGGAACAGAAGTCCTAGCAGACCTGGATGTACCCAGAGCCTGTGCCTTGCTAATGGGGCTGATATACACACTCAACCTCAGCTACCCAAAAGAACTTTCGAAAGATATTCTTCGAGCTGGATGATCTGAAAGCCAGTTCTAAGGTAATATCTCTAAAAAGTAAGCTGCTGTTTGGAATATTGTAAAAATATTGTAAAATTACTCAATTTAAGTTATTCTAACTTGTTTACTTTAATTTCATTTTATTCAGAAATGTCCATTATTGCAGCCCAAAACAAGTAAGGGCAAAGGGGGCTGGCTTGCTTCAAAAACTCCCATACACTGGAAACAGGGACGTCAAATAGTCCTCAACCAAATAATCAATCAATAATCAATAATCACCCTCTCCAAACTGCCACTTGACATCACAGAGTATGTCGCTGCTTGCAGAGGAACTGTCAAAGGACACAATCCAAGCAACATGGGAAGGTAGTCAGGCAGCCAAGGAAAGTGATGTGGCCTATGTCACTGTGTTGAGCTTGTCAAAGGAGAACTCAGACACAAGCATACTTGGACCCTGGCAAGCTATAAGCCTCCTTCATGTGGCTGAAAGATGCACTGCAGATATAAATCTAGAATAATAGTAAAATAGAATCATAACTATTTTATTTGGCAACCCAAATAAAATCTCCTGTGACCCACCTGTGGGTCGTGACCCAGACTTTGGGAACCATTGATGTACAGAAGAGTATGGCGGCCCGACCGATGCTTGCGGCGGCCTCTCCTAGTACTTAAACAGTGTATTTGTGTTTGTCTTCACCTAACTCTCACAATCATGGGAGATATGTGTATGATTGTCAGTCCCTCTTGGATATCGGCAGCAAGATCCACTGCTGTGAGCGATGCTGGCTGGGAGCGCTGGATGTACAGTACTCAGTGAACTCAGACTGTTACGCTCGACAGGCCCCAGGGAGACCACGGCCCTGCATGGCACTACACCGGCAAGGAGGCGCCGAAAGCAGTGTGACAGGACGCAGAAGCGCGGCAAGCGGGGAGGTGTGTTAGCTAGGCTAGCTGCTAACCCAAACAAGCTGGCGGTTCAGACCTTAATACTAGCCAACTTTTACTCACTGGACAATACAATGGATTACATCAGACTTTCAAGGACTTCACTACGAAACATGAGAGACTGCTGTGTTTATGTTTCACTGAGACGTGGCTGAATAACAACTTCATGGACACCACGATCCAGCGTGATGGACTAATGCGACACAGAGCTGACAGAGTAGCTTCGCTGTCTGGTAAGCTACGTGGTGGCAGTCTGGCTGTGTATGTCAACAAATCATGGTGTCAGGACACACAGGTAGTCTCTCAGCTCTGTTCACTGCATGTGGAGTTTATGTCTGTGAAATGCCGACCCTTCTATCTACCACGCGAAGTCACTCTCGCCAAAGTTTTACCGACATGTTGATTTTGCAACAAGGGTAAACAATACACTGGACTTAATCTACACCAACATAAAGAACTCATACAAATCTTCACCACTCCCCCACATTGGCAACTCTGACCACCTAACTGGTTTTATTAACACCTGCATATAAACCAAGAGTAAAACAGGCTAAATCTGTTCTAAGGGAAGTCAGAGTGTGGCCAGAGGGCTCAGGATGGTTTTGAAACCCCACAATGGGGTGTGTTCAAAGAGGCGGCCACACACAACAGCAGCACTAATTTGCAGGATTTACGCTGTCATTGGATACATTAAAAAGTGTATTGATGATGTTACTGCTGTGAAAACCATCAGGATAGGTGGCAATCAGAAACCTTGGCTGTATGGAGAAATCCACTCACTGTTCAAGATCCGCAATGCTGCTTTTAAATCTGGAGACATAGCAGCATACAGATTAGCTAAATCCAATCTGTCCCATGGCATCAGAGAGGCAAAGATGAGGTATGGCCAGAATCTCAACAGTCACTTTTCAGCCAATTAGCACACAGGGCTTCTGGACCATCACAGACTTTAAGACCACCATTCACACATGCTGTACTGACCCTTCCCTACCGGACAGAGACAGACTGAATGATTTTAACACATGCTTAACACCACGGCACAGAAACTGACACCCTAACCCACCAGAGTGAAGCGAACCTTCTGCAAAGTCAACTGGCGTAAGGCTGCCAGTCCTGACAACATCCCTGGAAGTGTCCTCAAACAGAACAGCTTAAGGATGGTTTTACTGACATCTTTAACATCTCCCTCAGCCAAGCAGTAGTGCCCACCTGCCTCAAGAGTGCAAACTCATTCCTGTGCGCAAGAAACCAAACCCATCCTGCATGAATGACATTTGCCCCGTGGCTGTCACACCAATAGTGACAAAGTGTTTTGAGCGTCTGGTCATGGAAGACATTAACGCTTGTTTTCCCACGAACCTGAGCCCTTCGCAGTTTGCGTACAGATTCAACTGGTCTACTGATGACGCAATATCCACCATCCTTCACCTCACCTTGTCTCACCTTGAAAATCGGGATACCTACGCCAGACTGTTCTTCACTGACTTCAGCTCAGCCTTCAATACAATCATACCACAACAACTAATGGAGAGGCTGAGGTCTCTGGAAGTGGATTCTGGTACCTGCAATTGGATCCTGGATTTTCTTACACAGAGACAGCAACCAGTCAGAGTTGACAACCAGACATCCAGTATTTTTTATTTATTTATTTGTTGGTTTATTTACCAGGGACAATGCACATTAATGAACATTACTATAAATGTGCCAGAGTTAGCCAAAAGGCTATTTCCATCTGTAGTCCCTGGACAGATGCTAAAAAGTCACCCTAAAAAACAGAATATAAAATTATAATTGCAAAGTTACTCATCATTTGTAAGAGTGCAGAACAAAAGAATATTAAAGTTAAACGAAACACAATACTGCAATGTTAAGCACTAATTAAACTAATTAAAACATGGAATAACGGGACTAATAAAACAACACATGTTAAACAGATACAATAATATTGTTAATATAAAACATGGACTAAAGACAACATAGTGCGACAAGGTTAGAAGAGAAATTGACTAAAAACATGCACAGAAGAAGCATGGACATAAAAGCATGACCAATATAAAAACAGGCAAATTAGTCTGACACAGAAAAACAACAACAAAAACATGCAAGCAGGTACATGAAGGCCTGGGTACATGTGCATCTCAGGGAGCAGTGGCTCACCACAGGGCTGCATCCTGAGTCCACTGCTGTTCACCCTCCTAACCCATGACTGTACTGCCAGATTTGCCAACAATCATATCATAAAGTTTGCTGATGATACAACAGTTTCGGGTCCCATTAGTGAGGGTAACGAGGCCGCATACCGCATGGAGGTGGAGCAACTGACAGCATGGTGCAATGAACACAATCTTTTTCTGAATGTCAGCAAGACCAAGGAAATGGTCATAGACTTCAGGAAAACCCGCAGAGTGCATCCCTCCCTGACAATAAATGGAGAGGCAGTGGAGAGAGTCAGTAGCATTAAGTTCCTGGGGGTGCACCTGACTGAGGAGCTGACCTCCACCATGAACAACATGGCCATTGTCAAGAAGGCCCAACAGCTGCTCCATCCCCTTCATAAACTCAAGCAGGGTAGCCTACCAACTTCATCTCTCACTACCTTCTACAGGGTCACCATTTAGAGTGTTCTCACATTCTGTATCACCTCCTGGTTCAGATCCTGCACATTGAACAGGACAGTGCAGGGAAGATCATAGGTGCTCCTCTCCCATCCCTGCTGGAGATCTTCAACCAGTGCTGCAACAGCAGAGCCTCCAGCATCACCGGAGACCCTACCCACCCCTCCCACAGTCTGTTTTCCCTCCTCCCATCAGGGAAAAGGTACAGGAGTATCCGTACCAGAACCACAAGTCTTAAACAGCTTCATACCTCAGGCTGGGAGGATCATGAACACTGCCTCCCCTTCCTCTCACTGAGTCATTGGGTCACTGACAACCACCCCCACCCCCACCCCAACACACACACACACACACACACACTCACATGGTCCCTCCCCTCACTGGGACACTTATTGCTGCTGTGACATCCAAAATTTGTTGTGGTTTATTGTGTGTTTCTTTGGTTTGTGTATTGTGTAGATGTTTTTAGAATGAGTTATCTTAGCCTTATTTTATTATATTCTTCATTGAATGTTTAACTTATTTATTACCCACTGCTGGTACAGGGGTACACAATTTAATTTTTGATTGTACATAAGTGCACAATAAAATGACAATAAAGGAATCTTGGAATCTTGAAATCTTGAACAATCTTGTGATAATCTGCTATTTGTAGATAAGTGTGGACATTTAAAGGGTTATCATTGTGAAGAAAACGTGATATATAGTGAAAGCAGTCCTCATGGGTACAGTGGAGAAGGACACTGTGTATTGTTTTGGTTAATCTGCTGGAAAGGTCACTAAGGTAATGTTATCAATCAGACAGCTACACCCACCTATTATCTACAACAAGAGAGCTTGCGGGTCAAATTGCTCAGTGTGTCTTCTCATATTTTCCTTTATGTAAAAGTAAGCATTCACATGTCTGACAAATAATGGGGATTAAGGTGGTGACTCTTCAGTACACCTTCAGTAAATCATAGTAAACTTTTTTTTTTTTTTAAAAAGTGATCCATGACACACGTTTGAATTTTTCCTCTACAATTGAAACTTTTCTGAAAAACTGTAACATATTGAGCAACGATACACTCAGTCCGCTTGAGCAGAGGCCTGATTCCAAACAACTTTGGATGCTGTGTTATACATTAACAAAAACAAATTTGTATAGAGGTGTTTTTAGCCTGGTTCATATGCCTCTCTCCCTCCGCCGCCTCCCGGGTCTTCCAGCCGGTATGATGATCCACTGAGACCCCGGTGGACGTACGATCTCACACAGGATGTTCTCTTTATTGTAATTCCTGATGGAATTTAATTCACTGGTCGACAGACAAACAAACAAAACACACATTAACAACCACATCGTAGAGAGCAAAGCCACGCCGCCATCTTGCCATAGGTAGACGGCTTCAACAGATATGTTGGCTTCCCAAAGAGGATTCTTTTTATTTACAGGGGCCATCATCATACATGTAACCCAGGCAAAACATAGAAAAACATATTCTCATAAATTACACTCAGAATAATCTTACAAGTCAAATTTAAGGCACATGTTCATGGCAGCACATCCTCACCTTACTCTCCTCTCTGGAATCTAAAACCTCACTGCTGATATAAGGCGATCAATGATACCTTAATCACAAAATGTAGATGTGCTACAATATCTTTAACAACAGGAAATCACATCCTACTACTGATCATTTCAGAAGCAACTTTCATTACTGCATCACTTTAAAGGGAAATAATTCTCACCTCACAAATTAATTTTGCATGTTTCAATAAACCAAACGTCACATCCATCATTACATTCTGCTGCCAAGAAAACCCTCCACTTGGTTTGGCCTGATGTCACCCATGACATCATCACCATCAATATCACGAAATGCTGGGCGGTTCCCTCCCAAACATTTTGTCCTGCAGGGTGAGTCTGAACAAAAGAACAAGCGGTTCTATGTATGAAAAAAGAAACATATTATTTAACAACATTCAGGTCTGCAACACAATAAAGGTAACTGACAGTACTTTATGAGTGTGTTTGTTTGAACTTATGCTTATGAGAAATGCTCATATATGAGGTTGGTAATTCTAATGAACGTATCCTCTGCAGTATGTCCTGGTTTTCCTTTGCCAGGACGGTCCTGGAGAGAGACAGTTTAAATCATAGCATTTGGTGGTTTTTTAAACCGCACTTGAAGATAAATTCAGCTCTTTTCCTTTTCCTGATTGACTGACCTTCATGTCTTTTTCAGTTTACTTAGTTGAACAATTACACATTTTCAGTCCAACACATTCAATTAGAATGAAATCTACTGTAGTCTGTGCTTAGTATCAAGTAATTTCAAATATTTTTTCAGAGTACTTTTTGTGAGCCACCAATGACACAGTGCTAATGAAGCATTGTGTAAAGATTCTTCCAACCAATGAAAACACAGCACCCATGTTCAATACCTGCACCATCTTCTGGGACATGGAACTGTCCCTCAGGATCATCTTTGGGTCATGACAAAGCATTTTTCTTTTCTTGTTAATGCAAACACTTTCTCCTAAAAAGGACACCAAGCTATTGTGTATTATCCCTAAGGATTTAACACTCACTTCATGAAGTCTCATCCTGGCATTCTAAGGGAATCTGCAGGAAAGGAAAAGAAGCGAGGCCATTGTCCCTCATAAAGACTGACTGTGTAGGGTTTCACTAATCACCCCTAAGGCATGGTTCATAGAACTCCATGTACAAAACTGTTCCCATACACTAAAGATATAGGTGGACTCGCAAATCAACACTGACCTGGTTTCTGTCCAATCCTAAGAAAGAGGCATAGCTATATAAGAATCCGCTCCAACTCTACTGTTAACATTAATTGTTCAAACAGTGGACAGGCAGTGAAGGGGGACAACATTATTGGACCAGCTAAGGTGGGTGCCAAGAAAGGTCACATTAACGTCCACAGAAATGTCAGGTTCCTTTGATGAATCATTTTCTTTTGCTTTACAGATATGTCCATACCACTGATGGAAAACATGAGCCTTCTTAGCTTTCTCCTCATGGCATCAATGGTGGCCAAAAGCAGTCAGTTAACATGCCAAAATGATTTGCGACGTCCAGGTAAGATATGTCTGCTTCTCCTCTTTCTGGTGTGTTTTTATTACTTCTTAGCTGTCTTTTCAGGTCCCGAATAGTTAATATCAGGCTTATTATTTCATCTCCACCTCAGGACCTCTAAAGGAATGTACCTTTGCCACACAACAAAGCAGGCAAACTGGAATATCACATTTATAATTGAAAATTTTCCTACATAATTTTTTCATCTAGACATTAAATTAGTTTGTGAATTCATTGGATTCAATGGACAATTGTAGAATTACTGGCTTGCCTCTTTTACAGAAAACACCGACATCTCTGTTAACTGTGGCACTTCTGAGATTAGCCTGGCTATCCTAATCTGTCCTGTCGTCTACACCGGCTACAATGAGTCTCTGCTCATACTTAACCAGATGTTCAACAAGCCAGAGTGTGAAGGAACCCTGGATGAATCCGTCACCCCACCTGTTGTCAGGTTCACCTTCCCCATCAACATGACTAATTCTTGTGGCAGCACCTTCCTGGTTAGTAGAGGTTGAAGACGGAGTACAATTATGGGGAATCCATATGTTTTCAAAGCATCCTCTTTATCTGTTTGTTTGACTGTACTGTAAATGTTGCCTCCAGACCACCAGTGCACCTGGCACAGGGATCTTTGCGGACTTCTCCAACGTCCAAACGGTTAATATCAGTGGTGAGGTGCGCTCCCATGATCCAACCACGGGCATAGTCACCTATAACACTGAGCTCAAATATTATTATTCCTGTGCTTACCCTTTGGAGTATCTCATCAACAACACCCAGGTGGACGTGTAAGAACTCTCTTTGTATCCATCCAATGTTTTTCTGATGTTTACTGTATGTACCAGGACATGTTATTGCATGCAGAAATTGACAGTGTCTGTGACCAAGTATGAGAAGTGATGGTAAGTAATCTATAACAATAGTGAGTTATAAACAGATAGTTTGGTTTTTGAGGAACAATTTTCCTGATAAAGGTGTGCTGCAAAGTCAAGACCACCTTTATTTCCACTGTGATTGCAGTGTAAAGGCAATAAAGCATTAAATAGTGATAATTAAGTATAATTAACATGCAGCTCTTCTCAGAAACAGAGAAATGCACAATTCAAACTTTCAAGAAATCACCTAGTTCACTGTGTGCAAAAAACTTTGATTGCAACTTTGTTCACAAGTTCAGATTTTGTTTACATACACAAAACAGCAGACATTAGCAGACAAAAAATTGACAATTTTAAAGATGCAGGGTGTATTTCTCTGCTTTGATGATATTTCAATTTAAAACATTAACAATCTAAATTGTATGAATATATTTGGCTTCAGGCATTGTAAATAAGGAAATCTTCAAAAACCTAAACAAATATCCCTTTGTGTTATTGTGGTCATTAAACAATTGTAACCACCGATTATGTGTTACTGTAATGGTTTCTGACATCACACCCTGTCCAATTTAGGTCAGCTTCTTCCATTGCAGTGAGGGACAACAATGGAAGCTTCATCAGTACTTTGAGCATGCAACTCTACAGTGTAAGTAAAGACAGAGATGTCATAAGGAGTATAAGTGCTGGTTGTAACAGCAGTTAGCCTAACTCTGACTTGTGCTTTGTTTTTGTCATCATTTAGTAATGTTGTAATTCTTGTTGCATGTCTACATGGTCTAGTGCAGGGATTTTAAAGGGCTCAAAAGATTTTAAGGGAAGGCTCAGTGAATTAGGGTAAAATAATACTGTATTGTATTAGTTAGTACGTTATCAAATGAAGATCACTTACCCAGAATGGACTAAATGTGTGTGATTTCATTGAAGAGTTCAGAGATACAGTAGTTTTGGTAAATGTGTCTTTTTTCCATCTTTCCCAGAGTGAGAAATTAGTAAATGCCTGAGGACAGACTTTTGTGATGTATTTTGTGTAATCTTATGTTAAACAACTGTATAGCGTGGCTAAATTGTTGAGTGTCTTTGTGATGAAAAAGCAATCAAGATACCATAGGCATCCATGACTGGAGAAAAGATAAGTGAACTAAGGTGAGGTGAGGCAGTGTCTTTCCCAAAGCTTGTCTAGGGGGAAGCCGACATTCTTACATTTTGTAAACCTCTGGTCTTGCGTGTTTTGTAAAGGAAATTAAAATTAAGTAGAATTTATGCGACTGTTTTATTGTGAAAGAACAACAACAAAAGGTGCCAAAGTCAGACATGTATTTTATTCTGGATCATCTATACTATTCAAATCAATAAATTCAATCTCACTCTGGGCCCTATTTAAATGATAGAAAGTACAATGGCCCAAGTGCTTTTAGGGCATGTCCAACACCCTTCTGCTTGTGAAACAGTGTACAATCTGGGCACAAAATAAGGCCAAATTAATTATAGGTGTGTTTTGGGTGATATTTAAATGAGGAGGACGAGGAGGCCTGGCTGCTGCACTTCATCAATGTGATTAATAGTGAGTGTCGTGCAGTTAGGTGAAATAATACATCATAAATGAAGTCGCATCTCCACCAGTACCTGAGTAGCAGCTACACAGTCTTCAGCTGGAAGCCATCCTTCACTGATGTTTCACTCCTTTAATGCCAGAACATCTCAGGTTGGTGGAGCAGCAGATAGGGATGTCTCCCTGCGGCTCGCTGCAGCTGGATGTAGATAGTTTGGTATTTCCACTATGTGGCTTCTTTATTCCCCCAGCTCTTTGCAGCCATGAGCCAAGAGCATCCCTTTTCTTATTCTACAGAGAGATCTTTTAGGACTTTCCCGACTTTTGCCGATGTGAAGCCAATGTCTGTCAGGTAGTGTTTGGTTAACAAGTTCCAGCAGCCAACTTCCACATAAGGAAGAAAAAGGCTGTAATACTTGTGCACAGTGAATCAGATGATAGACTTTAGGCCTCTGTTCTGCCAAAACCCGTAAGCTCTCTTTGAGTTTAACAGACTTGACAAAGGTTCTGTGGGTCTCCCCAGGCCAGACCACGTCTCCCTTGTTGGATTCTTCTGACAAGTTATTGGTGTTTTAGTTTAGAGATGGTATTGTCCACACAGTCTTCTGCCTTCTCTCCCTGTCTGGATTTTGATGCCCACATTTCTGACCAGTTGTTCACTTGACTGAGTTCCAGCACCAGACTGGTCTTTTCCAGCCTGTACCACAGTGAGATGTTCTTTATTTGCAGCTGTAGCACATTCCTTCTGAACTGAGCAGCCCAGACATGCACCTCAGGTGTCCAAGCCTCTTCCGGATTTAGTTGTTGGCTTAGGCACCCAGTTTTGTGACTGTTATTTCACACATTTACAGCGTGAACTGGTAGCAGACATTTTATTTGCCTGGAAGGTAGCTATGGTCAATCCTCTTCATGCCCTCTTTCAGTTGGACTGTGATTGCAGCTGCCATGTACTTGTCTATAAGATCACCTGTATATGTTCTGCCAAGGCCTCTGATTGGTTGTTCTGCAAGCACCAGGATTTTCTGTCCTGCCACCTAAAAAGAGACTGTGTGTACTTGGCTATCCTTGCAGATTGAGAGGTTGATGGACTCGGTAGGCTTTATTCTCATCCTGGCCCCGGACAGCAGTTCTTCAAGTCTCTTGAGTAGCCTTGCTGTGCATGCAGCTGTCTGCAGAAGACTTGTGACATCATCCATGAAGCAACAGCGGGTAACCATTGGCCTGAGTAATAACTGTTGGCCTACGCTATTGCACACCCCTCTGGCTATTGTCCTCACTCTTCAAATCCGCATAGTAACTCTCGATGATGTTCTTCACACACACCGGCACATGAAAGAAGTCCGGTGCAAAGCTTATTGGAAAATCTTTCCTTTCACATTTAGCAGTACGATGCTTTGGACTTGTCCAATGGTAGATGATTCTTGCTCTTTGGGAGTAGGATGGCTACAGCTCAAAGCCACTCAGCAGGAACCCTCTGATGTTTCCAGATGACCCTTGTCAGCTTCCATAGTTCTTTCAGGACTTGAGGGCTTTTGTAGAACTTGTATGGAGTATCATTAGGACCAGGTGCCGAGCCAGGACCAGGTGCCGAGCCAGGACCAATGTGCCATTCTTGCTTCTGGCCATCTTGAAGGGGTCTTTCAGGAATTTTGAATGCTGACTCTCTTTTCAATTTTCTCCTCTTTCTGATGCGTTTAGCACTCCTGAGTGATGTTAGGCAGCTCTTGACTTGGTTCAATGGGGCTCTCAGATCTTCCCTTTCCTGTTCCTTTGCCTTTTTACAAGCTTTGTGCAGTGCTCATCATTCTTTCATAATTTGAAGGATTTCCTTTTCCCTTCAACTCTTGGCTGTAGGCATGTGTTCCTTCTTGCCGGTGTGACCCAACCTACTGAGACATTCATCGTAGATGATATCAACGAAGATGTTCACTTTGAGAGAGTTTGTAAAGATGGTTGCCAACTTTCTACAATGCCTTTAACCACATGATGCTTTCTCCTTCCAGGATCTTTCTCTTTCCTTCCATCCTCAGTTGCTGGGCTCTTGTCTGCTGCTTGGAAATCCATCAAGGAGTTGGCGTCTGGGGGTTCTGGTAGAGTGAGAAAATCCACAACAGTGTGCTCAAGAGCATTGTGGTTCTCAATCTGGCTCTGTTCCCTTCTTGTCTCATCTTTCTGGACTTGATGGTGACAGGTTGATGGTGAAACCTGCAAGGCATTTCTGCCTGTCACACCTTCGACAGTGACTTCAGCAGGGGGCTATCCCTCGCTGATATTTAACCCCTTTAATCCCATAACATTTCTCATCCAATGGGCCACACATCACTTGATGGGTTCATCCGGGTTCATACAGTGAAATTGTTTGGAGTAAAGTTGCCTTCCCCTAATAAATCCTAATGTGAAATGTCCATGTTGGAGCGAGTCTCTAAATGGGATAAAACAATTTGTTTGAGTGGATTGCTGGTGGATGAAAATGTGGATAGTGTCAGAGCCAATCCATTACTAATGAGTTACAAGCAAAGTGTTTGTTGAGAGTGTGTGTTGTGAAGTTGTCTATGTACGTGCATCTTACTGTTGGACAAATGTGCCCTTTAAATAACAGGAAAAATATTCCGCAATTGACTTAAGACAATAATTTTGTCAGTAAATGTAGCAATTGCTTTTGACTGCCTGAATACAGCAGTACGCCAACATTGTGCCTGACCAAGTCAAGTCAATTTGATTTGTATAGCGCTAAATCATAACAAAAGTTATCTCAAGGCGCTCTCCAAAGAGAGCAGGTCTAGACAGTGCCAACTGCATTTAAGAGGCAAAAACCTTGAGCAGATCCCGACTCAAGGTGGGCAGCCCTCTGCTTTGACTGGTTGGGTGTTTTGACCGGTTGTTATTTCCTCATCCTCATCCTCACATCATTTTAACATCAATATGACAATCAGCATACAAATGTACACAACTATATTTACAAGTTATGCAACATGGAGGCTGGGAATGAAAATGACAACTGTGTTGGTCAGAATTAGCAATGACACCCTGTGCTTTGTGCTAGTTTGTGCCAGGCATAAGAAAAAAAGCTTCACCTCATCAAACAAATTCAACATTTAAACACAAAAAAATGAAAACAGTGTCACACACCATACAAACTCAAAAGAATCAGCCAACTAGGGTAAACAAGCTAAAATGAACTTGCTAAACTAGCTAAATGAACTGTGTAAAATGAGGATAATAATCAGCA